>JARHVA010003230.1:245000-787500 GCA_037957365.1 Torreya grandis
ATGAGTTGAATTATTTTCTAACTGATCACATGATAATAGGAAATGACTAAAGGGAATAAGGTTTGTATATCCAAGTCACAATGACAATTATCCATGAAAAATAGAGATATGAAATCAAACAATCGGGAAGAGAAAATAAGGGATATTTTAAGAAATAAAGAGAAATAAATGATAAAGAAAACATCCATAAGAAAACATAAATGACAATATAATCAATATAAGGTGTGAAGGTAAATTCCCCATGTAAAATAAATAATAATTTGATATAATGTCAAATGATATAATAGATAGATAAACATAAAATTGGAGCACATGTCTAATCCAAATGTAAATGTAAAATCACCATGTATGTGCTCATAAATATTGATAAATATACCCACACACATTATCCAAAACATTGGATAGATATCTATGAATATGGATGCAAACTACTTCTAATATCTCATCTATATTTAATGAAAATTAAGAAATACTTCTTGTCTAATCTTCTCAACAAAAAAAGTATGAATGTTGGATAGATCATGCTGAGGAGGGAAATAAAGAAAGGGATGCTTAGGATAAGATATGGGAGTGAAATCTATGGGAGATGTAGGAATGACTGGTGGCAAAGGATCCACAAGTGAATGACTCATATCTAGAGAAGGTTCCATAGGTGAGGGAAGGTCCACATGTGAAGGATTCATGGGTGAAGAAACATAAGGTGATGAAGGGATCATAGGAGGAGATGCAACCACATGAAGTGGAACCATAGGAGGAGGATGAGCCTTCTTATAAAAATGACTTATGGTAGGAATGATATAAGGTCTAATAATAGCTATGAGGTGATAGTTAAGGTGTTGATAAAGGATGTAGTAATGATTATTATGATGGGTGCCACATTGGTGCCAAAGACAATACACCTCTTCATATTTAGTCATATATATAAGAAGTACCTTTAGGGAATATATGGATTTGTCTAAATGTTGAAGGGAAGAAGGATGCAAAGTATCAATATATTGTTGTAGCTTATAATTATGGGTGGATGAATGATTATCCATTCTATGGAAGTAACAAATATGCTTGTGAGTAGACTTAGTAGAAACACTCACAAGAGGAGGTATAACAATAATGAAAGGATCTTGGGAAGGCTCATCGACCCATTTGGTGGGCAAAAAATCCATCTAAGGTAAAATAAGCAAACCATCACCAAGAGAAGGAGATGATGGGGAAGGAAATGTATTATGATTAATGGAAAGAGAAATGGGATCAAAAGTAGGGATAGATGTAGCTAGATAAGGAGTAGAAATGGGCTAAACTATAGTGTAAGAAATAACGATCTCTAATGAAAAATATACTAAGGGAGGGTTAGGGTCTACAAAAGGATAAATAAGTGTCACATGCATCTAAGGGATAAACAAGCTATATGGGTTAGGGTACCTAGCAAAGTGGTAAGGCCCAATCATAACACAATCTATGAGCATACTCCTATATGGTTCCTTAGAAACTAGAGATGTCTACATCATCTCTACCCTATAATAAAGAGGAAAAATAATAAAATTAGTAACTAAAAATTATGAAATATGAGAAGATACATGAAAATACTCAAGTAAGGAAGAATGATAATAAATAATCTCAACATCATGGGCCTAAATAAGACTACCTAAGAATAAATAATCTAAGTAATAACCATCATTGTAGTAAGGTGTATGAATATAAGTGACACAAGTAGGGATGACCTTTTCATCTGATGAGGTATGGTGAATATAATTTTGAGTCTTAATCAAGACAATTGGAGTATCATCACAAGTAAGTTTGTGAGAATAAGGATGCAAAGAAGTAGGAAGTTGAGAGATGAGATGATGTGAGAGATCATAATTTTTAATATTTATGATAATCTCATAAATTAAATCATCATTATAATCTAAAAGGTTAGTAAAAATATTCCTAATGAGTTTGGAATGACCATTTTAACCTCAAGTGGAGTTAACACTAAAGTTGAATCATTGAGACTCATGGAATGGAACACTAGGCAAAGGTTCAAGAGTAATAATCTTGAAGACACCATGGTCTTGGAAAATTTTTAAATTCCAAGGGTTAGTGTCACCATAAATCCTATATATAACTCCATTTTGAGGAAATTTAATGCATTGATAAGTAGAAGAAGCAACTACTCTCATACAGTGAGTACACAACCTACTAAGCAAGATATTGTAAGAAAAGGGAAAGTTAAGTATCATCACCTTCAAACTAATGGTGATAGGTGGGATGGTAATGGGAGGCCACACATAACCTACAGGAGGCATTTTCCTTTGATCATATCCTTGACATGTATTGTGTGTGGACTTGAGATTGCATTTTAAATATACAAGGGTTTTGATAAAATTTATAGAGGTAACATAGGTGTTGAAACCCTCATCAATAAATACATGTTTGACTTCGATATCACCTATTTAGACACTAATTCATAAAGGAGGATCATACACACTAAGCAAAATCTCATCATAAATCATAGAATCAATGGGAAATTTTAAGGAAAGAGAAGTGTCCATTATTTCATCAACATGGATAGACATATCTTCACATTGTTGTAATGTACTATCCTCAAATCTAGATAAGGTTGATTCAAATCCTGATAGGGGAGGATGAGGGATGTTAATTACAAACAAGAGTTACATAATATGGTTTCTATGATGTAGAGAAATTTGCATAAGCTCAATAAATGGAATTTGGGATGGGAGATTAGTGAGTTTCATGATGGGATCCCAGTCATCATAACCCATAAGAAGATTGCTATAAATAAGTTCATAGTGATTAATAAGGCCCTCATAAATAGGATCTAAAGTGAATTATAATTTATATTGATAAGAATAAGAAGGTTTAGAATAAGGTTGTAAATTATGGTGAGAAAGCAAAGCAATTGGTTTAGGTTGGCTTTGAGAATTGGTAGAAGAAGCTTGATTATCATTAGTGTTAGGTAAAGAAGATGGAGAGATGGTAGAAATGGAATGGGAAGTTTTATCTAATGGAGGATTTAGAAGTGGTTCATCAATGGTTATAAGGTTATCTTGCCCCAACTCATTTAAATGATTTCAGGAAGAATCCTAGATAACACAAAATATTCAAGATAATGGATGAGTGTAGATAAGTTATGGATCAATAAAATAAATCACCCTTCATATATTAGTCATATTAACCACATTATCCTCAAAAGTGTATTCAATAAGACTTTATACATTATTTGTGGAAGGGGTGGGCTTGTCTTGTGTATCTTGATTAGGTTGGTGATTAGGAAGAGGGTGTTTATAGATAGCCAAATGAGCATTATCTTGATTCAAGGCTTGAGATTTAGTATGAGTTTAATGAGCCTTAAAATAAATGTCATATACTTATTAATTTTTTTTAATGATAGAATCATGATCAAAATTAGGACTAAGAATAAAATTTATAGCTAAATTATGAAGATGTTAAAGGGTCTAATGAGAATGACCCCAACTAGCATGAATATAATGAAACTTGTTAGGATCATACCAAAATTTCATAGGATGAGTAGGGTCAAGCTATCATCGTAGAATCCTAGGTAGACACTTAAGTAATTTAGCTGAAGATAAAGGTTTTTGGACATTAGATGATGATAAATGAGGATTGGTATATTGTTGACAAGGGGGAGCTAGTTCCATAGATTGGTTAGGAATGACAACTTGGAATAGTATGGTGTCATAATAATCCACAACACCATCATTGATAGCATTATGATGTTTATTCTTAATTAAGAGATGATCAACCACAAAAGGTTGGGGTGGCTTGAATAGATGCATAAGGAAATCTTGATGTTTAGCTTGGTCAATAGCCTCTTCTAAAGTATGTGGAGAGAGAGTTTAGACTCGATATTGTAATTTAGGAAAAAGGGCATTGGTAAAGAGATGGAAAAGGTTATCATTGGATATGTTATGTTGACATTTATTAGATAATGTTTTCCAAATTTTAATAAAAGCTTGCGTAGCTTTATTTTTAGGTTGTTTGCAATTTATGAAATGGGCCAAAGTATTTTTGGAAAGATTACTAGTTTGAAATTATTAAACTAAAGCATTCATTAAATCTTCCAAACTAGCAAAAAAATGGGTTATAAGTTGGCTGTACCAATCTAAGGCATCAATTATGAGGGTTTTGGCTAAGATATTGGTAGTGGAAAGGGTATTCAGTTTGACTCACTCTTTATAAATATTTTCAAATGTTTTCAGATGAAGAGTAGGATTAGTTGATCCATCATAATAAATGGTAGGGGTGATAACTCTATCAATATTAGCAATTTGAGTGGTAAGAGGCTTATTTTGAAGATGTTTAATTTTTTTGTTGACCAAAGGAGGATGAGGGATGAGATTTCCTTAGGAATATCAAAGAGGAGGAGGAGAAACATTTTGATTATGTGGGCCTAAAGTCCTTGGTTGAGGAAGAGTTTGATGATGGAGAAGGTGATTTTGAATTCTTATCATTTGATTTGTATTATTAGCTTGAAAGGTATTCATTTGATTGAGTTTTTGTAATAAAATTTGGTGGGTTTGATCGACATTATTAGTATTATTTGAAGTATTAGAGCTGGTATTAGTGGCTTAGGTACCACTATCGATATTGATAAGAGATTGAGATAAACTATGAGAATGTGAGGTACTAGTGGAAAAAATTTCTTATGGGGAAAAACATGGACTAGTGAAGGGATGAAAAGAGAAATAACAAGAAGCATGATTACCTTGGGTATCAAATGATGCACTAGTAGAGGGATTAAGGATAATGGATCTTATGAGAGGCCCACTAGATGTAGAACCTACCATAGTAGTGGATATGTTAAGCATGGAGGTAGAAGAAGTTAAACAATAAGAGGTCATGGTATGATAAGGGGGCATAATCAAGGGAAGAGGGTGAGAATCAAATAAATTAGTACCCCCAAATACATTTGAGAATGTGGGAGTAGGTGAATGAGGATCTTCAATTTGACCATTAATCATGAGGTGGTAAATGGTAAAATGATCCTTTCTTTGATGTTGAGTAAATTCAAAGATAAAGAAGAGCATTTCAAGGGTATACTCTAATTTAGGTTGATCTTCTAGTGATAAAAAAGGATTATGATGTGAAGAGGTATGAGGAAGAATCCCATAGTTCATCATGTGAGTGGATATATGAACATTAATCTCATCTTGGAGAGGATCCCTAACCTATATATGGGAGAACTTATGAGGGCTGGTAAAACTCATCATGTTTATTAAATTTAACTCAGTATTGTCTTCAAATAGAAAGTTCATGATGAAGGAAAAATACTAAACTAGGCAAAGAGATGAGAAAATAAATGAAATAAGAGGTGGTAGAAACTATACATAGTTGATTGGGTTGATCTAGAATAGAGAACATAGATGAAAAACTATATAAGGTTGACTAGGTTGACCTAGCACAATAAATAGAGGCTAAAAAAGTGTGTAGGGTTGATTGAGTCAACCTAGTACAATAGATAAGGAAAATTAGATAGCCTATAATAGACTATGCCAATTAGAATAACTATGTACTGAAACAAGAATAATTTTGCAAGTACTTAGAAAATCAAGAACTGAAGGGAATCACATAATCAATTGGATAAATGAGATTAATCCAATTGAGGCACACAGAACAAAACCTTGCACCAATGTTGGATAATGTAAGTTTTTTTAATATAAAACACAATTGATAAAAGATAAATCAATCAAATTGGGAAGTAAAAGCTAACTAAGTGATCAACCTAAATGTTAGATTATTACAATATGATTTTAAATGTTATTAGGAGTTTGTTGTAATCAAGGAACTAAAAAGAAATATAAGGATGGTTTCATGATGTTTGGGTTGAAAGGGATCTATATTGGTAATGTTATATGCTTGGTATTAGGGCCTACCCCATCAATTTCATACACCATAGAGATAAAGGTGTCGGGTGCTTAGACAAAATGTACCATTAATCATGTGTTTATGCTTAGCTAGAAAACCAAGTTAGATCCCCCCTTGGTGATGAAATCCAAGTAGGTTTTCCTTGGGTGGACAATTTTTAAAATACTTTTTAAGATTTTGTGATTTGGTTGTGTGTGAATAAAACAAAAAATAATGAAACTAAATGGTATATTAAAAATCACCTAATTAGATCTTGATTGATGGAGAGCATTGTTTTTGATGTATTAACAATTGAGAATTTGAATTTATGCAAGGATATATCTAAGCTTTGAATCACCAACCTTGCATAGGAATCTTCTAGTAGAAAGCATGAGATAAGATCATGCATGTGGGCTGGACTTTAAAAAAAAATAAACAAGCTAGCTAACCTTGGGACCACTCATGGGCATACTTTTTTGGTTTTTCCAATCTCTCAGGATGACAAGGGAGTAATTAATATTGATATTCCTAAAGTGAGTATGTATCATCCTATACATTATAATAATATGGCCCTAGTGGGGAAGTTTTTAGGATCCAAGCCTAATATTGACAATATCAGGAAATGGGATTTTAGGAGATGAAATCCTAAAGGTGACATGGCCATGTTGACCGTGGTTAGAGACTTCTTGATTAAGTTTAACCTTTAGGAATATCTTTATTTTAATTTATCAAGTCATCCATGGTGCATGGGTAATATGGGTCTCTTCATCGAAAGATGGTACCCTAGTTTCAATCCTATTTTTGAGAATATAAACACCATCCCTATCTAGTGTATACTACCAAGCCTACCTCTATAATACTTGTATAAGGAGATATTTCTAAATATTTCTAGATCTATCCGATCTCCAATTAGAGTTGATAATTCTACTAAAGCTAGATCTAGGCTGGCCTATGCTTAGTTTTATGTCTCCTCAGACATATATTAGGAACTACTTGATCATATTATGCTTGAATCCAAATTGGGGCCCTAGACGTAGATGAGAGAATATGAGATTTTTCAAATGAGATGATCTAAGTGTCACAAACATGGGCATTTCACCATAAAATGTTTCATATCTAAGGAATCTACTAATGAGATAAAGATGGTTAAGAACCCTAAAGTACCAAAATGTGTTAAATAATCTAAGAAGGTAAATATAGCTACCCATTTACATAATAACAAGGGACCTTCTAACTTTATGGATTCTAAGAATATATCCCTGATTCTAAATAACAATAAAAATAAAGTGGGGTCATTCAAAACCCCTATTAAAAAGCCTTCTATTTGGAAATTGTTTGAAGACCTAAAACACCATAGTAAAAAGAGGGAATGAAAAAATCTTCTAAAATATAGAGATCTAAGAAATATGGGGAACATAGACCTATGAAGCTATATTTTCAAGTTGATAGAAATAATAGGGTCAAGGTTAAGCGCACATAAAGCTCAGATAAAGCTTTCCCTGAAGAAATTATAAAGAGCCATTTTGATAGCCATACTGACATTAATTTAGTGATATAACAAAGGATTCAAGTGACATAAGAAGGTAAACCCCTCCCTACTAGAGAACAGAAGATAAAAATCTTGAACATATCCTCTACACAGATAGACCTCATCATGCATGACCCTCAAGTAACTTTTTAGTCTGATTAGGGTGTTTTTGAGACTATAGTTGAAGAAACTAATCATGAACAAAAAATTACTCAAGTCACCTAAGTCTATATCTCTAGACAATCCTCTTGATAATTTTCTTTATGGACATCCTAAAATATTTAGAGAATAGCTATTTAGTAGCTTGTTTAGCTAAGCAAGAATTGACCCTGGCATGCCTGGATAGGAAGGAATGGGAGTTAAATACTACTCATAAATGTACCATTATTAATAATAGTAATTTATTATCTCTTTATTTTACAAATATAAAATATAAGAAGAGGAGAAGCAAAGGATTTGAAGGGGTCTCAAATTCCATGTTCCTAGACAAAAAATAACAACTTGATAAGTGGGAAACCTCTTGTTTTAGAGTCACTAGGTCAAGTGAAAGGATTATATATATAGGGGTAATAATTCAAAAGGTATACCAAGTAAAAATGAACAAAGGATAAAAGAAACCCAAATAAAAATTGTAAATGGGACTCAAAAGACTTCGGTCCATCTGGCAATCAATCCCTCAAAATTGTTTAGATGAAGATAGTCTTGTGGAATATCAGAGGCCTCAATGGAGGTGCTAAATAGATAAACATTAAACAATTAATGAATACTAGTAAGCCCTATATTTTATTATTCTAAGAAACTAAGATGAGCTCTAAGTTATTGAAATAATAAGAGGTTTTTTTTCAATAAGGCTGACATCACAAGTGTGGATTTGAAAGGTGCATCTAGAGGTATTGATGTTCTTTGGGATCCTACATTTTTTAATGGTAAATTTATTTTTTCCTCCCATAATCATCTTGTTCTTATTTTTCACTATGTTAATAACAACTTGGTTTGGTTAATTTCAAACATTTATGCACCCAACACTCTTCATGGTAGAAGACAACTTTGGGTAGATCTAGAAAGTTTTATAATCCTTTTCCCTAAGTTTCATTGGATGATTATGGGATAATTTAATAACCCTCTTACTCCTCTAAGAAAAAGGGGGTTCCATTTATTATGTTTTAGGCATGGATGATTTTTCAATGTTTATTTTCTTCTCTAATCTCATTAACTTGAATATTCATGGTATTCCATTCACATGGTCTAATAGAAGACTAGGAGAAGATCTTATTTAGGTTAGACTTGATAGATATCTTATTTTTATGGATTGGATTTTGAGTCAAAATTTCCATATTTATTCTCAACCCAAAATTGGGTCAGATCATATCCCTACTATGCTCTCCATTTCTATTCCTATTAAATCTGGGCATACCTCTTTTAATTTTCAAAAAATGTGGCTTGATCATCTAGATCTAAAGGATAAGATACAATATTCGTGGAAGCTAGAGGTTGATAGAACAACCCAGTTTCATTTCATCTAAAAGCTATAAAATGTCAAAAAAAAGGTTAGAATCTAGAATATGAATGTTTTGGAGACATCTTAAAAAATAAGAAGTTGATCAAAGAGGAATTAACCTACTTAAAATAAAATTTAGATGCTAAAGGTATGAATGTCAAATATTTCCATTTAGAAAAATCTCTTCTCTATGATTTCCATAATATTTGTGCTCATGAAGAATCCTTCTAGAGACAAAAATATAGGGCCTTGTGACTTAGGTAAGGTGACTAAAATACTAAATTTTTTCATATGACCACCCTTAAGCATAGAACCCATAATATAATCTCGAAGGTCTCTTTGAGATATGGATCCATTACCATGGATCTTGATAATATTAAAGAAGAGACCTTGTCTTTTTATATGAATTTTTTGAATGATAATACCCCTTTTTTTGAGGAGGTTATTTTTTATTTGTTGGACTTGATTCTTAATAATCTCATCCCAAAAGAGGATTTCCTTAGCATTACTAAGCCTGCTACTCTTGATGAATTACATAAGGTTGCTTTTTTTATGGAAGAAGATAAATCACTAGGTCTTGATGGATTCTTGGCCTTATTCTTTCATTATTTTTTGGAAATATTTTTTGTAAATATGCTAAAATACACTAATGAATTTATTAGAATGGGTAACAGTCTTAAGGAGATCAACAATACTTTCATAGTGTTAATACCTAAGAAAAATGGAGCCAAAGATTTTAAGGACTTTAGGCCCATTAGTCTCACCAATGTGATGTATAAATTTTTTACTAAAATTTTATCATTGAGATTTCAGCCCCTCTTTTTGGTTCTCATTTCCAAATAATAGGGAGATTTTGTCAAAGGCAGACTCATTAAAGATGGGGTGGTAGTGGTTCATGAGACTATCCATTCTATTGAAAAGTGTAAAAAAGTAGGTATGGTCATGAAATTGGATATGAATAAATATTTTGATAGAGTGTCTTTGTTGTTCCTTGATACAAAATTGGAGAAATTTAGATTTTATTCTCATTTCATAAAGATCATCAATTCATGCATTTCTACTCCTAAATTTTATATCATTGTTAATGGTTCTCAAGTGGGATTATTTTCTAGTAGTAGAGGTATCAGGCAAGGGGACCCCATTTCTCCCCTTTTATTTATTATTATGGAGGATATCCTTATTCAATTAATTATCAAAGCCATTTATATGGAGATTATTAATGGTTTTAGACCCACTTCTCTGGATCTTATTGTTTCCCATCAACAATTTCCTGATGATACAATTCTACTTATTATAACTACCATTTTGGAAGCTAAAATGATGAGGCTTACTCTTAAATTATATGAAGAAGCTTCAGGACAACAAATAAATTATCAGAAGAGTTCTTTGTTTTTCTTCAACACACCTCCTAACCGACAAAATAAGATTGCTCAAATTCTAGGTTACAGGATTAACTCTCTGCCTACTACTTATTTGGGGCTTCCTTTAGGTATGGGGAAAGTTCCTATGATATTTTGGAACACTCTTATTGATAGATTCCAAAATGAACTTGTTCATTTAAAAGGAGTTGTTCTCTCTAATGTGGGTAAGTTTTTGCTTATTAAGAGCACTTTAAAAAATCTTCCCATTTATATCATGTTAATGTTATTTATTCCTTTAGTTGTGTATAATAGAATTAAAAGGATTTAGAAACACTAATTATAGATTGGTACTAAGAATAAGAATAGATTCCATCTTGTATTAAAAACATTAGGATAATGAATGCATTTATTATCTCAAAAATGGGTTGGATATTATTAAAGGGTGACCAACCCTAGACTAATATTATCAAAGCCCAATAATCAGGTCAATAATGTTCTCAAAACTTTATTATTGAGGAGTACCTTCTGAATGTCTTTATTTTATGGAAAAACCTCATCAAAATTAGGGGTTACATTGAGAAGGTTTATAAATGGAAACTTGGAGATGGTAAGGATATTATATTCTGGAAAGATAGATGGGCTAATTTTTAAAATTTATAGTAGAACAACACTTGGACTTAGCTAGAGAGTTATCTTTCTTTCCATACTAGTGACAGAGTTAGTGATAACATTTACTAAAATAATGGTAAGTTTCAATGGAAGGACTTTTCTCATATTATATCCTATAATAGGCATGATTTGAATGATATGGTGACCTATCTCTAAGAGATTCTTAATAACATTCAGATTAGCCAGCTAAGCCCTAGGGATGATTTTATTTGGATCAACACTTTTGATGGTTCTTATACTATTAAAGCTAGTTATCAGCTACTTTCTAAGGAGACACCCACTAATTTTGACTAGAGTAGGATATGGTCAAGGATATCACTCCCAATATTAGTCAATTTTTGTGATGGTGATCAATATAAGGATTCTCACCAATGATAATCTTATCAAAAGAGGTCTTATTATGCCTAACATGTGTTGCTTATGTAGGGAATAAGTTGAAGATAGTCATCACCTTTTCTTACATTGTTCTTATGCTAACAAGTTGTGGGGTCTTATCTTTTCTAGATTTGAGGTTTCTTGGATCTTTATATAAGATATTTTGTAGGCCTAGTAATAATAGTAGACTCCATTCAAATACAACATGCTCATATGATTTTGGAAACTTATCTTCCCACACACCCTCTAGAGGATTTGGAAGGCTAAAAATAGTCATTTTTAGATATTACAATAATTCCTACAAAAAAACAATCAAATACATCTCTATTGATGAAAAATAAAATGTGCTTAAGTTTAAACTTCCCAAAAATCAAATTATCCCTAAAGATGAGGAAAATTTTATTTCTGATTATAATTTCATTATTAGTGATTTTCAGATCAAAAATCTTACTATTGATAGATCTATTATTTAATGGATCCCTCCAACAAATTGGTACACACTAAAATTTAATTGTGCCTTTAAAGGTAATCTAGGAGCAACAGGAGGAGGTGGGATCATTAGGGATCACCTAGGCAATATTATTACTGCCTACGCTAGACCTATGGGCATACAATCCAACCATTATGTTGAGGCACTTGTTCTTTGGGGGATCAGGTTAGTGAGAGATTACCATATCAAAAATATAATTATTGAAGGTGATTTTTTGAATATAATTAATCATCTCAATGGTATTCATCTAGCTAGTTGGAATATCAGAGACTTTATCTTGGAGGCTATTATCATAAGTGGGGCCTTTTCAAATTACAAGATATGTCACACCTATAGAGAAGGTAACCATGTGGTGGACTCTTTTTCTAATATGTGGGTGATTAATAATAACCTTTAATTTTGGTTTGCTCATGACCAAACCCCAAAAAATACTAAGGATATCATTTCAAAGAAGGGGAAACTGGTTATGCTTAGCTGTGGTATAAGTGATTTGATTACTCATGCGAAAGATAATCATTATTTATTTTCATGTGACTTATTACAGATTATTTCATAGGTATCCTACATTGGTCTTATTTACATTTTCATTTTCTTAGGTACTGGGTTATGCAAAGGTAGTGTGGGAGCAATCTATTAGCTATATGTTATGTGCCCTTGTGCTAAGAACCTATTGCTAACACCATGGGTGGGTCTCCATGCTATGTTGAGCCAATGTGTGAACTAAATTAGAAGGAAAATGGATAAGTTTGGAAGACTTTAAATGTGTGAGGATTCATAAGTTTCATGTATAAAATCAAGGGACATGATAACCACATTTCTATCACTTATTCCAATAATTGAAAAAATAGGATTATTGTTTGTAGAGGTAAGAATTTATCTATCATCAAATAAGTCATTGCCACTATTACTAGTCTTAGTAAGTATGGTTTGAAGTTATTTATAAATAAATTTGACAAGGTTGTAAAGGATACAAGTCTTCTGGAGGGTTCCACAATTAATGGCTTAGAATTTATCAAATATGGTATTGTGTGTTCCTCTCTCCTTACTCCATTTGATGAGTTGGCTTGTATGTTGGTTAGGTATGTGACTTTAGAGGGTAGGCATAACACTATCTTTCTTCATCATCTAATCCATCTAAACCATTTCCATAAGGGCCCAAGGGTTAGTCTCCCATATTATATCTTTCAATCCATGGAAGCTTCTATTCAACAATTTTAGGCACACAAACGTGCCCTACCTCTTCATGAAGGGGTTATTTTTATTTTGCATAAAAACTACAATTTAATATTTTTCAACATTATAGTTTGAAATATTCCTCCGTTTACCCTATTTAAACCTCCTACTCAAAGCAATATTAATACTAATAATCCTATATTTCATTCTCACCTTCTCCCCCTCCCAAGAGGGTGCTTAGAGGTAGTGATAAAGGCAAGGGTACAACTCCTAGATTTCATGTGGGTAAGGAAATTTCCATTTTAGAGAGCCTCCTTGACATGGGATATGCTGCTATGGATTATGTTCCCTCCCAACACAATCTCAAGGAATCTAGGCTCAAAGCTCATGTTATCTAGCTTGAAGGATTAGTGAACTCAAGAAGGAGGTCACACAACTCAAGAAGATTATTGATTAAGGAAAGAAAAAGGTGGATAAATCCTCCCATTATGAGACTAAGATGGAAGATATTTTTTTAAAAATGAAATATTTGGAAGACACTATGGATCATATTAGGGGTAGGTAGATTGATCATATGGCCATACACTAAGCCATTCTAGAGTTCCTTGAGTTTCATGCTAGGCAAGTTTGCACCCTTAACAACTTGTATCTAGGCTTGTGGAAGGGTGTAATTGAGAATTATTATCTTATAACCACCATTGATATGACATACCCATATCAAACTACTAATCTCAATATGTTTAATGCATTGGAAGGACTCAAAAATAGCTTCAACAAGTTCCTCAATTGAGACTTCCTTTTTTATATTTTGTTGTCTTGTTTTTGCTTTGGTGTTACTTTGATGCTATGAAGTTACTATTGATTTGTTGTTATGGTGTTGTTATCTACCATGATACTCCCTACTATTTCCCTCTTTTGACTTTTCTAGTTTTTGAACATTTTTTGTAGCTAGGGGTGGACCCCATTATTAAAAAAAAACACTTTTATACTCATGTTTTATTTAGATTTTGAGCCTTTTTTGGTTATGCATTTTATTTTATTTTTTGGATTTTAAGGCTTTTTGTATTGGGTATGGTCCCTTTCAAAACCATTTACCAATAATTAAAAAAACCATCTAATTAAACTATATGATCTATTCTAAGCATGCAAGTAACAAGAAATGAAAGTGTGAGCTAATTAATAGCATATAAGGGTTAATTCCAAATTTGAAACATAATATAATAATGATGTAGTCAATAATGTATGCATATAATATAGAACAAGGTCAATAATGTTGCCTCTCTACTAAGGAATTAAGAAGTCTAAAAATGAACTATATTGATAGAGTTGACCTAGTTATCCAAATAGCTTATAGAATATTAGGTTGATAGTATCGACCTAGTTGACTGTATAGGCATAGTTTTAAAGACTATAAACTATGAATAGAAATACTATAAGGAAAGAGAGAGAATGATATAAAAGAACCTTTGTGGGTTGGAAGATGTAGATAAGTGATATTTCTATCAAATAACATTGATAAATTCTTACAAATCTTGCTAACATGGTCAACTAGGTTGACATAGCTTTATAGAAGCCTATTGCTGAGTGCCTACAATGTATAGGGTCAACTAGGTCAATCGAGTAGTCTAAACTAGATCTCTAAAAGTCTAAAAAATTTTACTATGTTGATTGAGTCAATCCAATATCATGTACCTATAAAATAACCTACATAGAAAGAATATAGCCATATCGATGAGACTGTGTGTTAAACTTACGCATAAAAGTTAGAATTGTGTCGATACAGTCAACCCAGTATTATGAATATATGATAATAAAAATGATAAAATAAATAAATAAGTGAAACAAACCCTAAAATGGTTAGATTCATGTCTAGTTCACCAGACTGTATGAAATAAGAAATACATCATGTCTATAAATCAATCTTGGCTCAGAGAAGATAGACCATACCTACACTTTTGATTGGGAAAACATTTGTTAAGTGGGAGTATGACCAATATGGGGATCCACTAGACCCAATTAGGGGATCATTGATCATAATACACTATGCTAAGGAGGGTTACAAAGCCTCTACTCTAACATAATCGCGTAATAAACCTAAGGGGGTCCTATGTTTTGATATTTAACCTAATAACAATAAAAGTAAATATAATCTAGTGTTCACCAAATCTTGTGGCACAAATTAGGGGTTAGAAACAATAAAACTAAAAATGCATAAAAGGCATATACTCACATCAATGTATATAGAATCATAATGCATGGAAGACAAGGAAAAATGTACATATATCTACTCTTATAAAGGAGAAATAAAGTTAAGAATATTTACCTTTGAAGATGAACCCACTAAGCCTCAATCTATCCCTTATCCAAGGTGCTTCAAAAGAAATTATTATGGTATGTAAGGATGACAAAGACAAATCAGCTCTAGGATACATAACATATCAATGCATCCAAAATACTTATCCATAAGACAAGATTCATATCTACAAAGAAAATATGGAACCCTAAGCTTTACTTCTCAAGTATAATTATCAATAAGTAGATGTTCATTCACTCTTACTTCTTATTTTTCTTCTCTTTAATAAATAATGGAAATTAAGTTGTATTTAGAGGTGGATTTGACCTTAAACCCTTTTAAAATCTCAACTGATAGGGTTGACCTAGTTGACCTAGCATAGTTTCAAAAAATAATTCACTATGTTAGCCAAAGGTAAATTAGCTCCTAAGTGAAAAATACCCAAAAAATGTATAGGGTTGACCTAGTTAACCTAACATAGTTGATTGAAAAAAGGGATTTAGGTGAGGAAAAGGAGGATAAAATGTAAAAAATGATTGGAATGGGTACACAACAAAAGAACAAGCTTAGGGATAATAGTTTTAGGAGAGAAGTGTGCAGATAACAAGTAAAAAAAGGGATAAAAATCATATGAAGCACCAATGGTCTACCCAACCCTTTCTTGGTGCACCCCTTAAGGTGTGCACTCAAAGAGATTGAGACTCGATGGGTTTGTGAAAGATAAAAAGTGTCAGTAAGTGATATAGGTTTAAAAATATTATGTGTATATACTCTAAATTTCATCTAAACAATAGATAAAATTATTGATATATTCACCAAATCCTTCATTGAGAGTAAGTATCTTCATTTATGGGCTCTTTTTGGGGTTTAGGAAGTTCTAACATCCTCCTCTAGGGGGATTTTATTTATACTTGGGTACCTCATTAGGCCTTTTTGATGATACCCAATTATAATACCCACCTAAGCTACACTTAAGAGTGGGCATTGGTGTAGGTTTTTATTCCATTTAATGGTTTTTCCCTACACATATTTAGCTAGCTTGTCTAGGTGTCTTTTAAATCATTATGAAATATAATATCACATTTATGAGAAATTGAGGACACGCTTATCTCTCACCTATATAATTTACCTTCCTATATTTTTATGGATAATTATGTTAATATTAACATTAAAATATTTTGATTATTGAGTAATTACTTTTTATCAACTCATGTTTGATTTTGCTACTAATACAGGTAATTTCTTTATGTATTTGACTCTATCTTGTAAATCCTAAACTATGGCCACCTCCAACAAGGTATAACACATGTTTAATCAAGGATGCCAAAATGAACCAAGAATTGAACATTTTAGTAGTGATTCCCTTGCATAAATCACCATCATGCACAATAGAATATGATTTTAAGGATATTGAAGTTTAATGAATCCAAATCCAAAAATGCTTGTGGCATTGGAGTAGAATTATTTAATATAAGGGGTAAATATTTTCTAAATTCATAGCACTTGAAATTTTATTGTAAAAATAATATGGATGAGTTTGAGGTATTAGTCCATGGACTACATTCACCCTAGGAAATAAGGTGAAAAACATTAAGGTGTTGGGAGACTCTGAATTAGTTATTAAACATGTAAGGAGCCAATACTCATGTAATGAAATATTCTTTTCTAGATACTACAACTAAGTCTAAGATTTAATAAGATATTTTTTTGTATTTAGAATTTAAACTCTACCTATACAAAGGATCTACATAAAATATGCAATAACTACTAATGTTAGTACTCTTGAGCCCATTACTAATTCAAATATGAGAATATTCTTACTAGATCTCATCTCTACACCTTAATCCCTAGATAATATTAACAATTTCCAAATCTTTAATGATGATCAACACATTAGAACTCATCATAAATATTGAATTGTTCTCCAATCAAATTATTGATGAATATTGTCGAGAAGACTTCAAACTAGATGAGGATGGGACAATGAATGTGAAGATAAAAAACACACCCAAGGTAATGATCTCTCTTGAGGCCTATTCAACATGGATTATAAAAAATAAAAGGACAAGTTTACCCCTATTAAGGGAATGCAATATGAGCAATGTATTCTAAGTGATACAAATGATGTGAAAATTGTGCTTCTAAGCACCACTTATACCCTAGAGGAGAAACAATATTTTTCACTAGCTCTCAAATAACTCAGAGTTCTAATTTCATGGAGTTATGATTATCTTAGGGACATTAACACTTTTATCTTAACATATACTACTCCCCAAAATCCTAGAGTCAAGCCATTTATGAAGAGATAAAGCCTTGTCAATCTATTGTTGGATCCATTGATTTTTAAATAATTGTAGAAAATACTTGTAGCAAAGATTATCCTCCCAATGAGACACTATACATGGGTTATACACTTTGTGTCAATGAGGAAGAAGAATGGGGAGATTCAATTATGTGTGTATTTTTGTAATTTAAATCAATCATCTAAAAAATACAACTACCCCTTTCCCTCAATAGATGAAGTTATGTAAGTTGTGAATGTAGCATAAATGATGTATTTTTTTTATGGATATTTTGGCTATAAAAAGGTAGTGGTCAACTATGAAGACATGATTAAGATAACTTTCACAACCAGTTGGGACACTTTCACATACAAAATAATGCTTTTTTATTGAATAAAGTGCATGCTAAATTTCAAAGGCTGATGGACATTGCATTTAAATATCTTATGGAAACATATGTAATTATGTAAATGGATGATCTGACAATCTTCCCCAAAATAAGGGTAAATCATGTAAAAGATTTGAGAAAAGTGTTATAGTAGTGTAGAGAGCATAGGATCTCCTTGAACCCAAATAAATATATATTTGGATTCACCTATGGAAGGATATTAGGCTATGTCATTTTAGATCAAGTTATATTAATAGACCTTGAGAGAGTATAAGTTATTCTAAAAATCCCATTCCCTAGCACACAGAAGGAGCTAAAGTCAATTTTGGACAAGATTAACTTTATGAGGAAGTTTATCTCTATTTTTGAAGATATAGTTAGACCCCTAAATATAATTCTCAATAAGGACATTGAAATCGAGTGGAAAAATTAATTGTAGGTAGCCTTCACCAAAATTAAAGAGGAAATTATATGTATTTTAATTTTAATCATCCCCAATTACATGCAAACTTCTTATATTTACTCCTTTGAATTAAAAAATATGATTTCTACTATTTTGACACAAAGAAAAGGGGCTATAGATGAGTGACATGTTTAATTTATGATTTTACAATTGAGGAATGCATAATTGAGATACACTATAATGGATAAGCAAGCCTTTTCACTAATAAAGGTTTTCAAGAAATTCTAGCATTAAATATTACACAATAGAATGTTTGTTTTTGTGGCTAAATTTGAGGTGAAGTCCATATTAATAAAAAAATGAGTTAGGTGAGCTAAGAGGCAATTAAATTACTATCCTTTAAGAGTTTTACCTTGAGCTTCAATCAATGATAATTGTGAGAGGACAAGGGTTGATAAAAATGATGGCTAAAATAGATCCACAAATCACTTGATATCACTACATAGTTGAAGACATTATCAATGATGATAGATATAAAGAAGTGGTTTATTTCCTATTAAAAAGTAAGTGTCCTAGACATTTAAATTCCATATAGAAGAGAGTGATACACATGAAAATTAGCCAATTTATGATCAAAATAAGGGTGATATATAGATATAACCATGAAGGTATTTTTCTAAGGTGTATTAATAGAGATAAATAAAGAAGCATGTTGGATGATTTCCATGGAAAATATGAGATTGGGCATGGATTATTGGATTCCATGACACACTAAATATTGAGAGCTAGGTACTTTTGGCCACACCTTTTCAAAGATGCACATGTGCATGTCTAGAGTTTCCATATTTGTCAAGTTATTACATGCAGGGAGTGCATTCCAATGATGCCTATGCTACAAGTGATTGAAGTTAAACATTTTTTAAAAAAGGATTGGAATTTTTGGGGGAAATAAATGAAAATTAATTTGTAAGTCACAAGTTTAACCTTACTATAATTAACTATTGCACTCATTGAAAATGAATTTGTAAGCCACAAGTTTAACCTTACTGTAATTGACTATTGCACTCATTGTACTAAGGCTCAACCATTCATGAATTATACAACTAACATATTAATTCAATTTATAGAGAAGCACATCATAACAATATTTGGTATGCCTTACATTATGGTATGTGAAAATGGACCCAACTTCTCCTCTTTTTAATTCTTATTATGGGCATACAAACATGAAGTAACCCTAAAATTCTCCTCTAATTATTATCTGCAAGGGATTGGGATAGTTGAAACCATAAACAAGAATTTGTTTAGTATAATTAGAAAAAATTAGAAACCAATCTCATAAATTGGCATAATACATTAAAACTTGCATTATGGGTGGATAGGACCAAAAATAAAGTTGCTCTAGGCACTTTCCCTAACCACCTAGTTTATGGCCAAGACCCTTTTATTATGGTCAACCTAAGGATCCCCATCTTATTTTTTGTGAAGGATTACTTAGAAGTAGATGATCAGATAGAAGATATCCTCTTGAATCTAATACACTTAGGAAAAAAATGTGATGCAACCTTACTACATTTTAGTAGACATCAAGAGGTCATCAAATGTTGGTTTGACAAATGATCCAAAACAAAAGCATTTAGGATCTGTGACCTTGTCTTTATATAGTACAAGGTTGATGAAAATATGAGGTAACACATAAAATTTGATGTCTTATGGCTAGGTCCTTATCTCATTTATGAAATCATGTGCATGAATGATCTCTACCTAAGGTGTTTAATTGGTAAGGATGTCCTATTTCCTATAAATGGATAATTTCTCAAACACTACTTCCAAGCTTAAACTAGCTTGAAACACCCTATAAATACATTCTTTCTACTTTATGATTTTCTAGTTTAATTTTATTCATATCCCTTTTTTAATTTTAGGCATGTTATATTTTGTTTTTGATTTATTTTATTATTTTTCATTGCTTGTTTTAGACTCATTGCATCCTTTTTTGGGCTGAACATATTGTTTTGACTCGAGGGTTCTCCTACTTGGTTTAAGGATAGTGAATGGATATCTTGTGTGTGAATAACACCAATGACATTCATTTGTGCTAAAAAAGGTTTCATAACTTATTCAATTATTTGCATGCATTACTAAATTTGCCTTGTATGGTTAGAATGTTCAAGGTTAATGATTTGAAATAGAGAATATGAATTTATAAAGGTTTATTTTCTTATTTTAAATATCATTAAATGTATATATTATAAAACATGAAGCATAATGTAGCTTTGAATTTTTTATCCTTTAATTTAATTTATTGTGCACTTATTGATTATAACTCAACCCATGGCTTGGTCCCCAACCCTGTATGGATAAAAATGAAGAAAAATAACCTTTCAAAAGGAATGCATAAAATATAAAAACTAAAAATTCTCCTCAAAATTTTGATCATGGTAACCTCCATCATAGGCTTTATGGCCTAGTTGGCAGTGGAACAAGGCCTTAAGAAGGGACATAAGGTATCTCTATTTAGGCTATAAACACCTAACTAGTATCAAAGAAATGTTCATGTCATTTCCCCCCTTAGCCAAAATTATAGGATCCTCTCTCCTTTCATCAGTTCCCATGAGGTTGGGAAAGGTTGAGTGCTATCAATCAATCAATCAATATGTAGTGGGAATATCTATAGGACCCCTATCTCCCTATCTCTATATGGATGGGATGGAATTTATGCCTAGAAATTTTATTGATCGATGATCTAAGATGAAATACACATTCCTCACATATATGAAAAATTGACCCCATACACCCCATCTAATTTATACAAATCTTATTTATTGTGTGCTCTTTCAACATAACTAAATTAATCTAATGAGGATGAAGAATGTCCTGAGAAGAATGAAAAAGATGATGTCAACACAGAGGAGGATTCTACAAACAGAACTGAAGATATGGAGAAAAATTAGAAAGTGTCAGAGGATGAATTTGTCCAGGATGGCCCTGTTGAGGACCCAGCTTCAAAGAACAAAAAAGAAACTACAGGTCAGGATGATAATCAAGATATGGATATGGAAATTCAAACTAGAATTAAAGAGTGGGAACAAGAGGGTCAAGAGGATATCTTTGAAGAAGCCAGGAACAGTTCCAATAAAATTTTTGAGGAATGGAGAGGGAAGAAATAGAATGATGAAACACACACACCAATGACTTGGGTTAATTGCAAAGCAGAGGCATCTTCCCAATTTGATTCTTGGACGTGTAGGGAGATTATGGATCTCAAAAGGAAAGTGGAAACTATGGAAGATACCCTAAAATCTATATGGAACAAAATTAACAATATGGAAAATTAGATAAGAGAGATCCCAGTCAAGCTCAAAGCCTATGAGAATAACCTTCAGGAACTTATTAAGGACAACAGAATGAAAATGGAGGATGTTACGTCCAATATTTGTGTTGTTGTTGTCAATATTGGAAAAAGAGCCAATGAGGAGACCAAAGCCTTGGAGGGACCTAGCAAAATGATGAGACAAAGTTCAAGAAAGAAGGTGACACAAAAAGGAGCCATGATGGCGGCAACCACTACCCAGGATACTGTTATGAAAGGAAAAGAAACTATGAAAATGATATTGAAACTGGATGAATAATCTGGTTCCTCTTGTTGGTTATGAAACTGGTCCTATTCTTTGTTTTCTTTTTGTAATCCTTTGCCTTTGGTGTAACCAGATCTCTGTTAAATTTGGGTTTTGACTGGTAGTCTTTCTGGTGGTTTCAGGTCCATTAAAAACCTATTTTTGCTACTTCCTTGTTGTAGTTTTTAGGCTTTGCCTATGGTTTTGGATGATCTTTCTTTCTTTCCTTGTACTAGGGTTTTGGGGGCCCTTCAAAACCTACTTTTTCCATAATCTAAAACTAAATTAATCATATAAATTCACACATTGATGGTCTTTAGGAATAATTACAGTTTAGTATGTCATGTAATGAAACAGCATTTCATGCCTTCATGTTTTCATTTTTCTTTGGAAGATGGTTTGTAGATAATATTTTCATTTGAATGAGAAGTAGAGATTTTAGATTCTTGAGATACTCAAAATTATCTCCCATTAAGAGTCTCCATTTTTTGTTTATCACACAACATGCCCCATTTTTAGCTAAATATGGGGATCCTCTTTTCTTGTATGATATTTATCCCTTGGAATTTTTTGGTAGTTTACATTTTTTATCCCTTTATTGAATTTGCCTAAGTGTAAAGGTCTTGACCTTTTTAAAATAACATTTTAAAAATGCTTAAAAAATCATGTTTTGGGGAAAATCTAACTTAGACTTATGTAAATAATTTTACTTTTTTAGAGTCTTATATAGTCTTTCCCTTATCAATCCATCTTATTTATACTTTGTTTCAACAATAATTTGCTAATTTCTTATGATGATTTAATTTCAACTTAGTCATTTTAGGTAAATGGGATTTATATAACAAGGGTTATTCTAAAAGGGGATAGTTTATTATGCCAAATTATCCCTCTTGTTAATCCACTTATATTTCAATATTATCTAAATTAGATAAATGTTTTTTGCGTTCAACTTTTTCCTTAGTTAATTTAATAAAAATGGTCAAAATCTACTTTGAAAATGGATTTGAATTCATTTTAAATGACTTCCTCTTCACTAAGTTTCTTCACCTTATTGATTTTATTTTTAAATTTAGTTATTTTCATTTGAATTACTAAGCCATTTTCTCTTATAAATTAAAAAATCATGATTGTTCCCTTTTAGATTTTCCTATAAGGACCCATAGTATTTATTGTACCACAATGATCTTTCAAAACCCATAGTGTCCCCAACCATTTCAAAAGGGGTTTGTAACACTTAACTAATTATTCAAATTTTTGCTTGAGCCACTTGTCAAATTTATGCTTATTTAGGATTTATCCAATTCTTTGAAAATTTTATGGATCCATGTGGTGTCTTTTCTCTGCTCTTTAAGACTTAAGCTTTTCAAACTCACATAAATGTCTTCAACTCTCTAGATAATTGGGATGCTACCAAGTGGAATGATCCTAGTGATCAAAACCCTAGGTGACTCTATACATAGTTAAATCTTATGAGTGATTGGATGAGAGAAAAGTTGCCAAGTGGCATGATTCTAGTGACCCACTACCCTAAGTGGTCTATGTAGTCTCAAAACACATCAAAGCCTCAAGTGAGTAGGATAATTCCATGTGGTTTAATCTTGCTTCATTTCAAACAAAAGATAATTAGTGCATATTAAGCTTGATCCAAGTAGTAGAAGAGCATGGATCAACCACATAGTATGACCCTACCAATATAGGATACATTATCAATGATGTGAATTATACACTAGTTTAAATTTGTTGATGATTTAGCCCACCAAAACTATTAGAATAATATGTAGGGTTATATGTTTAATTTAACAAAAAATTCAGCTTGTAGCTTAGAAACATGGTCATAAATAATGTAGTTAAATATAGAACAATTAGCATAGTGAGAGGAGTTAAACATAAAGATTATAGACCTAAGTGAAAAATAAATATACATGTAAAAATTATGGAAAGTACATAACAGACAAGAGTGTCATCTTAAGGAATCATGGAGATTTGGTCCCAAGTTCAAAGATCATGGCTTGACATTAATCTATCAAACACAAAATAGAAGTGATAACCATAATAAGTGGAATTAAATGTAGAATCGATAAGGTAACTAGCCATGGAAAAATGTCAAGATAGAATATCACCCATATTTGATAGAGGTATCTAAATCAAATGTGGATTCAACTATTAACACTTATACTGACCATAGAATGCATGTTTGGGAGAAGGTAGAAGTACACTAAGGATAAATCCACATTAAATAAGAGCTTTATCTAATATAAGGACTTGTATGCTCTAGTCTGAATGGTAGTCCCAAGGCATTTTCAACCACTTCCAACTACATTTGGATGACAAAATTTTCTTCCATGTTGACATAAGCATGGTTCCATACATAAGTTCTCAACTACATTTCTAAGTCCACAATGAACATAACTAATTTTAAAATTATAGCATGGAATCCAAAAATTTTGATCTTTGTTTGGTCTCCTATAAGTCTGAGTTTTAAATCCTTTCTCAAGGCTGGATCTTTATGAATTTTAAAAGATATGAAGAACCACACATTTTATTTTTATGATTATTTATAGATATCTCTATTTATTCTTGCTTCTATAATTATTTTTAATTTTGATATTATTAAGGTGAAGTTTAAAATTGGATGATTGTGTGGGATCTAAACTTTGTTAATCAAAAATGAAAATATTGATACTTGAAGACTATTGGGATTATATGTGGACATTTTCCTATGCATATTTGTTGGAGATCAACCAACAATTTGATTACACTTATGAAAACAATAAACCGGGGAATTAAATCAGATAGATAAGTAACTAGAATGATAAATAGCAAGAACAAGAGATACAAGAAACCACCCTGAAAACTTGTATTAAACTCTTTACAGAAGGAATACAATTGAAGAAACTTATTTCTTCCACACCTCTCTCAGATGTATAGATCTCTCTCTAGATCTCTTTCCCTCAAGAGCTCTCTCTCTCAAGTACAATCAACTCCAACAACCTAAATTGATTCACCTATACAATTCTGTACTGTTCTTCAACATTCACATAAAATGAACTACAATAAGCTAAGAAGATCTAATTCTACATATAGAATTAGGAGACTTGAGCATGCACTTACAACCAACAGTTAAGCCTCTTGAACAAGGGCTCTAAAAATAGTCTTACTAATAATAGAGATGCAGACTTAAGACTAAGACTTAAACTCATCATGCAAACACTCGATTCTATCCTCAGAAATAGCTCTCTAGACACACAGGTAACTGACGCCAGTTCCTACATGCTTGCCTATGACTGATGTCAGTTGATCCCCTGTCGACGTTGGCATCTCTTCAACTGCACCTAACCGATGTTGGTCACTCTTGACTAATGTCGATGACTGTGTAAACCTGTAACTTTGGTAATGCACTCCTTGGTGAAGATTTTAGGCTCCACACCTTAAAAATCTCCCACTTGGAGATAAACAACTGCACCAATACCTGTACAACAACATCTTCTAGCTCCTCCATCTTCAACTCAATCATGAAGACCAACATAAGTTGAATGAAGATTCAAATTCTCCTTTGTAACCAGCTTGGTTAACATATCAATAGGATTCTTATCTGTATGGATTTTCTCTAGATTCAACTCACCATCCTCCAAAAACCTATCTTATGAAGTGGTACCTAAGCTATATGTGCTTGGTTGTTAAGTGAAAGGCTAAATTCTTAGCCAAATGAATTACACTCTAACTATCATTGTATAATTTGTAAGTCTCTTGCTCCTTTCCAAGCTCTTCCATGAACCGTGTCACCCATATCATCTCTTTGCTAGCCTCTGTGGCTACAATATACTCTGCTTCTATAGTTGACAAGGCAACAACCTTTTACAACTTTGATAACCAGCTAACCGTCGTTCCACCAATAGTGAAAACATACCCTGTGGTGCTCCTCCTACCATCCAAATCACCTACCATATCTGAATCTACATAACCATGTAGAGAAGTATCTAAACCTCCATAGCACAAGTGCCTACTGCTGGTTCCTATCAGATATCTAAGGATCCACTGAACTACTTTCCAATGTTCCTTTCCTAGATTGGCCATATACTTACTTACAACTCCCATTGCTTGGGTAATATCTGGTCTAGTACACACCATTGCATACATTAAACTCCATACTATGGAAGAGTATGGAACCTTACTCATGTACTCTACCTCATCATGTGAATTAGGACATTGTTCTTTACTCAACTTAAAATGTCCAGCCAAAGGTGTGCTTACTTGTTTAACATCCTGCATATTGAACCGTTTCAACACCTTGTTCACATAATCTTCTTGAGACAAAATCAACCTGTGATTTTTCCTATCTCTCTTAATGCTCATGCCAAGGATTTTCTTTGCTACTCCCAAATCCTTCATGGTAAACGTTTGAGCTAATTTCACCTTAAGCTCAGAGATATCCTACATGTGTGATCCTGCAACCAGTATATCATCTACACACAATAATAGAATAATATATCTACCATTATCCAATCTCTTAAAATACACACAATGGTCAGATTGACACCTACTATAGCCATGCTCAGTCATAAACCTATCAAATTTCAAATACCACTGTCTAGGAGCTTGCTTGAGGCCATACAAGATTTTCTTCAATCTGCACACTAACTTCTCCTTACCTTTGACCTCAAATCCTTCCATCTATTCCATATATATTTCCTCATCCAAATTTCCATGAAGAAACACTGTCTTAACATCTAGCTGCTCAAGATGCAAATCCTCAATAGCAACTAAAGACAATACAATCTGTATAGAAGTCATTTTAACAACGGGAGAAAAAATCTCACCAAAATCAATACCTAGCTTTTGTGTAAATCCTTTCACTACCAATCTGGCCTTATATCTCATCTATCCATTCTCACCTTCCTTCAACCTATAGGTCCATCTGTTCTTTAGTGTTCTCTTACCTACTGGAAATTCAACGAAATCCCATGTTTGGTTCTCTCTTAAGGACTCCATCTCCTCAACCATGCCATGCTCCCACTGACTCTTGGACTCCACCTATATTGCTTCTTGAAAACTCTCTGGTTCTCCACCATCAGTTAGCAATAAATAGAATAATGAAGGAGAATATCTAATTGGAGGCTTACTTACCCTTTTTGACCTCCTGATGGGCGTCTGAGACTCGTTCACAACATGATGTCCACCCAAATTCTCTGATAGTGACCGACCTCAGTCACTTCCAGGCCTATTACTGCCCGACGTCAGTTCTACCTGATCGACATCGGTGCCTATCCTACCAACGTCGATCTCTATATGACTGACATCGGTTTCTATCCTATTGATGTCAGTTCCTACCCTGCCAATGTTGGTCTCTATGTTTTCCTGCAAGTGATTATTTATTTTTCTCATGAGCTCATTTTGGACTGTCACCTCGTCCAAATTGCCATTACTCTACCTAGATTGATTCAGCTTCTTCAGCTAATCACTATACATCACTTTTTCATTGAAAACAACATCACAGTTCCTAATTATCTTGTTAGTTCTTCGATTCCAAAATCTAAAACCAAAATCATCTGAGCCATAGCCAATAAATGTGCACCTCATAGACTTAGCATCAAGCTTCTTTCTATTTTCCTTATCAATGTGCATAAAGGCTTCACAACCAAAAACTTTGAGAAATGATAGATCTACCTTTTTACCTATCCATGCCTCTTTTGGGATTCCACCATCTAGAGCTGTAGAGGGTCCTTTATTAATCAAGTACACTGTAGTGTCAATAGCTTCTGCCCAAAACTCTAAGGGCAAACCAACATGCAATCTCATACATCTTACACGCTCCATAATTGTTTTGTTCATCTTTTTAGCAATTCCATTATGCTAAGGTGTCCTTGGAACCATCCTTTGCCTAAGAATTCCATGCATATAAAAATACCAGTTGAACTTATAGTTGTAAAACTCACCACCATTGTCAGATCTCAGGCACTTCAATCTTTTGCCTGTTTCATTCTCAACCATAGATTTCCAAATCTTAAAAGTCTCAAATACATCAGATTTCTTCTTAATACAATAGATCCATACCTTTCTTGTAGCATCATCTATGAATAAAACATAGTATTGTGATCCTCCAATAGAAGTTACCTGAGCTGGTCCCCACATGTCTATGTGAACAAGCTGTGACTTATGCTTCTTCTTTGTTGACCCAGTCTTGAGAAAACTCACTCTCTTCTATTTTCCAAAAACACAGTGCTCACAAAAATCCAGATCTATGCTTTTCAAATCTAAAAGCTTACCTTTAGACTTAAGAATTGACATTCCCTTCTCACTCATGTGGCCAAGCCTTGAGTGCCACAATTTTGCATCCACATCTAAAGTAGATAATACAGAAGGAGAATTATTAGTAACACAATTATATAAATAGAGAGTACCTACTCTCTTACCTCTTGCCATAACAAGTGTGCCCTTGGTCACCTTCCAAGATTTTGCTGTGAGAGTTACTGTACAACCCTCATCCCCTAACTTTCCTGCAGAAATCAAATTCCTCTTCAAGCTAGGAACATGCATAACATCTCTCAACACCCATGTGTTGCCATTCTGCATTTTTAGCTACACTTTACCTTTTCCAATAATTTTACAAGGCTCATCATCCCCTAGATACACTATTCCAAAATCTCCATGGATATAGTCACTAAAATATTCTCTATTAGGGGTAGCATGAAAAGATGCACCAGAATCTAAAACCCAAGATTCTATATTATTATGCAAAGAGAATATTAAAGCATCTTGTGCAATACCTACAACCTTTGCTTCTTCTTTTCCTTCGTGCTGATTGTCCTCCTTAGGCTTTGACCAGTAATCTCTACTTATGTGCCCCATCTTTCCACAATTCCACCATTGTGGCTTCCTGCCATTTCTGGATTTGGATCTACCTCTTCCCTTAGACTTAGATCTTGATCTCCCTTTCTTGCTCTTCTCTTTTTGCCTTCCCCTACTCTCAAAACTTAAAGCATTTCCAGATGTCTCTTCTATGCTTTTCCTGTGAATTTCCTCATTCAAGATAACACTAACAACATCCTCTGCTTTTAAAATATTTGAAGCAGATGCAGTATTACTAACTGCCATTACTAAGCTATGCCAGCTTTCAGGCAAAGAACATAATATTAAAAGAGATTTTATTTCATCATCAAATACAATTTTGACTAAACTTAATTGATTTACAATTCCATGGAAATCATTCAGGTGATTAGATATAGATCCACCTTCCTGCATACGCAAATTAAATAGCTGCTTCATAAGATATACCTTATTAGAAGCTGAGGGTTTTTCATACAAATTTGCTAAAGTAGTCATCAACTCTACCATTGTTTTTTCCTATGATAAATTAGATATCACAGTAGATGCTAGACTCAGTCTTATAGACCCTAGAGCCTTTCTATCAAGAACTTCCCATTCTTCATCATCCATGTCTGTGGGCTTCTTTGCAGTCCCACCTAATGGTAAGTATAAATATTTCTAATACAGATAGTCCTCTATCTGCATTCTCTAATGTTGATAATTTTTGCCATTGAACTTCTCCATTCTTAGTTTACTTTCTTCTGCCATTGCTTCTCCCACTCAAACAAAAATCCCTACAGAAACCCCTGTGAGTAACTTGTAATCAATACACACTACACAGATCTAGACCACCTATTAGTGAACCTGAGCTCTGATACCACTTGTTGGATATCAAGCTCTAAACCTACAACCAAGGCTCTGATACCACTTATTGGAGATCAACCAACAATTTTATTACACTTATGAAAGTAATAAACCATGAAATTAAATCAGATAGATAAGTAACTATAATGATAAATAGCAAGAACAAGAGATATAAGAAACCACCCTGAAAACTTGTATTAAACTCTTTACAGAAGGAATACAATTGAAGAAACTTATTTCTTCCACACCTCTCTCAGATGTATAAATCTCTCTCTATATCTCTTTCCCTCAAGATCTCTCTCTCTCTCAAGTACAATCAACTCCAACAACCTAGATTGATTCACCTATACAATTATGTACTATTTTTCAACATTCACATACAATGATCTACAATAAGCTAAGAAGATCTAATTCTATATATAGAATTAGGAGACTTGAGCATGCACTTACAACCAACAATTAAGCCTCTTGAACAAGGGCTCTAAAAATAGTCTTACTAATAATAGAGACACAAACTTAAGACTAAGACTTAAACTCATCATGCAAACACTTGGTTCTGTCCTCATAAATAGCTCTCTGGATGCACAGGTAACCGACGCCAGTTCCTACTTGCTTTCCTATGACCGACATCAGCCGATCCCCTACCAACACGGACATCTCTTCAACTACACCTGGCTGACGTCGGTCGCTCTTGACCGATGCCAGTGACTATGTAAACCTGCAACTTTGGTAATGCAATCCTTGGTGAAGCTTTTAGGCTCCACACCTAAATAATATTCTATGGTGGTTATGCCCTTTCATTCTCATAGTCATTTTTCCCCATACTCTTGCATCATATTTAGTTGGAGTTGTGCTAGGTATAACTCAACCAAATATTAGTCTAATGGATCTCATTTAATTAGACATCTCACCTTGATCTTCATGGCACGAGGGTCTCTTTCTCTTTACTCTTACTCTTTTACATTTTTTTTAAAAAGTATGTTACCTTAGAGACTTGGAGTCAAGAAAAGAAAACTTTAATTAAAATCTTATCTTGATTTCTATTTCATGTTCTGTCATCATCATTGTAGCATTTTTTCATCAATGAGTGTGGTAAATCAATAGAGAAATCAATTGTTCCTTTTAGATATAAGTCTAAGAAAGTCTAATTTTTATCTAAGGCTAAAACCTACAAGTATTTTCAAGGCATTATGTAGACTCCTAATGAATTTATTAATAAAATTAACCTAAAATTTAATTCATAAAATAGGCCCCTTAAAATTAATATTGCACATCATCCAAGTTTGTGAAAACCAACATACCAAGACCTGGGATATTTAGACCTTAGGGAAGCATTTTCCTTGTGGGATCTTCTTTCTTTTAGGGGACGCAGGACATAACAAACCTTGCCTATTTTTTTCCATGTCAAAACACTTTACAACAGCTTGGATTCACTCCTAGATGTTCTTATAGTGTTTAATATGTCATATAACTTCTTTACCATGCCTTGAACATTGTTTATGATCTCTCTTGGGGCCTGAATGATTTATCTTTATAGGAGCCTTTGTCTAGCTTGTTCCTAGTTATATAAATTTATTTCATGTTATATCCATAATATAATAAAATTATTTTACATATTCATCAGGGTTATATGGGTTCTTTTTTTGTTTCTTTTCCAAGAGAAATAAATTCTTCTTTTTCTCCAATATTGCTTCTTCCCCTTTCCTATCTACTATCTTTCTCTTCTTTTCCCTCTTTATGGTACCACATTTATTGTCAAAACATGTGCTTATTATTTCTAATTATTTAAGGACTATATTTATATCTTGAGATTATATGACCCAAATATGGATAATGAGTCCTCATTACTCCTTAGGCTAATTAGTATATGCAAAAGTGGTAGAAGGAAAAAATCCCATATGAAGCATTGAATAATTTATTTGAATTGTCACTTGAATAAGTGGTTGACTAACTTTGCTCTATCCTAAGATGTCTCTCTGGGGTGTATTTTACACCACATACCTAGTCTATCATTAATTATTTAAAATTATCATTATGGAGGATTAAACTTGAGTAGACTGAGGGATGGACATATCCAATTAGGTAGATGGTTTAGGTGGTACTTGGGGGTTAAAAATAGAAACAAACACCAAATATTAAAAATGAATTTTCATTTTAGGGTTGTGGGGTTTGATCATTATTGAGGTAATAGTTGAAAGAACTAAATAATCAAAATAATTAGAGGTTTGTGGCACAATTCACCAATATAAACATGGGCATATAATGATTTGGTTTTTGAATAATATTTGTACAATGATTAAAATAGAGAAAGGGGTGAAAAAACTAAACTAGTATATGATAAATTGAGAAAGTGATTTTATATAATTATAATGGATGGAGTAAGGGAAGACATTACTTCATTCAAATCTTGCATTTCTTATTTAGTAATAATATCTTTGTTTTGATTAATAACTAGTTTCTCTATTGGATTGGATAATTATATCACAAATTCAAGGGAGGAACTTCGAGCTATGGTCATGGGTGCATGAGTAAGTCCCATAGTAGGAGCTTCTTTCAATACAAATTATACATATAAATCTAATGTCTTATCATCCTTTAACAATTACATAGATGTTAAATCATTCTTTTCTTGTTCAACTTATCATTTAGCTTCTCTATTTATTATCTCAATTCATTCCATCTCTTCAACATTTCCTAATATTTTAGTATCTCAATATTTAGTTTCTTCTTCTTCATCATCATCTTTATCCTTTAAAAATTATATGTCCTCTATAGGTTCTATTTCTTATTTAGACAACCACTCTTCTTTAACCAACCAATCTCCTTATTCATCACTATCTAACACATGTATAGGCTGAATTTACTTTAATTTTTATTAATATTTTTCCTCCTCTAATTCCTCATATATAGGAACCCCTTTGGTAAATGGACCTTCAATAGTTATTTATTCTAGTTACACATTTTAAGGAGATATAAGAGTCTTGGGATTTCTCTTATAAGTCACTATGGATGTCTAGGTATAAATAGGGTCATGTTCTAAAATTGATAGGATGGGAGATGAAGGGGCTTCAATAGATGGAGGTGAAGTGGGAATGAAAAAAGTGATAAGAGGTGAAATAACTAAAACTGTAGGTAGTAGAGTAATAAAATAACTATGAAATAATTTTTGAAGACCTACCTATTAAACTATGGTTAATGAAGGAAAAGTGCGAAAGAAATATCTCCTTCTTGTCCACATGTAGGAGGTTAATTCCTTGAATTTGATATGGGGAAATACATGGTAGTTATTATTTAGAGCTTTGGATTATTTTAAGAAATTTCCTCCTTATCTAAGGATCCATCTCGCTTTGAGAGGCACATTGCTCTGATAGGATAACTTTTGCTCATTATGGAGAGGAAGGCTAACCATGATTTAATGATATTTGAGATTTATGTTAGGGTCATTGATGGCTTGTGTATTTATTTATCTCCTTTAAAATTTTATTTTCCCATTTCTTAGTGATTGAATGATCATATTAGATTACTTAGGCCACTACCATTGGCATCTTATGATGATTCATGTAAATATAGATCTCTAAATAATCTATAGCATTGATGAATGTTTTATCATGTTCAAAAATATTATGTCTATAAGGAATATGAACTCCCTTTTTCCTAAGGTTTTTGAGATATTTCCTTACTCTATTTATAGAATCCCACTATCAATATTGTGCTTAATTTAAACCATAATGGAACCTAACCTTACGAATTGAATTATGGTGTTTGCTTAGTGATTATTGAATTTAGCCAATGCTTAGAGGGGTCTTGTGATAGTAACCTTGGTGATTGGTGCTTATATATTCATCCACACTATTTATCTACTAGATTTTCAAGAAAAAAATGATGAAAATTTAGAGGAGGGTCCATAGTTCCCTCTATCTTGATTATAGTGTAATTAAGATAATACCATTAGTCTCCAATATTTGAAATAATTATTATGTTGTCAAAGATCCTAGGCATGGGGCACCCATAAGTGGCTTGTTACACTGTAGGTATATATCTTCTACAATTTTATTTATTTCCCTTCTAAACTTGTAAACATGGAGTATAGAAAAGTCACCACAGGGCCTATTATTTGCATATTATGTAGATGGTTCCTACGATTTTTTATAGGTTATGTGCATTGTTCCCATAATTGCATATACTACATAATATATCATATAAAAATTACCATCAAATGGCCTTTCATCAACTTTGAACATTTGTTCCCTGATCTCCACACTGATAACTTTGAATAGTGCCATAATTTTATCAAAAGTCAAAATTATATCTAGCAAGGGAACCCATGCCTCATGCATGTAATTGATGATAAAAAAATCCATAGATATTATAATATGTATTTTGAACTTGGTTATGGGAAGGGAAGAAAAAATGCCTTGAATATTCAATTTTCGCCTTTCTTCAACCACTACTTGAGTTTATATTCAATAGCGTTATAGTCTAACCAAGCATTGGATATGACCTAGTTATAAGTTATTCCAGTCACTAGTAGGTGCATATATATTTCAAAGGTCTCTTTATAAATATAGGATACCACATTCCTATGAGTCATAAAGTGCAAGTAACCTCTAATAATAGTGATATTAAGAAATAAATCTCAAATTAATTATATGCATGACATTACCTTATATTTCACTACCATGTTATGTAACCCCATTATTTGAAAAATAACAAATCATCCATGTATTTTATCATGTATTCATCCAATTACTCATGAGATGAATATGGTTTAATGTCATCTACCTAATCCTTAAGAGAAAAACAATCAAGGAATGGTAATGATCCTTTGTCAAATACTATGTCCAAATACTTAGTCCCTCCTATGATAGAATATTGAAAGGGAGGCTAGTTAGATGCTCAATATGAGGAAGCCATCATTACACTATAGAATTTCTCACAAGTTGAATGGATTGATTTTAAAATTTATTATTAGGGAGATTAAGGATTTTAATAACTTAGAGGCTCAAGTTAGTAGTTTAAAATTCATTAATTAATGGAAAAGTGATTTGATGTTATCAATATTTTACCTATATCACTTAAATATTGAGAATTGAATGCCTAGTTCATGTGAAATTAATGAAACAATATCTTTGATCTCTATTTCATGTTTTGATTTGAAATATATATGTCAGATTTAGTGGGTGTATTTTTACATGTGGAAGATTTTTGTTCACTATTAATGCTTATCCATCATCATGATCCAAGTTTATATTTATCATGTATCAACCTTTCCCTAAATATCAAATCTTGCATTTGTATTTTAACTATGCATCTCAAAGATTGTGACACTTATTTTTAATTTGGTTACTTGGGTTTTTTTTTAGATTTTCATAATTATACTTTGTATGCCTAATAAACTATGAATTAATGATATTATAACACTTATCATGATATAAATAATATTAGGCTCTTTTAAATTTAAACTATGCACTTAATTTCAATAAGCACTACATGCACATGATAGTTCCACATAGATAAATATTAAGGTGCTAATGTTCACAAAACTTAGAAATTATAATTTTGAATGATAAAATTCAAGATTATAAGATAAAACATGTGGATAAATATTCAACCTCAATATATTATACTATATTTTGTGTTTTTACCTTGATCTTAACAAGTTTCAAACTTCTGAGATTATGACACTTGGATAGTCTTCATAAATATAGAGGAAACAAAACTCTGGAAATGTACCTTCATATGGTAAGATCCAAGTTGATGAGATCATGCCATGTGGATGGATATTTTTAAGTTTGGGCACTTAGAACCTTTATAAATGTAATTTGTTTATCAGGATCGAGGCTTATAATATCATGTCATGTGGATGGATCTCAACATTCTAGGAAAATAAAACCTGTGTTATATATTTGGTTGTCAAGATCCAAAAATCTAAGATAAGGATATGTGGATTATTTATATTCATATAAAAAAATAATTTTGGTGTTGTAATTGAAAATTATAGGGCCATAGTGAAAAATATAATTCCACCTATCATGATCTCATCTACTCAACTACTTGACTACTCAAAAACTTTAAATGTATTGGACATGCCTTGATATTCTAGGTTCTGAGTCAATGGGATTGTATGACATTATGTAATATCAGGGATTTAGGAATTAAAAAACTTATATTTCTCATGAAGAATAATTATATCTCTAGTTAATAATTTTTTGACATGTGGATGGATCATAACAACATAGGAACTAAACATATTATATCTCTTAATTTTTGTTCATTTCTTAATTTTGGAAGAAGATAAGAAACTAGTAATAAGGGTGTGGTAGAAATACCTAGTTGGCAATGCACATGTAATCTAGATAAATATAGGGAACTCATATTTGGATAGGAAGGAATAACCTACAAATACAAAATTACTAAGGGGATTGTTAGCAAGATAGTTAAGTGGACTGCCTAGCATGAGCTAGATCTAAGAAGCATACACTAACTAGGAGGCTGTAAATCCACTATTGATAACAATAAAGTTTGGAAATGATAAATAAAAATAATTTCATAAAATAAAATAAATGTAATACAATAAGAAATTAGAATGTTTTTTTAAATAAAATGACTAAACCTAGTAAAAACTAATCAATACTTATGCCAAGGTGGGTGAAGTTAGGTTTAGAAAATCAAAAAAGGGTCTATAAATAGGTAAGAATATAGAAAGTTAGGTTTGGTTAGGGATAAATGAAAATAAATTATTTTTATTTTCTACCATAGTGATCATTGATGATTTGGTGAATTGTCAATAGTTAAGCTAGTTTTCAAAGGTTGGGTAACCATTGGTGGTTGGGGTGACTGTCAATGGTTGTGTTAACCATCAATGGTTGCTTGTATGCTTTTGAAGGTGATCAAAAAAGAATTATAGAATGGGTTATTAGTCAAATAATGGTTTTTTTAAGGATCTGGTGGAGAGGGAACAAGGTGAAGATAGGATAGATTAGGTAAGGGAGGTCAAAAATTTGAGATAACAATTCTAAAGTACTAATATACCTATAGCTTTCTAGTTGGTTGATGGTTAAAGGTTGAAGCAATTTTGCCAGAGTAACAATACTTTGGCCTCAAAAATAAATTTGATAGAGGTTTAGGTATCTTATATTGATGTTGATTTTTTGAAGGACTATTAAATGCTAAAGATCTTGAATACCTATGTGTAATAAGATCTAATAGCTTTAAAATGGACCCTTTTCACCTCCCACTCCCCTCCTTTTATAGGCAAAGAGAGGTGGAGGATGGAAGGTTCCCTAGAGGGTGAGGTTGTTGATCATGATGCTTATAATTTTTTTAGCACTACATAAGGTGAATATATTAAATTATGCCTTATTATCTCATACTGAACTAGTGATGTGTTATCAAGGTGAGGACTTGACTATTGAGAATCATGCTAACCATCAAAATTTGAGTGTATAAAGGTAAAGGGGTTAATGAAAAGGGTTAAAAGGTTTTGTTAAATTTTAATTTAGTAAGTTGATCAGTTAGCTAACTAGGTGGTCAACTAAACTTAGGGTTTGATAGGGGTCATAAGGCATTTTGATAACTAGAACTATCATGTGTAGTTTTATAGTGTCTACACTTTGCCACTTTTTGTTATGTGTCTTTGAATTAACAAGATGTAAATTAAAAATGGATTGTTCATCAAAGGTTTGTTTGAATTGAGTATCGGAGAAGATGTTCCCTATCAAACCAAGATTTGATGAAGTGGAACCAAAATCAGGTCAAGGTTTCATAAGTAGTAAATTGTGATCTACTAGGTGGTGAAAAAATTGGGTTAGGCATTTGAAATGAAAATATGGACACAAAATGCAACTATGTGTGATAATCTAGATTGTATAAATACTAAAATTACCAATGTTAGTGAAAATAAGGTTGGTTTTAAAATAATAATTGATAGGGTAACCAATCTATAACATTGGTCATAGTTGATCAGGTGACTCTATAAGTCTTCTAAATAGGGTTAATGTTCTCACATGTATCTAAGGAAGGAAGTGCTCCATTGAAAAACATAAATGGTCTAGTCATTTACCAAGTGGTAAAAATTCAAATGGTCAACATGGAAAAAATGGTCAATACAGTCAAAAAGACCATGCAAGGTCATCACAAAACATGTAAATAGTTTGGGTCAAAATGGCCAATGTCAAGGTGGATGTGATCTAATGGTTGTGTCAGAGAAGGGTAATCTCTAAAAGTTCAAGTTTTAGTTTAAGTGAGATTAGGTGATCTCTAAATTTTAACACCTAGGTGGGGTGCTTATAAATTAAAAAAATGGGGGACCCTAACTATTGATAGTCAAGGGTTCCCAAGGTCAATCATCGATGGTCACCCTAAAAATTGATGGTCACCTTAACCATCGATGGTCAGGGGCAAACCTTAAAAATCTAAAACATAAAAAGTGAAAATGAAATTTCATTTTCACTTTTGAATAATTGACCTCCATGCTTTATGCTCTAGCAATTTTTACATTTTGGCATTTTGTCTTGAGGGTTGACTGAGTTGGTATTGAGGTGTAGGTTGGTGTTTTGTTGAGTGTGTGTTCTAGGTTAACTAAGATGGATATGGGATCCAACCTTGACAACAATTGAGGAATGAGGTAGGAGATGTTTTTAAATTTATATTTGGTTAATTTGATTGTGATAGAATGTGAATTAGAGTAGGTTTGGATTAGTTTGATAGGGTTTTGAAATCATTTGGGCCATGATGCCCTAGTTTGGATTTTTGGTGAAAGTAAGTAAATTAGTGGTGAAATTAAAATTTAAAGGGTATTTTGGGTGGCGAATAGGCTGTAAGATAGTGTGAATGAGTTTATTTTTGAAATTAGTTGTTTTGGTAAGGGTTTTTATGTGGGTAGGTTTTGAGGGTTTCACCATCGATGGTCACACATAGTGACCATTGGCAGTTCTACCTAACCATCAAAGGTCGAATATCGAGGTAAAGTGAGATACCATACCATTGATATTTTGAGTGGACCATTAACAGATGAAGGGTTTGGGATGAATTTTTAAAAAGTGGTAGGTAAAAAGATTGTTAAAGTTTTTAAATTGTTTAAAAAATGTCTTAAAAAAGTTATTTAATGGTTATAGATGGTTAAAAATGTGTTTAAATGTTAGCTAGATAGGATGAAGTGTTAAAATAGTTAGTAGGTAGAGTTTAGGTGATAGAAGTGTTAGGTATCAGTATGATAGGTTAGGGTAGGTGATGAAAGTTATGCAGAATAGGGGAATTGCTCATGATAGAAGTGTTTAGGTTTTGATATGATGTTAAAATTTGTGCAGATAAAGGTAGATGTTTGCTTGATTATTAAAGGTAATAGGTTTAAAATACTTGATTGTAGGTTGATAAATGAGCCCAATTTGGTTATGAGTAATGGTGACATGTGCTAACTATGGTTTTGCAGACCTTTGACTAGATCTAGATGAGGGTTCGAGTCCCTAAGATATTTATATAGGTTCACAATGGGATGATTGATGATGACTAGAGGCACATGGAGGATGTTGGCCTAGGGGATATGAGACACTATCATCACCTACTATGGGATGTGGTTATGATTATGACCCTCATCAATAGATGGGACCTAACCATGAACACATTTTTGTTTTTGACTGGGGAGATGACCATACTCCTAAAGGATGTTTATAGGATTACATGGCTACCCATTTAGGGGGAGTTGATTTATCACATCAAGAGCAAGCATAGGGATTACCATATGGATCTAGTATATGGAGTAGATCAGGTCCGTGTTAGGTATCATGTAGGAGGTTTTATCTATGGGCCAATATACCAAAGGGCTCTAAGGGACTAATGCTTTTTGATAATGATGATGTTAGTATCCTATTTCATTTTTCCTAATTTGAGTAGTGGTTTATTTCCATATCTACTATTAAGAGTGTTGGTGGAGATGTTGTTAGGGAGGATTGTATTTGGGTGGGCACTAGTGTTACTAGGCTAGATATAGAAGTAGATCTGGGCCTTTCAAGCACATAAGTAGTATGGGATTAGTGTTATTTTTGAACTTCATTATTTATCATATGAGAACATTTGGGTGTTGATACCTTTGGAACTACCATTGGATGGCTACACTCTAATGAACTATAGAGTGGGTTTCTTTAGATGGAGGGGAGATTAGGCTTTGATAGGTGCTAGTGGTGGTGTGAGGTAAATTGATTGGTTTTGAGATGCCTTGGAGGGTTTGGTTGTGGGTGACATCATTTTAAGGCCATAAGTGGGTTGGATAAGGTGGGACTAGTATAACTATCACATTTTATCACTACAGAGATGGTGATGGATATATGGGAGGTAGGATGGTGAGACTAAGCTCATCCCATTCAACTGAGTTCAAAGGGAGTTTAGCCTCATGTAGGGGATTTTTACAACATTCTTGAGATATAAGAGGGAGGATGTTGAGTTCTTACTTTCAGAGCTATAGCCATAAGATGTAGTTCTAGATCATGAGGAGCTATTGGTGAGAATGATGATAGATGATGTTAGTGTGGTGGATGGATATGCAACATGGTATCAAGGCCTATATGTAATGACCAATTTTGGAAGGGGTGATGGGGGCGAGTAAGCCATGGATGTAGATCTAGTAGGGGTACCAGTATAGGGTGGTAGATAGGATGGATAGGCACAGATAGCATTGGTAGTTACCTAGGCATATATCATAGGGTTAGATGGATAGGTGGCCACTCTTTAGGGTTATATCATCATATTATAGGGTTAGGCTGATACCTTGATAGGAGAGTGATATTAGGCAAGGATCTCTCTTGGTTTAGTGACCTAAGAGAGAGATACCTTGAGATAGAGGGTAAGAGAGATAGTAGCACCATCAAGAGGACCACCTAATATGATTCCAATGACATAATACTTAGTTATGGGTAATAAGTTGAGATATTATGAGGTTATAGTATTGGCATAGTAAACATTGGAGCTCTGATATAGAGAGTATAGAGCTAGTTTAGTAGGTGGGACAATAATGGAAACTCTAAGATAGTGGGCTTTTATAGTGGGTTAGGTAGGTAGACTAAGGGAACCAATACTAGATGGTAGTGTAGGTGGAGGAGCAAGTGGTACTAGTGTCTTAGGGTCCTGATATATGATATTATATGATGTATATGTTTTTGATTTTGATACTAACTTGTATGCTAATGATGTGAGATGTATATGAGAGAGACATTTATACATTATTACATGTATCATTCATTTGATGACTTGATGTATATGATATATATATATATATATATGTATGTATGTATGTATGTATGTATGTATGTATGTGTATATATATATATATATGTATATATGTGTGTGTATATATATATGTATTTATATATATATATATATATATATATATATATATATATATATATATATGATGTATGTTCATGCTTACATGTTTTAATGTGATGTTTATGGTTCCTAGATTGATTTTATATGATGATGGTTATTTGTTTATGGTTATGCTGATGTGGATTTATGATTTAATGTTATAAGATGAATTTTTGTGATGTTACGGTAAATGGATAGGATAATACAATGATGTATGATGTGGTTCATGATGTTTTAATCATTGATTTTGTTTATGGATATGATGATGAATGATTTAATTAGGGTTTATGATGTTTTGATGGTAGATAGATAGGATGATATTTATAGATAGAGAGATTGTGTATGATATGATTCATTATGTTTTGTTCATAGATAAATAGATGATGTGGTTTATGGATATATTTCAAAATGTTTCATTCATCATTGATGTTTATTTTGAAATGTAGGAACAAGAGATGAGAATCATGTCTACATGAACCAATGATGAAAGATAAGAAAAGAAACATAATGCCTTCTTATTAGTAAAGACCTAAAAAACCTAAAGTTAAATTAGATTAGGTAAACTAATCAATTTTAATACTTTGTATTGGCATGCTTATGTTGATAAACAAGTGTCTTGATCATAATCATGTCAAAGAAGATAAAAATACCTTGATTGAAAAGATGGTATAAAGGGAAGATAGGTGGTAGGTGAAAGGTAAATGAGTGGATAGGTAACCTTATGTGGGTTAGCTTTCCCCTTCTATAGGTAACCTAAGAGCCATAATAGACAAGTCCATGTCTTATGCTAGGTGTAGACTGATTGATGTGGGAAGTTTACTAGTGCTAGATATGAAAGCTAATTATATCTTTTCTTGGGATAGCTTGTTATATTTTGATATAGGGTATACCTATTATTGTTGTTTGTTTTTGATAGGTTATGAAGTTGATCAATGTGAGAAGATTTAAATGTTTACTTTTGACCCATATGAATTAGCTATCCTTCAAGGGAGTGGTCTAAGTTTGGATTTATGTGTTTGGTAGTTATCCTTCAAGGGACCAGTCTATCTTTTAAGTAATTTTGAGGGTTTTGCATATCTATCCTTCAAGAGAAAAATAAAAAATGCTATAAATATTTAACCTAAATAATATTTTGGTATCACAAATTGTTGTTAATTGATAGTTTTAGACATGGACAAGTCTATTTAGGCTTAGAAGTTTTCCTTTATGAGGGAAAAAATTTTAGTGAAAGAAGGTGAAAGGAGGGGTTTGAGAGACAAAGGATCATGGGATTCTATCTAATTAGAGAAAAAATTATCCATTAAAACCATGCTATGGGTAGAGCTGTGATACCTATATTTAGGATTAGGCTATAACTATGATGGTTAATGACATGGTTCTTTGTCTTAGTTAGTTGTTCTCAAAGGGAAAGGGATAGGTAGGTGAAGGTGAAAATCTTATAAATCAAGGGATGAGCCTTATTTAGACCATAAGATGAATTTTATCCTTCTTTAACAAAATAAAGGATGTAGTTTCAAAGCATTAAGAGGCTTAGGTTCTAGTTTGCCTTTGAGAGTGGATAAATGATAAGCTCTTGATCCATATTTATGGGTGATGATGTAGGGTCCAAGATAATTGAAATAAAATTTACCTCTTTTGATTTTCTCCATGTTGGTTACATGTTGGTTTTCCTCTAGGATAAGGTATTCGATATTAAATTCTCATTCAATTAGGTGTTTATTATAGGCATGCTTTATTTGATCTTGGTAGACACAAAGATGGTTAAGTGATATGAGGTGATGTTTATCAAGAAGCTCAAGTTGTGCTAGATGTTCTTTATGATAGTCACTCTTAGAAATTATCTCTTGTAAATATATATAAAGAGAATGAATCTAGACTTAGAGAGGCAAGACTACCTCTGCTCTAAACACTAGAGAAAAAGGGGTAGCACCCATAAAGGTTAGAATGATCATATGATATGCCCATAAAATGAAAGGGATGTATAGATGCTAATCTCAACCTAAAGAACTGACTACTTTGGTATACATTTTGTTAAGGATTTTGTTAGAGTATTCCACCTATACATTTACTTGTGGATAGTAAGGTGAGGAAAAGTTTGACTTAATGCTAAATGCATCTCAAAGACCTTGGACTTTCGTGTTCTTGAAAGATTTACCATTATCGATGATGATCTTGTGGAGAACACTAAAATGATAGATAATGTGATGGTTGATGAAGTCAAATTTTTTTTTGGCTTTGGTAGAGATGAGAGGAATTTCTTCCACCCACTTGGTGAAATACTCAGTGGTAGTAATGATGGATTGGTGCCATTGTGATGAATGAGGATTGATTTCCATAATAAGATTATGGTCCCATTATGAGAATAACTAAAAGTCTTTAGATATTTAGATGTCATTGATAGGTGTGTGTTGTAAATTAGTGTGTTGTTGACATTTGACACACTTCTTTACATAATGAGAATAATCTTGGTTAAGGATGGGATAATAGTACCTAAGGTGAAGATATATTTAGTGATAGCTAAACCACTAAAATTTTCCCCATAGATTTGATCATGTGTTTCCTTGATGGCATGGGAAGCTTCATGACTATGAAGGCAATGGAGAAGGAGGTTTTTGAAGCCACATTTGTAAAGGATTCCCACTAGTATGGTGTAATGAGAGGTACACTAGACAAAATCTCTTCAGTCAATCTAAGAGAGGTTAGGAGGAATGATACCTAGGTTGAGGTAATACAAATTTTGTTTTTACTAAATTTATGATGGGGATGTGTCCATGTTACAAATGGTAAGAATATAAAAATAGATATAAGGTGTGATAAAATAGTGAATGGTAATAAAGATTTTAGATTTGGGAGGTTGAGATGGGATTTGGGAAGCAAGGGAAGCTATTGTATCTATAAATTTGTTAGTTGATCATAAAACTGACTAGATAAGGTAATGATCAAATGATGTTAAGAGTACATCCATGAGTTATTTGTACTTTAATAAGATGTCATTTTACATTGATAATATCTATTAACCTGGTTGACCACAATTTGGGAATTTCCAAAGATATTTATTATCTTGACTCCCAAGGCTAGAGTAGTTTAGAGACCTATGATGAGGGATTCATACCAAAGAAACATTGTTGGTGTATTCAAATTTAATTTTTAAGGAAAGGGTAAGAGGTTCATCATGGAGGGTAATGATAATAACTCTAGCACCCCCACCATGTCTTCATTTGGATCCATTAAACAACATGGTCATTTCATAGGTAGGGTCCTCTTGATAAAGAGTCACGATAGACTCTTCAAGAAATGAAAGAGGAAGAGGTTAGTTGTTGGGTAGAGGAGATTCAACCAATTGATCAGCAATGAATTTCCCTTTATTTGACTTTTATTAGAGGAAATCAGGGTTAAATTTAGTTAAAAGCATGAGCCTCTTAGCCATATGCTAGTTTTGGTATGATTTAGAGTGCATGTACTTTAATGGGTTGGTGTTAGTGATGACATAGGATTTATGATTAATAAGGTAGTGTCTAGTTTTAGACACCATAAATATAAGGGCCAAGAAAAGTTTCTCAAGATGGGAATACCAAGTCTCATACTCTATAAGTTCTCAAATTATATAGTAGATAGTTTGTTCTTTATTCTATTTATCATGGTGAGTGAGAATTTCCCCTAGGGAATCATCAATGGTAGATATGTAAAGGTAGAAGGTTTGATAATATTTAGGAGGGGTCAAGATAGGTGGAGAAATAAAGTATTCTTTGAGTGAATCAAAGGTTCGTTGATAGTATTTAGTCCACTTAAAGGCTATGTCTTTTTTAAGGAGATGGTGAAAGGTTGACATCTATCTGATAATTGAGAGATGAAACATCAGATCAATTGGATCTTCCCCTAAAATATGTTGAGTTGATTATGGTGGCTTACAAGTGGCATCTCCAAGGTTTCTCTAACTTTAGAAAGATATACCTTGATTCCCCAAATGGAGATAATGAAGCCAAGGAGATTTCCAAAAAGGATCCCAAAAATAAATTTCTTGGGGTTGAGGTGGACATGGAAATGGATGAGGAATTATAAGATGATTGTGAGAATAGCGAGGTGATCCTTGTGATGCTTAGATTTCCCAAGGAGATAATCCATATATTATTCTATGACTTTATGGATTAGGTCATGGAAGATATAGGTCATGACATGTTGTTAGGTTATTCCAACATTATTTAAACCAAAGGGCATGACTCTATAGTAGAAGGTTCCCCATGTGATGATAAAAGAGGTTTTATGTTGATCTTTGGGAGCAATCAAGATTTGATTATATCTTTAAAACACATCCATGAGAGATAACATCTAATGGCCAATTGTATGATAAAAAAAATTTCAATGCTAGGAAAAGAAAAGTCATCTTTTGGACAAGCAAGGTTGAGATCATGAAAGTCAATGCAGAGATGAAGTCCCCCTATGGGTTTGGTGATGGGAATGATGTTAGAAACCCATTTTGGATAGTTTATGGGTTGGATTAATTTGACATATAAGAGATTTTGTAGCTCTTATTTGATTAAAAGGGTAATATGAGGATGTATCTTGTGAATATTTTGTTGAATTAGCTTAGCATCAAGGTGGGTGATAATGTTATGGAGAGAAATATGAGGGTTAATTCCAAAAATATCTTGATAGGAACAAGCAAATTCTATGCTTTGATCATGAAGGAAGGGTAATCCTATTGCTCCAAAGAAATTAAGGATTGACCAATCTTGATAATATGGGGGTTATCCTATGTACCCAAGTTAACATTGATGTTGGAATCATTCAACATGGTTTATTTCTTAGGAAGAAGGGATTTATGGATAGAAGAATCCCCTGCATAGAGGTAGGTGAGAATGGAATCATCATCATGACATTGGATGGTATTGATGGTACAAGAAATTTTTTCTACCATTTTGGGATGGATGAGAGGAAGGGTTTTAGTTCATCCATCCTTTTGATAGGTCAAGGGGACCAAACTAATGGTACTAATAAAAAAAATTAGATGGGATGATATTGAAGTCCTTTGATTTTGAAGGAAATGGGGTTGGTGAAGATGGGACATCCTCATTGATGGTGGCAATGGGTTTAGGTGAGGTGGGTTCTTCTGGTGGTATGAACCCAAGGCCAAATAACTCACTAGGGTTTTGGGTTTTTCTTATGTGTAACTCATGAGGTCCCTACTCATAAATGCTAAGGCCAAACCCCTTCCAAACATAATTGTGAAGGTAAACATTATCAAAGATAAGTTTGTTTAGATATGAAAAGTTGGAGGTGAATGGTCAAATATGAGGGTTGGTATAGGTACCAAGAAGTGGATGATCAAGTCCCCGATATATGAATATGGTTTGATGATTGGGTGGTCTAAAAGGGATGATGGTTTTGATGTTAGGATCATAACTAGGGTCATGGGTAAGGTTATCATACTCTTGAGGAGTAGGGAAACCATTTAAGGCTAGGAGATGGTATTGCCCCAATGTGAGATGTTGGAACATGGGTTCCAAGGGGTCTTTTAATGGGATTTATGAAGAAGGGATGGATGAGCTTGCTGAATCTTCATCAACTATAGGGGTAGAGTTATTGGTAGTTGGTAGTGAGGTAGAGGGTCAAGGAAGAAGAAAATCATTAGGTCAATATATCATATTTCCAAATGAAAATGGACTAGGGTCAGCTAGTATGGTGATGATATGACCTTTGTGCTCAAATTTGATGCAATTATGTAGAGTTGAAGGGACACAACTCATAACATGGATCCAAGGGTATCCAAGTAAAATGTTGTATTATAACTCACCCTCTATAGTGTAAAAGATTTTTATAAGGGTGAAAATTACCAAATTAATATGAATAACAATTGTTCTTAATGTAGTGGTCATAGTGTCATTGAAAGAGTGAAAAACCATTGTAGTTTTAAACATGATGTTCTTGGGTAATTCAAGTTGGTCATAGGCATGAGAGGAGAAAATATTGATACTATCCCCTCCATCAATCATCACCCTCTTGATATTGGTTTGGTTTATGTATGCCATGATAAAGATGGGAGGATCAGGATCCTCAAGATGCACATAAGGTATTTTTGAATCCTTAAAAGTGACTAAGGTGAAAATTTTAAGGGCTCTAATAAAGGCTAAAATAAGTTGAGGATATTAAGTTTAAACCTATATGTATTTCAAAATCTCTATCAATGCTTGATTATGATGAGGTGGGGTGTTGATTATTTCATACAAGCTCATGTTCACTAGAGTTTGGTGAGTTTGTTTCAACACTACACACTGAATGGATTTAGAAGGGGATGCACCCAAGATGGATACTTGGGTTTTAGGTAATGTTTAAGGTGTTTATATTGTATTGAAAGTTTGAGGCGTTGAAGGTTATGTCTATGGTATAAACACTTTAGCTTTTCCCTTATCTTTTTTTTGGGCCCAATATTGGGTAACCATGTGGATGGTGTGGATAACAAGAAGTGTCAATTTGGATAAATGCTTCAATTCCTCATTAGTTCTAGGTGACAGTGGGGGAGTAGGTAAATTTTGGATGGTTTGTATTGGTAGTTAGGTTGGTAAGGGGCTCAAGGGAGGTTCATTTGATAATAAATCATCCTCATCTCAAAGACTATGGAAAAGTGTTTAGAGAGATTTGGAGTTATCTATATCATGTCTTGGAGTCCTATGGTATAGGAAAATCAAATTTTCATTGAACCATGTTAGTTTAATATGTGAAGGGTCAAAAGGTTTTATGGGTGGTAAGGTTAAAGAAGAGGTTTGCAACAACCTTTGTATAATGGTTGAATAAAATTTGACCAAAGGTGTTAAAGGTATTGGGTTGTTATCTTTAGGAGTGGGAAACTTATTTGGAGTAGGCTTTATCATGGTAGTTGGAGGTAATGGGATGGTTTTGGTAGGTGGTTTTAGTTGGGATTGTTTGGTTATGGTTGGTTTGGAGGTGGAAGATTTAGAGGTGGAGGGTGAAGGTTTGGTGATAGATGGGAAGGTAGAGGTAGCTAGGTTAGTTAATAATGATGGGAATTTTGTTATTTTTCTAGAGATAGGTGTAGGTGGGATTAAAGAAAAAGGTTTTATAGAGGATGAATAGGTAATGGGGATAGTAGATGGATGGGGTCCTAAAATTGAAGGTAAAAGAGAAGGGGGTGGTATGGGTCTAGTTCTAGATGGTTTGGGTGGTTCCATATTTGTGATAGGTTTAGTCAAAGGTTTCATTGTTGTACTTGATGGGGTTAAGTCCAACTTCAAAGATTGATGAGAAAAGCTAGGAGTAGCAAGTATTCTTATATTCTTTATGGGTTTGGTCAAAGGGGTGTAGGGTGATTTAGTAATTTTAGATTGAGGTGGGTTGGATGGTTCCCCTATGGTTTTAGAGGAAGAAGTATCTAAATATGAGGTTGAGGTAATGATAGGTTTGAGGGTAGATGTAAGTGAGGTTAAAGGTTCTTATTTTTTCTGGTAAGGTAACCCAAAATGGTGCCAAAAGGTGACCCTATCTAGACTAGTTTGGGAAGTAAAATCTAGATTTTGAACCAATCTAGAAAAAGGTTTATAGATGGGTTTGATTCATTGGTTATTGGTTTCAAATATTAAACCCATAGGTTGAGGTGAGGGAACATGTTCTACACCTTTATCTTGGGTGTAAGGTTTGATGGTTGAGGAAAGTGGTGTCTCTATGGAAATAATAGAGGAGATGATCTCTTCTTTTGGAGTGGTTTCCAAAGGAGTGGTTGGTTCTATGGTATGTAAGGAGGGTGTGGTTTATTTAGATAGGGAAAGGGAGGTTTCTTCCTTTGTTTGGATGTACAAATGAAAGAGTAGTTATTCCAACACTTCCATAAGTGGATTGGAGGAAGAATTGGTTGATGTAATGGTTGCCTCCTTTGGTATTTCTATCAAAGGAGAAGTTGGTGAGTCAATGGTCTATTCAATTGAAAGAGAGGGGTTTATTCCTTTATTTGGTTGTATAAATGAATAGAAGAATATTCCACTAATTCAATAAGTGGGGTGGAAGAAGAGGTAGTTGAGGTAATGGTTTCCTAAAAAATAGGTTCAATGGTAATAACATTGATTGTGTGCACCTCATGAGCATGAGATGATTCTATTTGGATTTTGTCATGGTTGGTGGAAGAAGCATGGTTAATAAAATGTTTCCAAAAGATGTCTAATGATTGGCTTAGGGAAGCATTGGGATTATCTAATGTAAGTTCACCCCTATCAATCATGTTTTAGATAATAGTTTTAAATGGGTTACACCTACTCACATCATGTCTAATAATGTGATGGAAGGAACATAGATAATTTTCATTGTACCATCTAGGTGTGGGGTGAGAAGCATTAAATTTTTGGGGTGGTTTGATAGGTGAAATTTGGATGAGGTTAGCTTTAAAAAGTTTAACTAAAATTGAAGCATATGATTCCCCTGTGGGAGTATATTTCCTTGGAGTGGTTTAGTTTTAGTTTTGAGTATATTGGTTTGATGGGTTAGAAGAATTGGTTTGATTTGGTTTGTTGATAATTGGGGGTGGAATGGATTTTAAGAAAATTTTGTTTTTAGTTTCCTTTGTCTTGGTGTTGGGATGGTTGGATGGATTGGTAGTTTTGGTGGAAGAAGGGTCATTTGATTTAAATATGGAATTATTATTTCTTAGTTTAAATTTCCCTTCATTAATGGCTCTAATTTCAAGTTTGTGTGCCATGGTAAATACCTCATAAAAGGTTCTAAAAGTTTGAACTTGAAGAATTGGAGAAATACGTTTGGAACAACCTTGAGAAAAGAGTTTAATCAGTCTGATTTGGGGTAATGAGAAAGAAAGTTGGTTAATGAGACCTCTTCATTTAGCTACAAAATCAGAAATTGATTCATCATCAAATTGCCTAATGGAGTAAAGGTCAATAATAGAAACCTTTTTAGATATATTATTTGAAAAGTGACCTAAAAATATTTTTGCTAGTTGAGAAAAGGAGAAAATAGAGTGCTTGGTAAGATCACTATACCAATCCAATGATGGTCTAGATAGGGACATGGGAAAGGTATGAAGAATAAGAGAATCATCATATGTGATTAAATAGAAATAATGATAGAATGTTATTTAAATTTTTTTGGGGGTCATCCTTACCTTAGAACTTGGAAAACTTAGGTAGTTCCCATTAAGGAGGATAAGGCCAGATAGGAAGAAATGGATGAATGAGCTCATTAAACATTTGATCATAAGATAGAAGGTTATGAGCCCCAAAAAAAGATGATTCAAGATTGAACATTTTATCCATTAACATCATCACTAAATTACTTTGAGGTTGGGGAGTTCTGTAATTGGGTGGTAGGTTTAGTTGAGTTTGGGTAGCTGTAATGTATGAGTAAGAGCTGGGAGGTTAAGAAGATGCCACATATTGGTTTGTGGTCATGGAAGGTTGCGATGATGCCACATATTGGTATGTGGGCATAAAAGGTTGGGTATAAGGTGGTATGTATCCTTATGGATTAAGAACATATTGATAAGATGTCATGGGTGTTTGTTGAGGGATGGACATGGTTTGGTTTGGAGGTATGCTTGAAGGGGTAGGTTAAGGTTGGGTGGTGACTCTAGTGCTAATAAATGCAAGGGTAGGAGTTATGGAAAGTACCAAATTTTGAAGAGGGGTATAAATTTTTTGGTCGGTGGTGATAAGAGGAATGGTAGAAATAGGGGGAAAAGATATCCCCATGGTAGGTTGGGTATAGGTAATAAGAGGTAAGGTTGGCCCTACATTGCAGGTGTTGGTTGGTGTAGGTGGGGTTTGGTTATAGGTTGGAATGTTGGATTGGGTATCAATGGTGGTAGTAGATTGGATATTGGTAAAATAAGAGGTTTGGGTGATTAAAGGTTGGTTAGAGGTAACACCAACCATAAAAGGATGATGCATACCAAAGGGTGGATCAATGGGAGGAACTGAAGTAGTAAGCGTCAAATGAGATAATGTATTAAGGTAATGTTGAAGTGCTACAAGGTTGTTATCAAAGAATGTGGAAAAATCTACATCACCCTCAAAAATTATCTGAGGCATGGTAGGAGAGGGAGAATGAGGAGGAAAACCCTCAATATCTAAATTATATTCCATAGAAGAAGAGGATGAGGAAGGTGGTCCTTGGTTGGTTTGATTTCTCAATTATTGTTTAGGAAAGACCATGTGAGAAAATAAGAAAGGAATGATGAAAAATCACACCTCAAACAAAAATCGAGCAAAATAAAATAATTCAAGGAAATCCAAACATACACTAAAAGTGAATTTAAACTTAGGATTTTCTTAGATCATTTCTGGCTTATGCCTTAGAAAGTGTGAAGAAGAAAGCTAGCTTGTAGATCAAGTACTAAAGAGGAAATCTAAGGTTGGTTTCAAGTTGTATATAGGTGCTCAAGAGAGACTCTATATTAAACTTTAGTACAAGGCTTGGTATTAGGGCCTACCCTCTCACTTCACACACCACAATAATAAGGGTGTCAGGTGCTTAGCCAAGATATACTAAATTTTAGAGTTTATACTCAACCAAAGAGCTGAGTTGGTTCATTTCTAGGTGATGAAATCCTAGTTGAGCCTTACCTCAATTTTGTTTTAATGTGTTGATTTATTATGTGGTATGGATACATGTGTGATAACAAGCATGAAACTATGATTAATTACTTTGGTTTTATGTTACTAGATGAACTAAAACAAACAAGAAATAAATGTAATGCAATGGGTTTATTTTTAGCCCAAAATAAATTTCAGATTTCATTCGATGAGCATAGAATAAAGGAAGGAATAAATGGCACCTAGATGATGTTAGGGTCCCACCGGGCATGCCAAAAGGTTTCTCTTAATTTATACCTATTTCTTAATTTTAGAAGAAGATAAGAAACTAGTAATAAGGGTGTGGTAGAAATACCTAGTTGGTGATGCACATGTAATCCAGATGAAGATAGTGAACTCCTCTTTGGCTAGGAAGGAATAACCTACAATTAAGAAATCACTAACAAAGGAGTAATTTAGCAAGATAGTTACGTGGACTTCCTAGCATGAGCTAGATCTAAGAAGCATACGTTTACTAGGAGGATGCCAGTCTAATATTGATAACAATCAAGTTGGAAATGATAAAGTAAAGTACTTATATGAAATAAAATAAATGCAATACAAGAATAAATTATAATGCTTTGTTAAATAGAATGATTAAATCTAGTAAAATATGATCAATACTTATGCCAAGGTAGGTGAAGTTAGGTTAAAAAAATCATAAAAAGGTCTATGAATAGGTAAGAACACACAAAGTTAGGTTTGGTTGGGGATAAGTAACTAAAAATAACTTGCTATTATTTTTTTCCATAATGACCATCAGTGGTTGGGTAAACCATCAGTAGTTAAGTTGATCATCAGTGGTCAAGGTAACCATCGATGGTTATGCTAACCATTGAGGATTATCTATGTGTTTCTAAAGATTATAAAAAAAGAATTGTAGAATGGGTTGTTGGTTAGATAATGGTTTTTTTTAAAGATTTGGTGGAGAGGTAACAACGTATAAACATGTTAGATAAAGTGAGGGATGTCATAAATCTAAGATAACAGTGCTAAACTATTGATATACCTATAGATTGCTAGTTGGTTGATGGTTAAAGGTTGAAGCAATTTCACTAGATAAATAATACTTTGGCCTCAACATAAAATTTGGTAGAGGTTCAAGTCTCTTTTGATGATTTTGAGTTACTAAAGTAATACTAGATGATAGAGATCTTTAATACCTATGTGCAATAAGATTTGATAGCTTGAACATGGGACCTTTTCACCTCCCACTCCCCTCCTTTTATAAGTAAATATATATATGGAGGATGAAAGGTTCCCTTGATGGTGAGGTTGTTGATCATGATTCTTGGAAGTTCATTATCACTAGATAAGGTGAAAACATTAAATTGTGCCTCATTATCTCACACACAACCAATGATGTGTTTGGAAGGTGAGAAGGTGAGGACCTAACCATCAATGATTAGACTAATTGTTGATGGTTAGCTTGACCATCAGTGGTTGAGTGTCTAAGGTTAAAGAGGTCAACAAAAGGGGTTAAAATTTTTGGTTAAATTTTAAGTTAATATGTTGATGAGTTACTTAACTAGGCGATCAACTAAACTCAGGGTCTGATAGGGGTCATAAGGCATTTTAGTAATTGAAATTGTCATGTGCAGTTTTCTAGTGTCTACACATATTTTAAAAGTCAAAATTATTTAGGGAATGAGATGATCCCACGTGGAATGATCTTATAAATATGAAAACTTATAGAGACTTAAATTATTTATATTATAACTATGGTCAGTTGTGAGTAAATGGAATTTTGATAGATGTCATGAAGTAAGGAATTTGTTGAAAATTTAAAGTTCAAGAATGAGATGCTACATATCAAATCTTAAATACACTAAAAAATTTTTGTTAGTCACATTAGTTAGTTAAATCAAAACCCAACTTTTAATAAGAATTTGAAAATAGAAAAAATAATCAAATGTGGTAAATATATGATGAATCATGTCAAAGTTCCAATTTTCTTCTTTTGGGGAGGTTTGCAATGTAAATTATACTCTGAAAAGAGACTTAATATTATGTATATTAGATCAATATTATAATTCCTAAGGTCTACATGGACCTTGAATGAATATTTATATCAATAATTTATCCTTGTTTTAATTTTTAAAATGGGGTGTGTTGGGGTACAATAAATGGTGACTCGGTGGGGAAATAATCTAGAGTATTTGAGAATATAGAATGTTAGTCAATGCATTGTAATATAACTTTAGTATTTTCAAGAAAATAATGATTATAATTTTTATCTAAAAGAGACTCCAAATTCCTCTTGAAACATACTAACCCTTTTCTTTACTAAGATCTATGTGTTTTTTTAGAATTAATTTACCCCTTTTATGAGATTTATGATAGGGATTTGGATAAGTATTGTAGGTTTAATTTTGATTTTGGATTTTTATAAATAACAATATGGAAAACTTTATATTTTATTTGATTCCAACCAAGTATCTATAGCCCTAAAAGATATACCTCTTATTCCACTCTAAGAATTACTCTATTACAAGACAAACATCCATAGCCTCGATAGAGATTACTTAAATCACTTCTTTTCCATAAGTTTGTATTTTTTTTAACACAAATTGAATAAGGGTTGGTAACCACCATTGGTTGGGTGCATGTCTAAGAAAACATATTTTATCAACACATCCATGTAAATGTATATCTATTTCAATTTTTATTCTCTCATCCATTTTTAGCATGTAATAGTGTAGTTGATCTATGGAAATGAAAAGTCTTTCTAAAATTTTAATTCATATATTAGATCAAATATAAAGTAAAATATTAATTTATTCATTCCAAAAAAAATTGATTCTAATTATAATACATAACTTAACCTAGGAGTTCCAAAATTAATACCAAAATAAATCCCAATGAATGTTAATTTTGCATTTCTTGAGTCACACCTTTATTTTGGAAAGTCTTTCATGATTCTATCATAATAAATTTATTGGATTGTCCTATAGTTTTAATAAAAATATTTTATAAAGAAAAAAAACTAACTATGAAAGAAAATTCTAGAAACATGAAACTAAATTAAGAAAATAGGAAACCTATCTAAGGTAATAAATGATAGAAAATAGTAAATCTACTCTAGAGAATAGGAAAGCTATTCCAAACTTATTTTTATGTGTGGACTTAAAGTCATTTATAAGTGCATATAGTTGGAGTATCCATGCAATAATGTTTCAAAAAATATCCATTCACTGGAAAAGCAAGAACATTACATTGGAGATCCTTTAAATGAAAAGTATTATTACCTAGGACTTTAGAGACTTGGTATGGTTCAATCCATAAAGGAGTGAATTATCATGTTATCCTATATTTTCATATACATTATCCCATAGAATCACTAAGTTTGAAATCTTGAAATCTTTTATTTTAGATCTCTTATTAAACCATGTCTTGAAAATATCCTAGTATTTGACAAAGTTATGTAATGATTTTATTTAGACATCTTCCATATAGTTATTTCTAACAACCTGGACTAGATTCTCTTAGCTTCTCACATGTACTATTTCATGAAATAATATGTTGATAGTTTAATAGTGATGGAAAAAATAGCTACTTTACATACACTAATAGAAAGGTTAAGACTTGAGGGTTTGCTTATGTTTTTTCTATCTACCCATAATGCATACTTTAGTAGTATGTGTCATTCTATGGGTTTGTCTTGTGTTGATTTCTTAATGAAATCCATCATTTTTTTAGTGTAATATACAACTATATTACATTATGTAAAATAGTTTGATGAAAGATTTATTTTAATCTAGTTGTCATGGGCCCATTATATAAACTTTGTTGATAGAAATGTTGGACTATTATCATAAACTAAAGAAATTGGAGTATAAAACCTGGTAAGTATGTTTTCTTCCAAAAAATTGATCACATATTTGGATTTGTAATTATTGGTAACCACAAGATATTTTCATTTGGTATAATAATTAGTGGATGTTATGCTAGACTTATGTCTTACTAAATCATTTGGATTGATCACTCCAACAAAGTCAAGACCCCATTAAGAAAAAGGCCATCCCTCAATGACTTGTTGTAAGGGATGATAGTATGAACCTCTCATATCCAAAATACTTGACACTCATGAAATGTTTTGACATGATTATGTGTGTATTTAAAAACTATATGTTAACAGTATTCCATTCTTAATATTTGATGATATTTTTATTCCCAAATGGATTTTCACTACCTATTTTATTATGCAATTTTTTCATGATATTTTTAGTTTCTTATCTTGAGACACACCTTAGGTATATGCCCTCATATTTTTTATTAAATAATCCCTTATTTATAATATACTACTAGGTCTAGAATAACAACATATGTCTTGTTCCTGAGAATGTAGTGCTTGAAATTCTTTACTACCTTGATTAAGGTGTATATATACTTGTATATCATTGATTATTTCAATTTTACATATTTTAGTTTAGTACCCATAAAGGAAATCAGATATCCACTATCATCTACATTTTATGTGAGTATTACTACTATAGTGTGTTTTGAAGAAAATGAATAAATAAGGAAATCCTTAGTAAAATTATGGATAATAAGAATTGGAGCTTGAGCAATGGTAGTCTTAATATATTATAATGCCTTCTTGGATTCAAATGTATATTTTATTTTGGTGTACTACTTCAACATGGAATTCAATATCTTGATAATCTCTACAAATATAAAAATGAATTTCCTCAAAAAAATTATCTTTCCAAAGAAAGACTTTAATTCTTTCTTGTTGTTAGGAGGCATTATCTCTGAAATGGTCTGGGTTCATTCTAGGTGAGTAGAAATCTTATACTTGGTAATGACATGGCCTAATAGTTTTCCTTTAGTAATTATAAGATGATCTTATTTAGATTCATTGATACTCCATATCTTTTACATTTGTATAATACCTTTTGTATATGATCTAAATGATCATCTGCATTCTTTGAAAATACTATGAGATCATCCATGTAGATGATTATGCATTTGTTAACAAGTCCATAGAAATTGAAGTACATGGAATGTTTTAATGTTTTTCATGCATTAATGTGGCCAAAATTCATCCTTTTATATGAAAAAATTCCTCACTTAGTGGTAAAATTGGTCTTCATTTTATCTTTTGATTCCACTATCACTTGATTATAGCCTTAAAATACATCTAGGAAGGACATCATTTCAAATACAATGACCATATGAGTCACCTCATCTAAAGAGGGAAAATTATATTTATCCTTTTTTTAAGCTCTTTTTTAGGTTATTAAAGTTGACACATATCATGATTTATCCATTCATTTTCTTGACAGGCACTAGGTTAACAACCTAGGTGGAATGCATGATTGGACACACAATCTTAACATTTAAGATTTTTTAAACTTTTATTTGAATGGGGGGATATAATAATAGATTTAATGGTATCTAATGTTTCCTAAAGTGATTTTGTTATGGTTTCAATGGGATAGTATGTGTGATGACCCTGGGATTAGAGATTTTTAGGTCTTCGTATGTCCATGTTATCATGTCCTTGTATTTTGTGAGTAGACCCTTCAATTTTTGTTTCTCACTTATAGTGAAACTCAAGAAAATATTTACATATTGAAGATGTTCATTGGTTCCAAAATTATCTTTATTTAAATATAATTCATTCACCTTGGACTATTTTAGATTCTTAGATTGTGGATCTATGTCAAATGTTCATTCTAGTGAGACCATTCCCATATGCATAAGATTCTATTTCAACTATAATAAACCCTCTTATCCCAGGTCTTCTATTTTCATAGGTCCATAATCCTTCTCATAAATTTTTTGAGATTCAAAATCTCCATAATTACCCATATATTATATGATCTCTTAATCAAAATCAAAGAGTTGGAATTTCTCCATGTGGTTTGCGACATAAGGATAAGGAACCATATATATAGATAACTTATACATTTTAGCTTCTTGGAGAAGTGATAGGGTGGTAGTTGAAACTACTAGTAAATCTATTATTTTGTTTTCTTCTCTTGGGATAGTTATGATGTTGAATGCTTTCAAGGATTCAATTAGATTTCAAGTTCTATGTTTATACTATTTTAAGTAGGCAAATTTTCACTAATATTTCCTTTGAATCTAGTTAGAAATTAATTTTGAATCACCAAATATCTATATCTTCTTGACATTATGTTTTAGTGTAAACTATATACCCAATATTAACACTTAATACTTATCCAAGTTGTTGGTGTAAGGTAATTTCAACAAATATGTAGAAATATTATTTCCCATCTAGGTCAATAAAATCTATGATAGTGTTATAACCTTGCTTTGATCTAGGACCTTCAAAGTGTAGTGTCCATAACTATGAAGGACTTGATAATTAATGTTCATGAGGCTTATGATTTGTATTAAACATGTAAACACCTACATGTGAGTAATCAAAGTCAACCTTTTCATTATTATCATTATACTCAATAATTAGGTACTTCATCTTTGATTCTCAGTCCACTTAGATCTGATTAGATACTCCTTTCCATGGTAGAACTATGGGCATCACATTGGATTAAAAACAAGAATCAACTTAAAAATTATGCACATTATTACCAAACATTCTAATGGTTAGCAAAAAAGGTGTTACCTTATGATTATCCATGTAAACAACCATATTGGTGTGAGAAGCCTTTAAAATTCTAGTGGATGGTCTGATAGTCAAGGCTTTGAATAATAATTCTCTTTGTTTTGTAATATAAGATAGCTCATGAAGACTGATATTTTCCTTGATATTATTCATAAATTCAATGATATTATATCCACCTTTACTCTATGGATCCTCACTTTATTTCTAATAATTTCCTTTTGGAAGAGGTAGATTAATTTTTACCTTTAGATATGAAGGACTAGCAACATTGTTATTTAAAGGCACCAAAGTAGTAGCAGTTGTTTATTCCTCAAGTTGTAGTTGTTCCTATGGAACCATTGAAAGTCATGGGTTTCATCTATATTATTTATAGATCATCCTTATCTTTTATGAAGAAAGTAAAATCATGTCTCAAAGACCATTGTTGTGATGGAAGGTCATAGAGTAGTGGAAGGAGGTGGATCTAGCTGATTTGGAGAATCTTCACACCTATCCATTTACTTATGAGATATCTCAAAATTAGTTTAGAATATGTAGTCCAACTCACCAAATTGTGTTATATTGTGAACTCAACACCAATTAGGTAGTGTTACTTCTAATATGTTTATTTTAGAAATATTATTAATTGGTTGTTATTCTATGTTATTTCTAAATCTATTAAAAGATTTGGTGTATCTTTGATATGAAAAATTATGATTGGTATTATACCCCATGATGTTTCCCATTTAATTTTGAATGCTCAATAACTCATTGCTCATATTCTAAACCATTCATTGGATAACATCTAATTCTACTTTTTTAGAATCAGAAGTAATATCTTGGGTGGTAGTAGTATTAATTGGTATCAAAGATTAATTCTAATTTTGATGATTAGGTGTATACATGGGATTATTTAGAAAACTAAGGTGTTGTTAAGGTGGATCATGGGATAGAGTAAATTGTGTATACACCTAGTTATAATTTTTAACCATAAAATTATAATTAGCATATGGAATAGGATTAAGGGCTGGAAAATTAGGACCAACATTATCTTGTAACTAGGGATTCAATTGTTTTTCAATATTAATAGATTCAACATAGGCAAATGATATTGGTATTATATTAGGTGATATGCAAAGAGAGACATCTATCAAAGAGTCCAAGGCATTCTTGTACATCTCAAGGGTTAGCACAACATTGGGGTTATAGTCATTTTCAGCTTGACCATACATATTTTAAAATCTTATGTTAAAGGGTATAATTAGCTCATAAGGTTATCTCATCATGATTTCAAAATGTTTATATATAAAACTTGGTCTAGTGACCTATCCAAATTGTGTCATAAAGGTTTATTGACATTGGTCACAAGAGGTAATTGAATCTTATGAAATATCGATGAACCATTCATAAGCAACATATTGTAAGGTAAAATTGAAAAGTTTGCATGCCACATATTCATGGGTTACATTTAGTATTCATAAAGAATTTTTGAAATATTTATATGTTATTTGGCACAACTTCCTCTCAAGGGAGAAAATGTGGAAGATAATTTTCAAGGTTTCAAGGTAAATCATCCACATCTCTAGGGACAACAATTGTAGAACCATCTAACTAAGATAGGGCCACCATACACAGAGGGAGATGAAATATTCTGATTTGGGGATAGTATTGATCTAGGGTCCCCTTAAGATGCCTCTATCTAACTTAAATTTTATATGGATTTATAAAAATGGGAATAACAAGATAGTGTCATAGGTGGACCTTATTAGTCTTATGGATATATCTAGTGTAATTCAATCAATATTTTTAATGAAATAAAAAAATGACCCTCCTTTTATCACTAATTTATTTCCTATTGATGTGATTTTTATACACAACAAGGAAAATTATGAGGTATCCTATGACATTTTAGGATCAATGAAAAAAAATTTACTCTAAGGCATGAGTTACAATGTATTAGGTTTTATAAATAACTTAGTGGTGGAATAGTAGTCAACAGAGTAGTTATTCATCTTATATGGTTCAAATATGATGTGAGTCTAATATATATTTGATATGGGTTAATGGATTGGTTATCTACCCTAAGCGGAGTAGGATAAAAATAAAACCAAAATGGAAGAAGGATAGGATATAAAATAACATTTGTGAATCAAATCAAGTGAAACCCATCTAAATTCAAAATTACATTATGGGTTGGACAAGTAGTCAAAGAACTAATATCTGATGAAAGTTACTGTTATCACACAAAATGAAAAAACATAGTAAAGATTATAAGTGAACAAAATATAGTAAACTTTATTGTTGATAATCAAAGGTTACTACAGAACTAAGATTACAATTTGCACTTATACAAAGGGATATTATGATTATTTAAACCTAAAAGCATCCAAATTATCTATTTGAAAAATATGAATAACTATATTAAAAAATACTTATACACAATCCAAAGACTAAAATAACAAAATAATTAAACTTATTTATTTAATCATAGGTTTTGAGAAGAATAAAAAATTACACATATAGCCAAACTTTTAAAACAATATGTATAATTTATTATTTATATTGATAACCAAAAATTATCCTTTATTTGAAAATGGGAGGATACAAGTATATATAGCTTGGGTAAAATGCTTTAATTTAAAAATTCTGATTATAAAATTCATTCAAAACATGTATGTGTAGGATATCAATAAGATAACTAGCCAAAATTACATAATTACAATATAAATACACACATGCTCAAAAATAGAATGGAGAATTGAGTCCCCTTTAAAATAAAGTACATGAAAACATATATATTTATATTTAACTATTGTACCATCTTGTCACTACCCTAAGAATAAAGGGGTTTCATGCTTGTCATAGTGACTAAACTAGTTGGAAGCTTGGCATGTGAATAACTAACTAAAGTGGCAACTGATAGTTACATGAAAATGGTTTTTTCTTGAGTGACACTAATCAGACTAGTATAAATATACACCATGATATGAACTAACATATAAGGTTGAGTTTTTATGTGTGTTCTCTATGTGGTGGAAAAAAATTGATTAGTAGCCTTAAGTTATTCATATAAGGAATATGTAACATTAAATTGGCATTGATAATACTAAAATTGAGCATGGATGACTTGAATATTCATGAAATCTCATCCATTCATATTTTTTGTTTAATTTATGAAGATATAAATCTATCTTTGATGGATTCTACCTTCATCACTTTATCTCTATCAAAATTAATCAATTGTAAAATTTATTCACTTTATATCTAGTACATTCACCAACTTCCCTATAGGGTTTATCACATTGGTGACTCTCATGTCTCCAAAAATTTATATATCCTCCCTTTCTTGATTAGTAAATTGTGCTACCAAGGATTTCATGTGTTAGTAAAAATTATAGATGTTATCCCTAAGAGGGATCATATAATTTAAATACCATACAAATTCTTGGTAAATCATGAGGTTCAAGTGACTATAGGCATTATTTTTGCTATAGGATGTCAAGTTGAGCCTTTTTCCAATTATTTCAACTAGTGCCAAAACTGTAAGACCATCCCCCATTAAGGATGATATTCACCCATGGATGTTATTATAGAGTTCATGTTGTCATATGACTTCTTTTCCATACTCTAAACATTGTCTATTATCTCTCTTGGGGCATGAATTATTTGGCTTTAAAGGATCCTTTGTTTGGATTTTTCTTATCTTTTAAACATTTCTTTCATAGCCTCCCCTATTGTATCCATGGAATAAAAAAGGTCTTATACATATTAATCAGGGCCATTGGGGTTTTGTTCTATTTATTTTCCAAAGGAAATAAATTTTCCCTTTGCTCAAATATTACTTCTTCCCCTTTCCTGTCTAATATCTTTCTCTTCTTTACCCTCTGTATAGTGCCAAATTTCTTGTCAAGACATGTGATTATTTTTGGTAATTCTATAAGGACTAGGCCCATTCTATATTTTTTATACTATTAAGATACTTTGACCTAGTAAGGCACAAAAAATTCTCATTTATCCTCAATTTCAATAGTCTATGGAGAAGTGGTAGGTGGGAAACATCCTCAAGGAAGAATTGAAAGACTTATTTTAATTAGATATTGAATAGATAATTGAGTAACATTAATCCATCTTGAGATGTTTCTCTAGGGTGAAGTCTCCACCACATACTTGGTCTATCTCAAAGTATTTAAAAGTGTCATTATGGAAGACTCATCTTGAGTAGACTAAGGGATGGACATGTCCAATTGGGTAGAGGGTCTAAGTGGTGTTTAGGGATTATGAATAAAAACAAACACAAAGTATTTAAAATGAACCTTCTTATTCGGGTCATTAGGTTTTACCATTATTAAGTGGTTGAAGGAATTAAATACTAAAATTAATTAGATGTTTATGGCCTAGTTTGCTCAATATGAACATAGGCATATAATGACTTGGTTTCTAAACAATATTTATACAATGATTCAAACAAAGAAAGGGGTGAAACAAATAAACTAGTAGATGAAAAATTGGCCCTATGAGTATCTAGAATTATAATGAAGGGAACAAGGGAATAGATTACCTCATCCAAAGATTCCCTTTCCTATTCAATAAGGATATCTTTATTTTGATCAACATCTGGTGTCCCTATTGGAGTGGATTATTATGTAATAATAGTTGTTGATGAATTTTACCCACAGGTAAAATCATTCATCTTTTCCCCCTACTATTCGAAGCCAGTCATTTTGGGTTACTCAAGTTTAATGACATGTTTTCTTTGGCCTGGTTCAATGCCATGGATCTCTAGTTTGTTCATCGACATTTGGTTCGTTCATCTTTATGTTTAAGCAACCTTGTTTTAGGCTTTAGTTAAATGACCTAGTTTGATGAGTTTGGTTCACGGTCACCAGTTCACCATTGGTTTGATCAGCCTTGATTCATTGGCCTTAGTCCAATTGACAATCCAATTTCAATGCCCTCATGTAGGGCTGACACTTCAAAGATAAGGCAAAGGCTGAGGCAAAAATTTTGTAGACTTTTTGTCTGTGAGAAAATGTCCATGGACAAAAGTCTATGGAAAACACAAAGCAAACAAGCCCAGGAGACTGTCTAAAGATACAAAGGGACCCACCGAAGGCCCCGAAGGGTAAATGCCCTTGTGAGGAACTTCTAGCACAAATACAAAAGGTACTAAGTAAAGTTAGGAGGGCATTAAGATGAAAGCAAAGCCACAGAAGAAGCCATATGGACTCTATAGTGTTTTGATAGGAGCAAGGACGTCCTAGAGGCTGTCAAAATAAAAAAAGTATATTAGCCATTGGTTTTCAAAACACGATGGCCACATGAACATCAACTTTCATGAAGTGAAATGGCTGTTTGTTTCTAAAGCAAAGAGAGTGCTAACCAAAAGGAGCCCAAAATGCAATGACCCACTATGAGTTCACCCTGAGGGGCTGAATGAGCTAGATGAGACAAAATTGAGAAAAGACAAGTAGCCAAGATAAGAGGGGATGAAGCAGTCTAAGTGGCAAGGGGAAGGTGATTTATTGCCTGATAATCCCCAAATGGTGAAAACAACAAATAGCATGGCCCGTGCATTTTAAAAGGAGACAAATTTCAATTTATTGGAAGAAAAGAGGTGCAGTCTGTGTTTTCACATTGATGCTTGAACGCCAAAGTCAAATTGGGTGATTATACATCATGGTTTTAGTAGGCCTCTTCTAGAAAGATGACATCAAAAATAGTGTTTTCCTATTCCCAATGAGGGGATGCAAATTGTCCACTTGTAAAAAAGGAGCACCAAATGAGCCTCCTTACTTCTCATATATATTGCAAACTTGTCATTTGTAAAATAATCTTCCACATTTTATAAGGCACAACTTTGCTAAGATTTCCACCTAAATCTATAAACATATTTTTTACCTCTTCTTAGATAGTTATTCTGTGTATGTCTTGAGTGTTAATTTGTGTTTAGTCATTGTCTTTTGATGCTCTCATAGGTTCAACACCAACACACCAGTTATCTACAAGGTGCCATTTTGTAGCTGACAGGAGGAGAGCAGTATTTGAGAAGCTTAAAATAGAGGAGAATAATTATAGTATGCATTTTACAGCACCTTGGTGAAGTCTCTATTTTCTATATTTTCCATTAAAGCCTCCCTACCAGTTTCTAGCAGCCTAGTCCTTCTACCAAGTGTGAAGTGTATGTATGCATTTGTCTGATTTCAAGAGTGGATGTGTGAAGGTTGACTTTATTTTGGTGCATCACCTCTTTAGAGTAGTTTGTTTTCCATCATCTTTCTCCCTTTTCACCCCCCCCATTATATCTATCTATATATATGTGTTTTGCGATTGCTGGAACAACCATGATGCATGAAAGGGAGCTAGCCCTTATCTAGAGACTCTCCCCTCTAGCTTCACCAGTCCCATAGGTGAGAGGGTAGTTTCTTTGTTGTGAGGAGAAGGCAGGAGCTCAAATTCCTACCAAAGGGTGCAATTTTCTTGTGTCAATAGTTTTGGCATGCTTGGTGGGACATAGTTTGACAATGTAGTAAGGTTTTAGGGTTGATGTTGGTCCTATTACAACAAATCAAATATTTTCAGCATCTGGTGACTCTAAGTTAAATTTACTAGTTAAGCAGCTTCGTGCCATCAGAAATCATTTCTTGTATGTATATTTCCTTTGCTCAAAATCATGGGTCTTGTTTTCCTTCATATGAATATAATCAGGCTCCAGATATTTATGCAATCCCTTTAAGCATCTCTCCTAGTTGCCCTACAACTATAAGGGAAGTGGCCTTGGAATTAGAGATTAACAAGTTGGAAGAGCAGTATAGATATCAGTAAGAGCTGATGTATAAATAGGAATGCTCATTTAGGCAAGCTTAGGGCTTACAACCCATTATGAAGGAGGTAGCAAAATGGAAAAATCCATTTATTCAAGGCAGTCAGCCTTACACGCCCCTTCCTAATTTGAAGAAAACCCCCTCTTTTACACCAAATCCTTTCTATCAGATTGCACTTGCTCATTCCAGCTCATCAAATGCATTTGCTCTCAATCTCATGTGCCTAGCTTTCCAACACCAAATAACATCAGAACAACCACCTCCCATGGAGATGAATCTTCTCAACTCCTTAGATTGTGAATCTTCCATTAGGGAAAATACCGCCAGCTAGCACATCCCTCTTCTAAAGACTCCTCCAATGCACCAATAGTCTCTTCCTTGCATTTCCAAACCTCCCCAAGTCCTTCAGCATAATGTGTAGATTCTGAGTTAGAGGAAGGAATGCCAAGAACTAGCTTAGAGTTTTGAAGAGGATCATGCTGGTGACCTCCAAGAAAGATTTTTTAGGACAACCTAACCAAGAAAATTGAAGATTTAGAGACTAGGATGAAGTTGCTTCTTAAAAGAGAGATAAAACTTCCAAACCTTGTGGAGGAGCCCCAAGGCCTTGGAGAAAATAAAGTTGCTACCTATTCACAGGAGCAAAATTCTAATTCAAAGATCATGAACTAGGGAGAAACAGTAGAATCATGGGGTAGAATGGAAGAAGAACAAGGTTTTTTTCAAAACCTTGAAGAGGCTGAAGCTGCACTTGCTCATAATAATGTTAATGACCTCTAGGAAAAGCTTTTTTTAGAAGATCTATCTAGGAGAAATGTAGAGTTGGAGTCCAAAGAGAGATTTCTTAGCCAATGTGTGATGGACGACTCAGACCAAATAACACATTCCATGTCTAGACACACCCCACCTACACATCTCGAAGAGAGATATCAGGCCATGCCTGATATAAATGAAGTGTTGTTTAAGTGGAAGGAGGAGAATCATTTGATTCTAGCTTAAGGACTGCCTCCTCTTCCACATGTTTTCTCCACTTCACCCCTTCTCAAGGAGGAACTTGTTTTATAGGAGGTGAGTGAGGAGTAGAAGATCCAATCTACAAATCTTCAAGAGGCTATCATGAGTGAAAACAAAGAATAAATCATCATTAATGCTCCTTGTGAAGACCTTATTAGCAATGGAGAAGATGTAGGTCTTGCATATATGTAGATGTTCCAGCAATACAAGGAGGGAGAAATGCATGGTAAGCCCTCTTCCCCTCTATTTGATGAACTTCCTTGCTGTTTTGATGATGAGGATGACTGTACTGAGGAGCCTAAGTTGGAGGAGGATCATGAGAATATTTTTGAAAATCTATAGGTCCTGATCAGTAAAGAGGGAAAGGAGAAGTCTGTCTTCCTAGAGGAATGTTTAGAAGAAGAGAGTTTTAAATAGAGAGGTGATATTCTGTGGGATGAGAAATAATTTTGTGAGTCCACTTTAGACATCACCATAGTCACCCTTCTTCAAGAAGGCTAAGAGGAAGCAAAGGATGAGTCTGACAGAATTTTTAATGAGGTAGAAGGAAACAATTCAGACTGTGATACATTGTAGAGGAAATGCGCAGATCAAAGTGCTTATGGTGACGAGCCAGTAGCCATTGATTTCTTGGTGAGGAGCACCAATATGAGGGACTAGAATTTAATAGGCTTCTAAGGACAAGTAGAGTACATCTATGTCAAAAACATGTTTGATTCTGATCTACTTGGATATGAGCCAACTATGGTGGTAGGCAAGAGAAGTAGGTCACCAATTCTTTTTTTCATTCAGCTACATGCCTGGCACCATAAGTCTTCTTGACAGGAAGGGGACTTAAGAAGTTTTCCCTTTGATCTAGGTGGGAGGCGAGAATACTTGGATAGCTATATATAGTAGTTTGTTTTTAGTTTCTTTCCCTGCTTTCCCTAAGTGCAGTTTGCATAGGTAGTGTTTTTTAACCTTGTGTGTTTCCCTTTGCATGTGGGGTAAAGATTCATATTTGATTCTCAAATATTTTGGGGCTATTGTTAACTTTTCATAGTTGCATCTGACTCTGTGCCTAATGGATTTTAAGGCAACTGGGCTTTTAAGCATAGTAGGCATGCTTCCCCTGTGAGTCACCAATCTGTTGACCAATTTTGCCATAGGCAAAATCATTCACCTTTTCCCCCCACTATTCAAAGCTAGTCATTTCAGGTTACTCAAGTTTAATGACATGTTTTATTCAGGTTGGTTTAATGCAACAGATCTCTGGTTGGTTCATTGACATTTGGTTCATTCATATTTAAGATTAAGCACCCTTGTTTCAGGCTTTGGTTAAATGACCCAGTTTGATGAGTTCAGTTCATGGTCACCAGTTCACCATTAGTTCATTGGCCTTGATTCATTGGCCTTAGTCTAATTGACAATCCAATTTCAATGCCCTCATGTAGGGCTGACACTTTAAAGGAATTTGGGCATGCTTCAAAGATAAGGCAAAGGTCTGGGCAGAATTTCTACAAACTTTTTGTCATGAGAAAATGTTTGTGGACAAAAGTCCATAGAAAACACAAAGCAAACAAGCCCATGAGACTATCTGAAGATACAAAGGGACATGCTGAAGGCCCCAAAGGGTAGATGCCCTTGTAGGGAACTTCTGGTCCAAATACCAAAGGAACTAAGTAAAGTTAGGAGGGCATTATGATGAAAGCAAAGCTGCAAAAGAAGCCATATAGACCCGATAGTGTTTTGACAGGAGCAAGGACATCCCAAAGGCCATCAAAATAAACAAAGTAGATTAGCCATTGCTTTTCAAAACATGACAGCCACATGAACATCAACTCTCGTGAAGCAAAATGGCTATTTGTTTTCAAAGCAAAGAGAGCACTAACTAGAAGGAGCACAGAATGCAGTGACCCACTATGAGTTCACCTGAGGGGGCCAAATGAGCCAAATGAGACGAAATTGAGAAAAGACAAGGAAACAAGATAGGAGGGGATGAAGTAGTCCAAGTGGCAAGGGGAAGGTGATTTATTTCTTGATAATCCCCAAATGGCACAAATAACAAATAGCGTGGCCCGTGTATCTTAAAAGGAGACAAATTTCAATCTGTTAGCAGAAAAGAGGCGCAGTCTATGTTTTCACATTAATGCTTGAATGCCAAAGTCAAATTGGGTGATTATACAGCATGGTTCTAGAAAGCCTCTTCTAGAAAGATGACATCAACAACAATGTTTTCTTCTTCCTAATGAGGGGACACAAATTGTCCACTTGTAAAAAAGGAGTGCCAAATGAGCCTCCTTACTTCTCATATGTATTGTGAACTTGTCATTTGTAAAATAATCATCCACATTTTACAAGGTGCAACCCTACTAAAATTTCCACCTAAATCTATAAATGTAGTTTTTGTCTCTTCTTGGATAGTTATTATGTGTATGTATTGAGTGTTAATTTGTGTTTAGTCATTGTCTTTTAATGCTCTCACAATTTCAACACCAACACACCAGTTATCTACAAGGTGCCATTTTGTAGCTGACAGGAGGAGAGCAGTATTTGAGAAGTTTTGAACATAGGAGACTACTTACAGTGTGCATTTTATAGCACCTTGGTGAAGTCTCTATTTTTTACATTTTCTATTAAATCCTCCCTACCAGTTTCTAATAGCCTGGTCCTTCTGCCAAGTGTGAAGTGTATGTATGCATTTGTCTGATTTCAAGAGTGGATGTGTGAAGGTCAACTTTATTTTGGTGCATCACCTCTTTAGAGTAGTTTGTTTTCCTACATCTTTCTCCCTTTTCACCCCCCATTATATCTATCTATGTGTGTGTGTGTGTGTGTGTGTGTGTGTGTGTGTGTGTTTTGTAATTACTAGAACAAACATGATGCATTAAAGGGAGCTAGCCCTTATCTAGAGACTCTTCCCTCTAGCTTCACCAGTCCCACAGGCAAGAGGGGAGTTTCCATGTTGCGAGGAGAAGGCAGGAGCTCGACTTCCTACCAAAGGGTGCAATTTTCCTGTGTCAACAATAGTTTCAAGGAATATGAACTCCCTTTTTTCTTAATGTCATTGAGATATTGCCTTACTCTATTTATAAGGTCTTAATCTTAGTATTATACTTGATTTTAACCATAATGAGCCCTAACCTTGTATAAATTGAGATGCCTCCTCAATGAGTATTGAGTTTGGCCAATGATTAGTGTTGGCTATTTTATCCCACATATCAAGATTTTTCATAGTTTAACTAGATGGACCCTATTGATAAATGGATTAGATGGATTATAAGTAAGATCAACATTGCAAGTGGAGGGATCAAAGTAGGTTTTCATGGTGCTAAATAGTTGTAGAAAAAGGTCCAAAAAAAGCTAAGTTTACAATTTCTTAACTTTTGGCTAAGTGTAGCATTTATAATTCCTTAAAAGGAACTATTCCACATAAAGCCCACAAATAAAGTACAAGGCTTAATTCTTTCAAGAGTTTTGTCCTACTCTATTTGGTTAAGTATTGGAATTCTTTTAGGATTTTTGTTTTAGGTTTGTTGGCTAAGTGTTAGGAATTCATTTAGACATTTTATATGAAAAAATTTCCCCGAAGGGTCATTTATTCAAAGAGGGTCCTTTTCAAAAGTTTTTAAGGGTATATTTCAAAGAGATTGGTCCAAAAAATTATTCATAAAGGATCATTCTTTGACAAAGTGGGCCTTTTTAAAAAATCTTGAAAGATATCTTTTTCAAGCAAAGTGTCCCAAAGTTTTTTTCCCAAAGGGTCTTTTCTTGATAAAGTGTCCCAAAAATGTTTTCCAAAGGGTAGTTTTCTTTGCCAAAACGTTTAGTGCAATTTTCCTGAAGAGTCATTTTCTCAGGAAAATGGTCCAGTTCAATATTTTTGAAGGGTTTTCTTCTTTTAAGAAAGGTTTCAATGGATAAGTTCTGAAGGGCATTTCCAAATTGAAAAGGGATATTTTGAAAAGGCCAAAGAGACATTCTAAAGGCACAATCCCTTTGAGAAATTCTTTTGGGATAATTTTCCTAAACGTAGATTTCTTTCAATGTTTTTGTTCCAAGGTAAAGAATTAAAGACTATTTCTTTTAATATTTTGCCTAAGATAGAGGTCCCAAACACATGAATTATTTCAAACATTTTTTTTGAAATGATTACTCAAGGCAAAGATAAGGCAAAAAATTTCCTTTGGAGGAAGTGGCTGAGAAACCAAGCCTAAAGACAAGGTTTTGAATGGAAGGAGTCCAAGATCTCAATTTGACTGTAAGGCCTTTTAAGACACTTTGGGTTAACTTAAAGTGTAAATTGTCATTTGATAATAATAGGACCATATTTACATATCCCTTATGGGATGAAAATAATGCTTTGAATGAATTTTAAGTTCATGGGATCCATTTGGTTCTTCATTGTGTTCATTGAGACACTTGGGCCTAGTAACAAAAATTATGAGTAGGCACTTTTTTATGTCACCATTACCATGTGTGGATGAGTCATAGAGAATTGGTCATATGGGTTTATTCACTTTTGTGAAAAGATCATATGTTCCAAGTTCTAGGTCCTCCATCGAAGTATGGTAAGAGTTATGTAGGTTAAAATTTGGCTCCTCAATTAGAATTCACCATGTTTCCATTGCCATTTTTGAGCTAGGATGTCACGTAGGATCAAATGGACTAGCCAACTTGTATGTTTAATATGATCACCTGGAAATCTATCGAGAATAGTAGATCAAATGGGTTCATTCCTTTTATCCTTAAGAATATCTCTTAAAAGTTTGGTGCCTCCATGACTTATGTGCTTCAAGTTATACGCCTTCAAAGTTATACCTACAATATAAGATGACCCTATAGACATAAAGTTTGGGCCCCTAAAAATAGCCATTTAGATTTTAAAATCAAAGGAAGTTCACCTAGACATAAATTTTTAGCCTCATGAAATAGTTATTTTAATTAAAATAAAATCAAAGGGGTCCTCGACTGAGCACAAGCTTGACAAGTGTCCAAATCTTGGGTGCCTAGACCAAATCTAATGGTGAACAAGTAAAGACAAGTTAATTGGCCTAGAGAAGATCAATTTTTAGCATTTTATCAAGTGTATAAGATCAATGGTATATGATCAGGTCAAAAGGTTAAGGGCATTAGAGGCCACCATGTGGTGTAAGCACATGACAAGATAAAATGGCAAATAGGTTCAAGGATTAAACACATGGGTTCCATGTGTCAACACGATATTAGTTAAAGAAGAATATTTAATGGTAGGATTTCAACATATTAAGTTATATTCATAAAGTGAGATGAGTCAAGAGGTCAAGGATCTAAGTCAGTTCTCAACATCCAATAAGACCAAGGAGAGCCCAAATGACTTAGATGGAAGTTGAAGGTTCAGTTCTTGACCAAAACAAGTAAGGATAAATAGAGTGGAGCTCAAGCATGATCTAGTTTATTCCATGAGAAGATATTTTTATATTATATAGTGCCATTGAGAACCTATAGAGGAAAACATAGACATTAACTAATTCATCACCAAAGTTAGTTGCATGAAAATGACTCTTCTCCCCACTTTGGTATGCATCAACAAACTAGTCATGAGCAATTTAATTTAAGAAAAAATTAAAATGACTTGATCCCCCCATTGTAGGCACCATAGAGCATCATATAGAGGATATTGTAATGATGTAATAGACTATAATGACTTGGATCAATTAGGAAGGGTTGAATGAGATTGATTCATGGAGGCAGTTGTAACAACTTTTCAAATGGATTTGAGATTGTTTGATTTCCCTTTTTAACACTGAAACTCTCTTTCCCTTGCTTCCCTTATAATATTAATATATCCTTTAAGCTATTTATTTGCATCACTCAGGCTAATATGACTAGACTCTACCATAATTATATTTGACATCTCTTGGATTAGTGAATAGAGTATTTTGTAGTCAGTTGATATCTATATTTAGTGTTCTATGTTTTTTTAATATGAAAATGTGAATTTTATCTTCCTCTTTCATGTCTAAACATAGCCTAAGTATTATAAAATTTATTTTTAGGTTATATAGTGTTTTTAATGTTGATCTCTCAAAGATATATTGGATAGCTAAATTTAAGTGTCCTTAACCAGACCTTATTTTCATTGTTCCCTAGTCTAAGTGTATCAAACTAACCTCTATACAAAATATTGTTGCATAAAAACTATAGTAATCATTCTATTTTATCATTTCATAGTTCATTAGTGTGTTAAAAAGTCTGAGTTTAAGAGTGCATATGATAAATTATTGGTGCATCATCACATATTAGAATAGGTTATACTTTATGCAAACTTCTTAACTCTTTTCACCTCAACCAATATTTAGGTTTTAGAATCAAATTTCCAAATTATAAAATATGAGGAGTTAGCCTCATAAAAAATCTTAGAGGTATGGTCTATTTATAATCAACCCACATCCTTAGACCATTCCCATGTTAGTCCAGGTATGGGTTAGACTTGAATGAATCTAAACCTTAATAGGGTGCAATATAGATAATTAACATCTATAGAACACTTGATGTGACCACTTATTTGCATATCTAAGTATAGTATAAAATTTTAGAGTTTCATTTCTAGATTTGCATAATTTTCATGCTCTCTAGAGTTATCACAAGAAAATCTATAAAAGGGAAGGAGATAGGTTTCTTTGAGATACATTTCCAATCTACAAATATGAAGAAATCCTCTCAGTCAAAACCCATATGTACCCTAATTATTCCCCCTATTTTCCCCATAATCTTCCTATTCAAAGCCAATATTGTTCAATCAAGCATTGTTATAAACCCCATACCTCAAATAATTATTATTAGAAGGTAAAAATTTGTGTCATTCAATGGTGGTAGTCCTATAAATCTTACTCAATGGGATAATATTATAATCTCAGCTTTGAAGGATCTTACCTATTATATGGGACAAAATATAGTTACTCTTATAGACCATATTACAGATATTGCTATCCCTTTTTTAGTGCATCATGTGACTCAATAAAATGTAGTAATGAGGTTTTTAGAAACTTGTTTCAAAGGGAAATCACTTAAATGGTATAAAGGATTGGCCCTTATGTCAATTAATAGATGGGATGAGTTTGGAAAGGTCTTGTACAAGCACTTTGAGGATAAGAGTGATCATATTTCACTTATGGAGTAAATTACAACAATAAATATATTCAAACATCAATTCATGGTGGATTTGAACTATAGATTCTAAAATACTTGGGATAGAATTCCCACAGTGATCAATCCTACACCCCACTATGCATTTTTATGCTATTTGAAGGCTCTCAATTTAGATGTGGTTGTAATGATTCAATCCACGGGAGGGAACACCCTACATGGAGCTTTTGAAGTAGCGATTAAAGATAAAAATTTCCTTATACAAGAAATTAAGTTGGATCTGAGGCCACCAATCCCTCTCTTCTCATAGATACATCCTCTTACCTAAATTATTTCTCCATTTCTAGATTTAAAAAAAAATTATCAAATAGAAGGTGAGAAAACTAACAGATTAGGGAAGATAGAGAGTCTTATCAAATCCAAAAACAATAAGTTGGTTTTAATAGAGAGGCAACAAGCTCCACCATATCGACTATACCAAAATAATAATTAGAACTTTTAGTACAATATGCCACCCTATCAAACCAATCAACAAGGACTAGGGTAAAATCCTTAGTCAAGGAAATACAATCCTAATGATTCAAGTAATTCCAAAGGTATTGTGGCCACTCAGAACAACTATGCTAAGGAAGGTCAATGGTAGTAATATGGACAATCCAATGAGATGGTGATGGCCACTACTAGAGATATGTATCAATACCCTAGTTGGTAGCATGTTCCTTCATTTCAAAGTCATGATATGATGCCTTTTCCACCATAAGGCCCCCAAAAAAGTCAAGACAACATGCCTATAATATCATTATTAGAATCTCAAAGCCAACAAGAAAGGAACATGGGTAGAGCACCAGTTGATACCACATGCATGAATTTAAAGAAGGGGAATATGTCTTTGATCATGTATTAGCCAATATGGGATAAGCTTCACAAAAGACAAATGAGCCAATTATAGCTCAGATAAGAGATAAGAAGAGGATGTTGGAGGAAAACTTGGGGAAATATAGGATTTATTCATCATCTCCATATACTATTCAAAAACCTACTTCTTCAAATACAATTTCTAAGGCTCATACAAATTAAAAAGTGCCACAATCTAATAGATATTAATAGAGGTTCCCCTTTGTTCTTCATATTACTCAAATTCCAAGTGATGCTTTCACTTCTAAGGTGTAGTCCAAAGGTAATAGTATTCACTTTAATATTATGGATCATTTGAAGAAGGATAATGTAACTATGCCCATGTATGATGCTTTATCTATCCTAGGGAAAAAGTAAATTCTCCAACAAGAGCTCTTTAAACTTTCTCATGCAAAAAAGTTAGCTGAAAAGTGAACATTATTTTCATAAATAATACTGAACCTAACCAAGCCTCTAGCTAAGTTCCTAATTAGATTCTAATAAAAATTAAATCCTAAAATGTTGCTAACCCTTCTAAGTTCATTAATCCCCCCCAATTTTATTTTTTAGTCATCATCGGGGATTGTTTAGTACACAATTGCATGATAGAATCAGGTGCTTCAACCTCAGTGATGCTTAAAGCCATAGAAGACAAGATTGGGATCAAATATGTGCCTAAAAAAATGGGGTTATCTAATTGGATGGCTCCCCTAATAAGACATTCGGCATCTTAAAATATCTACATATTACATTAGTTGCCTATCGAATTTTTTTCATTAAGCAAGATCTAATAGTGGTGGACTTTACTACTAAGATTTGGGTATATTTATCATTTGATTGGTCATATATGGTTTTTATAACTAGATATGGAACCAAATTAACCATAAGGTCTGAGCCTATCACCAATTTTCACCTAGAACCCTATATGCCTAATCTTTCAAATACCAACTATGACATATTTGAAGAGGTTGAAGAGGTTATTGAACAATAAATCCATAATCATCTTAAAGGAATCTTAGATTTGTACTTGGGTGAGTGGTTAGATTATAACCAAGTATTTGATCCATATATAAACATTAAAGATAAAAATTTAAGAGTGTATTGTATGCATGAGGAAGATACTATAATACCTTCCTTAATTAACACTACTCAGGAAGAGGATGATATATGGACTTTGTTCTTTGATGGCTCAATGTCAAATAATTGAAGTGGAGTGGGAGACATGGCTATTTTACCCTTAGGTCAAAAGTATCATTTTTATACAAGACTCTAATTTATTTTTACCTCAAATATAGCTAAATATGAAGCTCTTTTCATGGTTTGCAAGAAGTAAGGAAAAGAGGTATCCAACTCCTCCAAGTCAAGGGTGATAGTGAGCTCATGGTACAATAAGTAATGGGCCTAAGTGTAGTCAAGATCAACCATTTAAAATCCTATAATCACTTGTTATGGGAACTTATGGAGGATTTATTGGAATTTGATATCTGATCCATACCAAGGGAAGCAAACTAACACATAGATAAGCTTGCTACCATTGGTGCACAATATGAGATAGTAGGAGTAAAAGGTAGCCAAATCCAACATAAGGATAGTTTTATATGCAAACCATCTATACCTAATAATGAGGTGAGTTTTAAAGTCTTGAATAATGATGATCAAATCATATGTTTTCTAATGCAATAGGTAGAATTCTGCCATAGGAATTAGAACAAGTTCTAAAATCAATATGATGATCAAATAGTACAATTGAGGTATAATAATATTTAGAAAGGGCTTGTGACATTAGATATCATCTTCAATGAAGATGACCAAGTAATAAAGGGGAAAACATACATCTTAGCTAATGAATATCACTATGAAAAGATATATAACTTTAAGGGCAAGTTGTTGAAGCTTAAAAAGGTCAATACAATAGAGGAAAGAGCTACATTTTTGCTTTGTGCCATGAATTTTTGATATATTTACTTGGGAATAAAAAGACTTGAGAGGGTTTAAACCCAAACTTGCACAACACACCATAAAATTAGAATGTAATTCCAATCCAATTAGGTAGAAATAGAGGCCTATCAATGTAAGAGTGGAGGACCTCATGAGAAGACAACTCTATAAATTGATCGAATCTAGGATAATATTTCCAATTAAGAATCCTCTTAGGTGGAAAACCTTGTGCCAGTGAGGAAAAAGAATGGAGAGCTTCATTTATGTGTTGAATTCAAGGACCTTAATAAGATATCCCTAAAGGATCATTACCCACTACCCTCCATGGTTCAATTTTACAAAATGTGTTATGTTATAAAAGGTTCTCATTACTTGATGGCTATTCTAACTATAATCAGATCATGGTAAAAGAGTAAGATAGGCATAAAACTACCTTCCCTACAAAATGGGGCACCTATACATATTGTAAAATTCCTTTTGGACTCTCTATTGTTGTATAAACCTTAGAAAGAGTGATGGATGTTGCTTTTCATGGTATTTTGAATGATATGGTTTTATTTTACCTTGTTGATATAATAGTTTTTTAAAGAATCCTAATGAACATCTAATTCACTTAAGAGATATTTTTGATAAATGTAGATAATTTGGAATTTATTTGAATCCAAAGAAATGCATTTTTTAGTGCATAAGGAAGACTTCTTGGACATGTGGTGTCTAAAATTGGTCTTCCATTGATATAGAGAGGATAGAAGCAATACTTGTTCTATCAATGTCTAAACACAAGAAATGATTATAGAGCTTCTTGGGAAAAATCAACTTCATCAAGAGGTTCATTCCAATATTTATAGAGATGGTCAAGCCTCTCACTCATATATTGATAAAAGTCAAAGAGTTCACATGGAAAAGGTAAGGTAATATAATCTTTGAATCCATTAAGGAGGACATATCTCATGCCCCCACATTCTTAAATCCAAATTTCAATACATAATTATATTTGTATGTCTTCTCTACATTAGATGCAATTTAAGCTATGCTTACACAATAGAATGATCAAGGTCTAGAGTAACTTATTACTTTATTTAGCCAATATTTGGGAGGTTATGAAGAAAGATATAACTTTGTTAAAAAACATGTGCTCGATATTGTAATAAGTTTGAATAAATTTAGGCATCTAGTTTTAAATAGTAAGACTATACTAATGGTGGTTCATCTAAGTATGAAGGATTTTATCTTCAACAAATACTTAAACTAAAAGAGAGATGGATGTTTCACTAAGTGTATAGAGTATGAAATTTAATTCAAGGTAACAAAACTATTCTAAGGAAAGGGATTATGTGAACATATTGTGAAAGATGTGAGAGAATAGAAAGAGATAATTTTTGTAATTTAAGACACTCAACAAGAAGATGAAGATACTCTTCGATCCAGCTAGACATTAGATATTTCTAGATTTATCCAAATAGGAGAGTTTATAATGGGTTTCAATGCATCACAAATATTACACTTCAGATTTCAATTATTTCCATACATTTTGATTGATGGAGTGTTGTTCAAAAAATATATTGGAGATATGCTCTTAAGATGTGTTGAAACTAACCAATTTGATAAGATTCTTAGGTAATTTCATGATATTCCTCAAGGAGGCCATTTATTAGCCAAGAAAATAACTAAAAATATCATTAGAATTGGTTAATTTTGGTCCAATTTATTCATAGATGCACATGCATGGGTTATAAAGTGTGGAAAATGTGCAATGTTTACAGGGAAATAGAAAATAGTTATTATGTCACTAAAGCCTATTCAGGTTGAACATCCTTTCATGCAATGGGGTTTATACTTCATTAGTATGATTAATCCTCCATCTAGTGTTGTACATAATTGGGTCTTGATAGATATAGACTACTTCACTAGGTGGGTGGAACTAGTTCCCTTGATGGAAGAAAATGAGAACTCTGTACTTGAGATCTATGAGAGCCTAGTGGCCTATTTTGGAGCATTATCCACCATAATATCAAAAAAAAAATTGGAATTTAGCATCAAAAAGGTATGTGAGTGGGATATTGAGTAGGGTATCTATATAAAATCTTCATATAATTATTATCCATAGTGTAATGTACTAGCATATTCAGATTATTAATAAAAAATGAAAGATAATTAGAGATCCTAAAAGACAAAGTTGAAGGTAGCCTTATGGGATGATAGGTTCATCCATAAGAATTCCATTGGTAACTCACCTTATCTATTAGTCTATATACTATAAACAATGCTACCAATTTCATTGGAGCTTTTAGCTTTGGATATTGCACACCAACTAGAGCTTCTAGAAAGTGATGCAATGGAGGTCATAATGAATGAACTATGAGAATTAGAGAAAATAAGGTATGATGTCATGCATACCATGTGGTATAAATAACAAATCAAGATTAAATTTGAAAAAAATAGCTTCATCAAAGACTTTCCAGCAAGGTTACATAGTCCTCAAATGGGATGAGGACCATGCAAAACTAGGAAAATACTCCAAGTTTGACAACCTTTAGAGTATACCCTATGTCATAATAATTTGAAAAGAGATTAATGAATTTTAGATTTAAAAATTAAATGGAGAGATCCTTGAAATCCCTATAAATGGAAGTTATCTCAAGTTATACTACTAGTTTCATATCTTACCCCTTGTACATTAGTAGATAAGTTTGTTCTTTTCCTCCAAGTGCTTTTGCACATTGTTATTCTTAGTTGTTATGTTGGTAGTTTAGGTTGTTTCTTTATATTTTATATTTTTTTTCCTACCCCCATTAATCCAAAAAGTGTTTCTAAAATTCAAGATGATTCTATTTGTATGTATATTTTCATTTGAGCAAGCTTGATCAAGTTCTGGGTTCCATGACTAACAGGCTAGTCAAGTGAGCTAAGTCACCAAAAATGTCAATATTTTGGCCCAAATACCAAGATTATACCTATCTTAAACAAATTATTATGGTAAAAATTGATGAATATATCAAGTGGGTTAGAATCAAGCTCAACATTTCAAGTGGAAGGATCAAAGTAGGTTTTCATGGTGTTAAATAGTTGTAGAAATAGGTCTAAAAAACCTTAAGTTTACACTTTCTAAACTTTTGGAAAAGTTTAGTATTAAAAATTAATTCAAATGAAGTGCCCCACACAAATCCTAAAACAAAACTACAAGTCTTAATTATTTTAGGAGTTTTGTCCCACTTTATTTGTCTAAGTGTTGGAATTCTTTTAGGAGTTATATTTCAGTTTTTCTCGCTGTGTTAGGAATTATTTCAACATTTTATCTGAAGCAATTTCCATGAAGGATAATTTATTTGAAGAGAGTCATTTTAAAAATTCAAATGGTATCTTTTAGAGAAATTGGTCCGAAACACTTTTCCTATGTTGGGGGATCAAACCAACAATAGATTACACTTGTGAAAGCAATAAACACGGAAATAAATCAGATAGATAAGTAACTGAAATGATAAATAGCACAGAACAAGATATACAAGAAAACACCCTGAAAACTTGTATTGAAACTCTTTACAATAGGAATACAATTTGAAGAAACTTCGTTCTTCCACACCTCTCTCAGATGCACACAAGATCTCTCACTAGATCTCTATTCCTCAAGAGCTCTCTCTCAAGTACACTCAAATCCAACAACCTGGATTGATGCAACTCTGTACTGTCCTTCAAACATTCACAATGTTCTACTCTTACAGTTCTACAACCAACACTTCTACATTCTAAGCTAAGAAGATCTTCCTACATATAGAAATAGGGAACTTGAGCATGCTCTTACAACAAACAGTTAAGCCTCTTGAACAAGGGCTCTAAAAATAATATTACTAATAATAGAGACGCGAGCTTGAGTCTACAACTCAATCTCATCATGCAAACACTCGCTGCTGTCCTCGGAAATAGATTTCTGGACACGCAGGTAACCGACGTCGGTTCCTGCCTATTCGCCTGTGACCATCGCCGGCCGACCCTACCACCAACGTCGGCGCCTCTGTAACTGCTACTAACCGACGTCGGTCACTCCTGACCGACGCCGGTGTCTGTGTAGACCCGAACTTGTTTTAACTATGCTCCTTGGTGAAGCTTTTAGCTCCACACCCTAACAATCTCCCACTTGGAGATAAACCAGCTGCACCAACCTATACAGCATCATCTTCTTGCTCCTCCATCTTCAACTCAATCATGAAGACCAATAGAAGTTGAATGAAGATTCAACTTCTCCATCGTAACCGGCTTTGTTAGCATATCAGCAGGATTCTTGTCTGTATGAATTTTCTCCAGCTTTAACTCACCATCTTCCAATACCTGCCGTATGAAGTGGTACCTTAGCTGTATGTGCTTGGTTCTAGAGTGAAAGGCTGAGTTCTTGGCCAAATGGATTGCACTCTGACTGTCACTATACAATCTGCAACTCCCATGCTCCCTTCCAAGCTCTTCCATGAACCGTCTCATCCATATCATCTCCTTGCTAGCTTCTGTAGCTGCAATATATTCTGCTTCTGTAGTTGACAAGGCTACAACCTTCTGCAACTTAGATATCCAACTAACTGCCGTTCCACCTACAGTAAAAACATAACCTGTGGTGCTCCTCCTGCCATCCAAATCCCCTACCATATCTGAATCTACATATCCATGTAGAGAAGTATCTGAACCTCCATAGCATAGGTGCTTGCTGCTGGTTCCCCTCAGATATCTAAGGATCCATTGAACCGCTTTCCAATGTTCCTTACCTGGATTGGCCATATACTTGCTTACTACTCCCACTGCTTGGGCAATATCTGGTCTAGTACACACCATTGCATACATCAAACTCCCTACTGCGGAAGAATATGGAACCGTGCTCATGTACTCTACCTCATCATGTGAATTTGGACATTGTTCTTTGCTTAACTTAAAGTGTCCAGCCATAGGTGTACTTACCGGTTTTGCATCCTGCATATTAAACCTCTCCAACACCTTATTCACATAATCTTCTTGAGACAATATCAACCTGTGATTTTTCCTGTCTCTCCTAATGCTCATGCCAAGGATCTTCTTAGCTACTCCCAAATCCTTCATGGCAAACTTTTGAGCTAACTTCTCCTTAAGCTCAGAGATATCCTGCATGTGAGACCCTGCAACCAGCATGTCATCTACATACAACAATAGAATAATATATCTACCGTTATCAAATCTCTTGAAATATACACAATGGTCTGATTGACACCTACTGTAGCCATGCTCAGTCATAAACCTGTCAAATTTCAAGTACCATTGCCTTGGAGCTTGCTTAAGGCCATACAAGCTTTTCTTTAACCTGCACACAAACTTCTCCTTACCCTTGACCTCAAAACCTTCTGGCTGTTCCATATAGATTTCCTCATCCAAATCTCCATGAAGAAATGCTGTCTTAACATCTAGCTGCTCGAGATGCAAATCCTCAAAAGCAACCAAAGACAATACAACCCTTATAGAAGTCATCTTAACAACTGGAGAAAAAATTTCACCAAAGTCAATACCTGGCTTTTGTGTAAATCCTTTGACCACTAATCTGGCCTTATATCGCATCTGACCATCCTCACTTTCCTTCAACCTGTAAGTCCATCTGTTCTTCAGTGTTCTCTTACCAGCTGGCAATTCAACCAAATCCCATGTTTGGTTCTCTCTTAAGGACTCCATCTCCTCAACCATGCCACGCTCCCACTTACTCCTGGACTCCACCTATATTGCTTCTTCAAAACTTTCTGGTTCTCCACCATCAATTAGCAATAAATAATATAAGGAAGGAGAATATCTAATTGGAGGCTTACTTACCCTTTCAGACCTCCTGATGGGTGTCTTGGACTCATTCTCAACACGCTGTCCACCCAAATTTTCTGACAGTGACCGACCTCAGCCACCTGTAGACCTGTCACTCGCCATCGTCGGTTCTGCCTGACCAACCTCGGTGCCTGGTCTGCCGACGTCGGTCTCTGTATGACCGACATCAGTTTCTGTACTGCCGACGCCGGTTCCAATCCTGCCGACGTCGGTCTCTGTGTTTTCCTGCAAGTGATTATTTCTTTTTCCCGCGAGCTCATTTTGGACCATAACTTCATCCAATTCACTGTTGCTCTACCCAGATTGATCCAGCCTCTTTATCTGATCACTGTACATCACTCTTTCATTGAAAACAACATCACGGCTCCTGATTACCTTGTTAGTTCCTAGATTCCAAAATCTGAAACCAAAATCATCTGAGCCATAGCCTATAAACGTGCACCTCATAGACTTAGGATCAAGCTTCTTTCTATTTTCCTTATCTATATGCACAAAGGCTTCACTACCAAAAACTTTGAGATATGAGAGATCTACCTTTTTACCTGTCCATGCCTCTTCTGGAATTCCACCATCCAGAGCTGTAGAGGGTCCTCTGTTAATCAGGTACACTGTGGTGTCAACTGCTTCTGCCCAAAACTCTAAGGGCAACCCTGCATGCAATCTCATACATCTTGCACGCTCCATGATAGTTCTGTTCATCCTTTCAGCAATACCATTCTGCTGAGGTGTCCTTGGAACCGTCCTTTGCCTATGGATTCCTTGTGTATAACAATACAATTTGAACTTAATACTGCAGAACTCACCGCCATTATCAGATCTCAAGCACTTTAACTTTCTACCTGTTTCATTCTCAACCATGGCTTTCCAAAACTTAAAAGTCTCAAAAACATTAGATTTCTTTTTAATACAGTAGATCCATACCTTTCTTGTGGCGTCATCTATGAATGTAACATAGTACCGTGATCCGCCAATAGAGGCTACCTGAGCTGGTCCCCACACGTCTGTGTGAACAAGCTGCAACTTCTGCCTTTTCTTAGTAGACCCGATCTTGAGAAAACTAACCCTTTTCTGTTTTCCAAATACACAATGCTCACAAAATTCTAGATCCATACTTTTCAAATCTGAAAGCATACCTTTAGACTTAAGTATTGACATCCCCTTCTCACTCATGTGGCCAAGCCTTGAGTGCCACAATTTACAATCCACACCTGAAGTAGATAAAACTGAAGGAGATTTGTTAGTAACACAATTACACAAGTAGAGAGTACCTTCTCTCTTACCTCTAGCCATAACTAGTGCACCCTTGGTCACTTTCCAAGAATCTGCTGTGAGAGTTACTGTACAACCCTCATCACTTAGCTTACCTGCAGAAATCAAATTTCTCTTTAAACTAGGAACATGCATCACTTCCTTCAACACCCATGTGTTGCCATTCTGCATCTTCAGCTGCACTTTACCTTTGCCAATTATTTTACAAGGCTCGTCATCCCCTAAGTACACTATTCCAAAATCTCCATGGATATAGTCACTGAAATACTCTCTGTTAGGGGTAGCATGGAAAGAAGCACTAGAATCTAATACCCAAGACTCTATGTTATTATGCAAAGAGAAAATTAAAGCATCCTGTGCAATACCTGCAACCTTGGCTTCTTCCTTTCCTTCGTGTTGGTTGTCCTCCTTGGGCTTTGACCAACAATCTCTGCTTATGTGCCCCATCTTTCCACAGTTCCAGCATTGTGGCTTCCTGGCATTCCTGGATTTGGATCTTCCTCTCACCTTAGACTTAGATCTTGATCTCCTCTTGCTCTTTTCTTTTTGCCTTCCCCTGCTCTCAAAATTTAAAGCGTTCCCAGATGTCTCTTCTGTGCTTTTCCTGCGTATTTCCTCATTCAAGATAACACTAACCACATCCTCTACTTTCAAAATATTTGATGTAGATGCAGTATTAGAAACTGCCATTACTAAGCCATGCCAGCTTTCGGGCAAAGAACATAATATCAAAAGAGCTTTTATTTCATCTTCAAATACAATATTGACAGAACTTAACTGATTAACAATTCCATTGAAATCATTCAGATGAGTAGAAACAGATCCACCTTCATTCATATGCAAATTAAACAATTGCTTCATAAGATATACCTTATTTGAAGCTGAGGGTTTTTCATACATATTTGCTAACGTGGTCATCAACTCTACCGTAGTTTTTGCCTGTGACAAATTACATATCACAGTGGAGGCCAGACTCAGTCTTATAGACCCAAGAGCCTTTCTATCAAGAACTTCCCATTCTTCATCCTCCATGTCCTTGGGCTTCTTTGCTATCCCACCTAACGGTAAGTAGAGATCCTTCTGATACAGATAGTCCTCTATCTGCATTCTCCAGTGTTGGTAGTTCTTGCCATTAAACTTTTCCATTCTCAGCTTACTTTCTTCTGCCATTGCTTCTCCCACTCAAATAGAAATTCCTGCAGAAACACCTGTGAGCAACCTGTAATCTGTAACCTGTAACCTGTAACCAAGGCTCTGATACCACTTGTTGGTATCAAGCTTAAGAACCTACAACCAAGGCTCTGATACCACTTGTTGGGGGATCAAACCAACAATAGATTACACTTGTGAAAGCAATAAATGTGGAAATAAATCAGATAGATAAGTAACTGAAATGATAAATAGCACAGAACAAGATATACAAGAAAACACCCTGAAAACTTGTATTGAAACTCTTTACAATAGGAATACAATTTGAAGAAACTTCGTTCTTCCACACCTCTCTCAGATGCACACAAGATCTCTCACTAGATCTTTATTCCTCAAGAGCTCTCTCTCAAGTACACTCAAATCCAACAACCTAGATTGATGCAACTCTGTACTGTCCTTCAAACATTCACAATGTTCTACTCTTACAGTTCTACAACCAACACTTCTACATTCTAAGCTAAGAAGATCTTCCTACATATAGAAATAGGGAACTTGAGCATGCTCTTACAACAAACAGTTAAGCCTCTTGAACAAGGGCTCTAAAAATAATATTACTAATAATAGAGACGCGAGCTTGAGTCTACAACTCAATCTCATCATGCAAACACTCGCTGCTGTCCTCGGAAATAGATTTCTGGACACACAGGTAACCGACGTCGGTTCCTGCCTATTCGCCTGTGACCGTCGCTGGCCGACCCTACTGCCGACGTCGGTGCCTCTGTAACTGCTACTAACCGACGTCGGTCGCTCCTGACCGACGCCGGCATCTGTGTAGACCCGAACCTGTTTTAACTATGCTCCTTGGTGAAGCTTTTAGCTCCACACCCTAACATCCTAAATGATCATTCTTTGATAAAGTGGACCTTTTGTAAAAATCTTGAAAGATATCTTTTTCAAGCAGTGTCCCAGACATTTTTATTAAAGGGTATTTTTTTGACAATGTGTCCCAAATAATTTTTATTAAGTGTAATTTTATTCACCAAAAGGTCTAGTGTAATTTTCCCAAAGGGTCATTTTCTCAGGAAAATGGTCTAGTTCAAGGTTTCAAAAGGGTCTTTTTGTTTTGGGAAAGGGTCCAATGCAAAACTTCTAAAGGGAATTTCCAAAGGGCAAAGGGATATTTAATAAAGGATAAATGGAAATTATAAGGACATGATCCCTTTAGGATAATTTTTTTGGAAAATTTTCACGAAGGCATATTTCTTTTGGAGCTTTTCTTTTGAGGTAAAGGACCAAAGATGATTTCTTTTGGATATTTTGCCTGAGATAGAGGTCCTAAAGACATGAATTGTTTTGGAAATTTTGTTTAAGATAATTAATCAAGGAAAATATAAGGTAAATAATTTCCTTTAAAGGAAGTGGCCAAGACACCAAGCTCGAAGACAATGTTTTGAATGGAAGGAGTTCAAGATCTCAATTTGCTCGCAAGGCCTTTTAAGACATTTTGAGTTCACTTAAATTGTAAATTGCCATTTGCTAAGAATACGACCAGATTTGCATAGCCCCCATGGGATGACAAAAATTCTTGGAATGGATTTGAATTGCATGGGATCCATCTAGTTCTTCATTATGTTCATTAAGACACTTGGGCCTAGTAACAAATATTATGAGTAAACACTTTGTTGATATCACCATTACCATGTGTGGATGAGTCAGAGAAAATTGGTCATACGGGTTTGTTTAATTTTGTGCCAAGATCATATGAACCAGTTTTTAGGACCTTTGTTGAAATATGATGCGAGTTATGTAGGTTCAAATTTGGATCCTCAAGCAGAATTCACAGAGTTTCCATACTTAGCCATTTTTGAGCTAGGACATCATGCAAGATCAAATAAACTAGCCAACTTGTGTAATTAATATATTAAACTAAAAATATACTAAGAATATTAGATAAAATGGGTTTGTTTCTTTTAGCATTAAGAACATCTAAAATTTTGGTGCCTCCATGACTTTTTTGCTTCAAGTTATAAGCCTTCAAAGTTGGACCTACAACATAAGCTGACCCCATAGATGTCAAGTTTGATCCCTTAAAAATAGTTGTTTGGATTTGAAAATCTAAGGATGTTCACATAAACATTAATTTTGAGCCTTATGAAATAGTTTTTTTAATTCAAAAATCATCAAAAGGGTCCTCAACTAAACACATGTTTGACAAGTGCCAAATCTTGGGTGCCCAAAACAAATCTAATGATTAGTGGGTAAAGAAAAGATAATGATACTAGAGTAGGTTGATGGTTGGTGTTTGATCAACCATCCAAAATCAATGGTATGCAAGTAGGTCGAAATGTAAAGTATCTTAGAGGCCACCACATAGTGTAAGCATAGGAACAAATAGACTGGTGAATAGGTTTAAAGATCAAACATGCAGGTGCCAAGTGTCATTAGTGTATTAGTTAAGGTAGAAGATCTAATGACACATTTTCAACCTATCACAGTATACTAATAGAATAGATAATTCAAGAGGTTAAGGATCTGAGTCAGTTCTTGATGTCTAATTAGACCAAGGAGAGACCAAATGATTTAGATAGATGTTGAAGGGTTAGTTCTTGACCATAAAAAGCAAGGATCGATGCAGTCAAGATTAATAATGATTTAGTTTGGGATAAGATTAGATATTTTAAGATATAATGATGCCATTGAGAACATATAGAGGTAGACACGTAGACTTCAATTGCTTCATCACCAAAACTAGTTGTATGAAAATGACCTTTCTTCCTATTTTGGCATGCATCAACAAACTAGTCATGAGCAATTTCATTCAAGACAAAATGAAAATGACTTAATCCTACCATTTTAGCCACTATGGATCATCACAAAGAGGATATTGTAATGATGTAATGGATTAGAATGACCTAGATCAATCAAGAAGGGTTTGAGTGAGCTTGATTTATGGAGGTAGTTGTAACAACTTTTCAAATAGATTTGAGCCCATTTGATTCCCATTTTGAGTTCCAAAACTCCCTCTCCCTTGCTTCTATTTTTCTATAAATATAGCCTTTAAGCTATTATTTTTCATCCCTTAGGATGATATGAATAGAATCTATAAAAGTCTATTTGACACCTTTTGGAGTAGTGAATAGAGTATTTTACAATCATTTACTAATCTATATTTAGTGTGACATGGTTGTTTAATATGCAAATGTGAATGTTATCTTCCTCTTACATGTCCAAACTCAAACTAAGTATTATAAACTTTCTTTGTAGGTTATATAGTGTGTTTTAGTATTGATCTCTCAAAGATATAGTGTAGAGCCAAATTTAAGTGTCTTTAACTAGACCTTATTTTCATTGCTCCCTAGTTTGAGTGTATCAAACTAACCTATATAAAAAATATTGTTGCATATAAACTATAGTAATCATTGCATTAGTTTCTATCATAATTCATTAGTTTCTTAAAGATTCTAAGTTCAAGAGTGGATATGATAAATTATTAGTGTATCACTGCATATTAGAATATGTTTTAATTTATGCAAATGTCTTAACTCTTTCCACCCCAACCATTCTCTAGGTTTTATAATAAAAGGTTAAAATTATAAAATATGAGGAGTTAGCCTCATAAAAAATCCTATAAGTCTAATCTAGTTATAGGTAGACCATAATCTTACACCATTCCCATGTTATTCTAGGTATGGGTCAGACTTGAATGAATCTAATCCTTATTAGGGTGAAATTTGGATAACTAACAATTAGAGGGGTCTTGGGATAGCACCTTGGTGCTTGGATATTAGATATTTATCCATAATGTTATATATCTGATAGTCTATTCATTTATCTACCACTTTTTGAGGAATAAAATGAGGAAAATTCATAGTAGGGGACCTAATTCCCTTTATCTTGATTGCAATACAATAAAGATAATACTAGTAGCATCCCATATTTGAAATGATTCTTATGTTTTCAAAAATACTGGGCATGGGGTATGCATAAATGGATTAGTAAACTATTGGGTATATATCTTATACAATTTTATTTATTTACCTTATAAACCTATAAACATGGACTATGAAAAATTCATCATAGACCCTCTTGTTTACATACTATGTAGATGGTTCCTAGGGTTTTTCACTATTCTCATAATTTCATTTAATAAATAATACATCATATTAATACTACCAAAATATAATATTTCATCAAATTTAAACATATGTACCCTAAGTTTGACATTAATTACTTTATCGAGTGCCATAACATCATAAGTTAAAATGATGTCTAGAAGGGGCACCCATGCCTCATGCATGTAAGTATTTTTAGAAAATGTATACAACCTATTCAAAAAAATCCATGGATATTATAATCTTGACTTTAAATTGGTTTTGGCAATTGATTAAATAGCTCCTAAAATATTAAATTTAACACCTTTCTTTAGCCCCTAACTGATTTTACCTTTAAATATGTTATGGTTTAACCAATAATTTGATTCAACCTAGTTATAAGTTATTTTAGGCACTGGTAGATGTATACACACAATATTTTCAACTTTTATCAAATACTGATGCTTTTTATCTTATAAGAAACTATCTAGTCTCAATCTCTCAAAGTGTATGCCTTAAGAGGTGCATCAAGAAAGGGGTGGGTATATCATTGGTGATTTGTAGGATTTTTTTCCCTTATTACCACTTATTATCTATTCAAACATCTCCTAAAACTATTCCCCTAAGATTTTCTTTCTCTTTTGCACACTCCTCCAATCATTTACCACCTTTAATACCCATGTTCCTAGCCTAAAACCTCTTTCAATAGTTTATATGACTAGGTCAATTGGGTTGACTTTATACTCTTATTGGTGAAACTCATTTAGGGTATAGGTCAGCTCTTGGCTAACTTAACTTGTGACATAGTGAGTTTTTGTTAATAATGATACTAGGTTGATTGGGTTTGACCCTGTTGGCCAAAAATTTCAAAAGGGTTTAGGGTTAGATATAGCTATATAAACACATCCATTTCATAATTATTAGATATACATCAAGATTTGTTATTCATTTTCACTTCTTTGGAATCTACTCTTCCATTATTTTAATTGAGGAATCTTATCGTAGGGTTTCTACTTGGAGAAGAATCTAGTATTGTGGAGAAGTCTTAGATGCTTTGGCCTTTCTTAGTGATCCTTACAAACCACAACCTCTTGCAAAGAACATTTGTCCAAGGGAGAGATTTAGTCTTAATGGGTTCATCTTCTAGGTAAGTATCTATAACTTTGATCCTCTCTTTAGTAGATATAAGTATCATAAGTAATGAATTTTGAATAATATTACTCTTCTTCTCCATGAATTAGGGTCTAACCTATACATAGCTTAATTAGGATTCTCTTATGCATGTTTATTTTCATTTGTTTACTAACCCCCATATTATACCACAAGATTTGGTGAGTACTATATTATATTTCTTTGTTTTACTTATTATTAATATAGTGAATATGAAAACATAGGACCTAGTTAGGGTTATTACATGGTTTTGCTTGACTGGGGGATTGGGAACCCTCCCTAGTGATATTATTGTGATAAAATATCCCCTAATCAGGTCTAAAGGATCCATATTGGTCATGTTACTATTATCTAATGTATCCCCAATAAGAAGTATAATTAGGCTCTATCTTCTCTGATGTAAGATTGATTTTTAGATCTGATGCATTTCTAATTTCACAAATTAGGTGTATATACCTTTCCCAAGCCTCCCCTAAAATATAGGATATCACATTCCTATGAATCCTAAAGTGAAATTGATATATAGTACTATTACCATTAATAAATAAATCTCAATTTATGTCTATGCATGACATTACCTCATATTTCACTACCACATTATGCAAACCCATTATTTTGACTTATAAAAAATCATCAACTCATCTTATCCTATGTTTTTCCAATTGGTCTTAGGTTGAATATGGTTATATGGAATCTACCTCATACCATAGAGTAGAAAAATGAGAGAATTTTAATGCTCCTTTCTTAAAGACTATGTCCAAATAATCAATCCTTCTTATTATAGAATATTAAGAGGTGGGATTTTTAAATGATCATGATGAGAAAGCGATCATTAAAATATATAATTTATTACAAGTTGATTAGATTTATTCACAAATTTTATAGTAGGAAAATTAGGGATTTTGATAACTTGGTAGATTAAATTTGTAATTTTATAGTTCATTGATTAATGACAAAGTGATTTGATGTTCTCAAGATTTTTCCTATACCAATTAAAGCTTGAGACTTGAATGCCTAGTTTGTGTGAAGTTAATACAACAATGGATTTTAACTTTGTTTCCCATTTTGATTTGAAGTATACAAGTCAACTTTGGTGGGTGTATTTTTCCATGTGGTATATTTTAATTGATCATGAATGCGTAATCATGATCATAAGACAAGTGTCTCTATCTCATGTATCAACATTTTCGTAGATATCAAATCTTATTTTTATATTATAGCTATGAATATATATGATTCTAACACTTATTTTGATCTAACATACCAGGGGGTATTTAACTTTTCATAATTCTAATTTGTATACCCAGTAGACTAATAATTAATGAAATTATACCACTTGGCATGATCTCAGGGATTTGAGGCTATTTGAAATTTAAACTATGTACTTCTTTTTAGTAATCACCTTATACATGGGATGGTTCCACATGGAGAAATCATAGGGTGTTTGGGTTCACATAAATTTGACATTGTAATTTTGAATGACAAGCTACAAGATTCTAAGATCACTACATCTGGATGACTCAAGACCCTTCAAAGACTCTAATTTATTTTTACCTTAATATTAACAAGTCTAGTTATTTCAAGATCATGCCACTTGGATGGTCCTAAATAATCTAGAGAAAACATAACTCTAAAAATGTACCTTCAATTGATAGACTCTGATTTGATGATATCATACCATGTGGATAAATCTCATAAACCTAGGTACTTAGAACCTTTGCACTATAATTTGTATATTAGGCTCTAAGTTTATGATACCACACCATGTGGATGGATCTTGGTGTTCTAATAAAATGAAAAAATAGTGTTATATCTTTGAATGTCAAGATATGGGACTATGATATGAGGACACATGCATGGTTTGCATTGATCTTGAAAACTTTAGACTTTTAGAACTTACATGTAACTAATAAGGATCTAGTGAATGATATTATGTCACATGTCATGATCTTAGATACTCATATACTTAATAAATTTAAATGTATTAAACCTTAATTAATATTCTAAATGTGATTACAATACATAGTGTAATCTTAGCGCTTTGAGAACTCAAAAGACTTAAAATTCTCATGATGACTAGCTATTTCACAAGTTAACAATATTTTTACACATGGAAGACTCATGATGACTTGGTAACTTTGAATAAAATTTTAAAGATGAAATTCATGAGTGAATGAGATGCTTACACATGGAATGATCTCAAAAATCTAGAAGCTCAGATGGAATTAGAGTGTTTCTATTATAACTTTAGTTAACTTCGAGTAAAAAAAATTGCCAACATATGTCATTATCTAGGGAACTCGATGAAAATTTGAAGACTAGGAAGGGGATGTTACACATCAAATCTTAAATTTGATAATTTTTTTCCCTTAGTCATGTTAATTAATCAAATCAAAACCCAACTTTGAATAGGCATTCAAAAATTAAAATAATAATCAAAGGTGGTGAATAAATCATGAATGATGTCCAAGCTCTGATTTTCTTCTTTTTGAGAAATTTTCAATGTAAATTAGAATTTGAAAACAACCTTAATATTATGTATATTAGATATATATTACAATTATTAAGGTTTATATGGAACATGAATGAATATTTCTAATAATAATGTGTCCTTATTTGAATTTTTAAAATGGGGTGTGTTGGGGTACAACACATCTATGTTTGGTTTTTTGAATTTCTATGGATGAGGAATAGAAAATGAAAAAAATTTAAAATCCATATCATAAGTAAAGGCAATGTTAAAAGGTAAATTATATCAAAAAATTTAGATCACACTAAAATATGTGATCTTTGTTTAGCACATCTCTTATCTCAGTTGAAGTTCAAAATAAATTTTTTGACTCATGATAGAGATGAGGTATATCCGACTATGGTATGCTAGTATATTAGGGTAGCATGTCTCATTGTATTACATCATCATATCCTCATATATTTAATTACCACCTACTTTCTCACACAAGTTCCCAATATTTTCAATATAGTCTCAACTCTTTAAGGGGTCATGAAGAGCAGGAAAACATTATGGTAAGGTAGAATCCATTTTATTTTCATACATATAGCCTTTATGTGATGATCTATGTATTTCAATTCTCAACCTAAGAATTATGTTCACTAGTTATAGTGTTATATGTCCTTGATGTCTGTAGTTCTTATATTTACCCACCTTTTTAGTGTGTCTCATTCCTAATAAGGATTTTACTCACCTATGTGGCACCTCACATACCTTACCTACATAATATTATTTATTATATTCCCCTTGTTATGTATAAGTTTTAACTTATCACATCATTGATCACATTTACCTTCCCTACACCTCTTTGGCTTAGTTTGTGAGTTTCATTTTAAGATTTTGGGTATGACCAGATCCTCCTCACAAACACCCCTCATCATTTCCCTATACCTATTGGTTTATTTTCTGAGTTATAATTTAATTCCTTGGATGGGAATATGTTTTCCTCATAAATACTTATATTACATCATATTATTATCATAAAATTCATGTCATTAGGTGGTTATGATTTCCTACACTATAAATTAGCAGAAGAACTAAGTTTAAGTTATCATTCTTTATAGATTCCAATTTTATCTTCATCCCTATTTGGTTTTACATCCCTGCCCTACATTTTGGGTCATTTACTTACATATATATGTTTCCATTTGTCATTCACTAATTTTCATTTACTTACATATGTTTATTTTCATTTTTCATTTATTGATATTTCATTTAATTATAACATTTTACATATCTCATATTTTATGGTGTGTTTGACATTAATTTTATCAATTTCACTTCATTATTTTTCACATATTTTATTTTTAAATTTATATATACTTGATATTTTTCATTTAAATTTAATTTTTGTTTTAATTCTTTTTGGCCATGTGTTTTCTCACATTTTTTAGAAAATAATAAAACATACACTTTACATCATCACATTTTCCCATAGCATAAATGAAAAACATGTGATAAAAAAATATGTACATGATTACACCAATGATTCATTTAACAACTCATAATTATATATAGTGGCTCAAAATTTTATACATCATGATATAATGAAACTATACATAGTCATACAAAATTATCTCTAAGATGTGGTCCACCCTATCTATCTAGAGGGAGCCATGCCACACTCCCCATATATTCTTATCAATATGGTACCATATGATGACTATGATATAGATTCTATTTTCATGACTATGAACCCTAAACATGAAATTATAGGTGGGACACCTATGCATAAAACATTCAAACCTATCCTATAGTGGCCATATGTACAACCCTCTCCACAACTAGTTTTTTTCATGCCACTACCTATCCTAATCTAACTCCATGTGGTAAAATAGTATCTAATATGGTATGTTGTCACCTCTCTAGCTTTAAGGCAACATATCCAACCAGTCTAAATGTGTTATCATGTCATCCAACTACCATTTATGGGATCTAGTATTATGTTGAGGAAGCATAGGGTAAAAAATATCATGATGGATAGTCTACACCAAATTATTCCATCATGTCTCATATACTATGAAATATATAAAATGTAAACTAGAATAACACTAGATATCACATATATACCATAATAATTCTATTTATCACTCAAATCATATATATCTATATCTCTAGGAAATGAAAATGATAAACTTAATGGACTTACTTAACCATAATAGTGTCATCTCCTTAGTGACTAATCACCTATAGGCTACTATGGTGAATGACTCAATCCTAATGATAATCCTTACATTCCAATATTTCTATCATCTATTTATCTATTGATTATGAATTATTATCTACCTAATACTATCGAGATACTACCATAGGTTGCCTACCTCATATTGATACTCATGTTATCTATTCTCATATCCTTTATTATCTCACTACCCTAAGATGAATAGGATTCACCATGGTAATATAAACTAGTACTCTCATCCTTTTGTCACCACTCCACTATACGACATGGTGGGCCCAAAATGTTGTGATCCCCAATGGAGTAGTTAAATGTGTCAATCTAAAGTACTAGTAATACAATCATGTGGGTGAATATCTACCCATTGAGAATAGTTCATCATGATCCTCCTCCACCCCTATACCTATATACTAGTTGGAATTTACAACCATACATATATTGTACCCCTATACAACATATACATAATTTGTCTTCTCTACATAGTCTATAACACCAACACATGAGGAACCACTTAGACCATATGGCCATGTATCCATATCCCTACATGAGGGATAAAATCAATGATCACATGAGGTAGTTAAGTCATTATGTACATAGGTAACCTCTCATATATCTAGATAAAAAATAGAATAATAATTCTTGTAGTTTGTTGAACTATATTGAAAATCCTATAAAATTTGTGCATCATTTTTGTCTAGATGATAAAATTCAAATCAAGTCGCGTGCCATGATCTAACATTAATTAGAACAAAGATATAATATATTAAGGAATAAACCCATCAAACATATGATATATCACTCATGTTGTCATAAGCTTAATCTAAAATTCTTTTATATATTAAAAATGCCTGCCATATACACATCACATAGTCATACAACCAATGCATGTTGATTGTGCCTATTAGAACCTGTCAACCACCATGAAAGGGTCATCATCCCATAAAAACTATCAAGGGTATTTCAAACCAATAGTGTACCCATGATATTTAATCCTATGATTTCATGCACATCCCATAAGGTTATAGCCACCTCTATAGTGTCCTCATCCACCACACATATAAATGTGTTGGTCAGCCTCTCCCATGATCCTAGCAACATGACCATGATCTCTATGTTGAGATAAATTTGGTATATCTCCATTTTTATACTAAAACATAATGTAGTCAAATTCACATGATCCACCATTATTCCCTTAACCTATAGTGAATTTAGGGATATGTGTGGTCAACTTATGGCTCACACATCTTCATATTAGCTTAGTGCATTTCTTGATGTTCTTAGTATGGTCAGCCTATGGAATAACCATAGATAAGTAGAGTATATATAATAGGTACAGGTAAGTATTTTATAATCATATTGTGAATTATGTTCTTATTTCATGGTTATGGAGGTTTCCCCTTTGAAGTGGCTCATTCATACTATTCAAGTATTATGTTCTTTCACCAATTATTGTTGTGGATCTGCTTATTCTACTCCTAATTATAGTATATATAATTATATTATTGTGTATCATCTAAGTTAAAATTAGTATTATATCATCGATTTGGGTAAGTTTCTATGGTGATTTTTTTTAGATCTATCATCTTCATCAACATAAGGCCAAAAAAACATAACTTGTGATATGGGAGGATTTGATTTTTTCCATCACCACAGTTTTGTTCATGAGGTTTTTTTATGAAAAATAAAATACATTTTTTAGGTTAAAATAAATAAATAAATAAAATAAGTCTAAAAATTTTTTTTACCTTGTGCAAGTTATAAGTTGTTGGATTCATATTTGCAAGATGATCATAGTGGTGTATTCCACTAGTACACTTTTTTGAGTCAAAATATTTCACCCTTATGTACAATAGCATTAGTTGGATTCATATCGATGATACAAATGAAATAGTGTATTCCACCATTATAGTTTTTTAGGGCTAAAACCCTCCTAGGGTTTGTGCATGGCTAGTCCAAACACTCACAAACTTGAGAAAGGGAAAGAAACTCTAATAACTCCTCACAAGGATGACATGGAAGCTAAAACTTATGATCCATCTATTTTGGAGGTAGTTCAACAAATAAATTAAAATTTATAAGGAATGATGAAAAAAGATGATTTTAATATGATTCAAGGGAATATTATAGGTTTGAGGGGTGACTTGGATAGTGTGAAATACTAATTACAACAAATATTTGGGCAATTAGCCAACTTATCATCTCAACCACTGCAAAATAATCCTCCACCACTTTAGTTTAGTTTTCCTACTCCACATAATACCAATACAAATTTTGGACCTAAGTTGACATTGCCAAAAGTGGACCTACACATGTTTGATGTTAATGATACCCTCACTTGGCTTATTCAAATTGAAAATTTGTTTTATTTACATTAAACTCCATGTTCATAAAAAGTGGTTATGGCCTCTCTTTATCTAGAACTTGAGCCATTCATTTGGTATCATTGGTTATGTGTTCAAAATAAAAATAAGGATGTCCCAATTCCATGGTAAATATTTTATGAGGAGTTGTATCTCTACTATCACAACAATGTCTTTGAAAATTACTTTATTTATCTAACTAGGTTGTGCCAAAATTGGGACTATCATGGATTATAGTAATAAATTTTATAATCTTTCCTTATGGGTGGAAAACATCACTAAAAATATGATTGACCTATTCTTCAGTGGCCTCAAAGATAACATCCAATTGTAGGTTTGCATGTTCATCCTAGTACTGTATCTAAGGCCATACTAAAGGCTTGCATTGTTGATACAAAATAGATAATCAAATGAAAACCTTTCACCAATGTTTATAAATGTAGATTTTTAGCACCATCATTTCATCAGCCTACCATATTGACACCATAATAAATAGAAGAAAAATATGCTAAAGGTTTGTGTTTTTTTATATAAAATGGAATAGAGGGCATCAATATGATAAAAAGAAGTTATTTTAAATTGACTATGCCAATGATGAGGAAGAAGATGAGGAGGATTTAGGAGAAGGATTAGAAGAACCTAAGGATGAATCTGATGATTCTCAACATAGCATTTTCATGCATTAATATTCCTCAAACTCTTAAGGTGTTGGGGTTCTTGAATAAATAAAAGGTGGCTGTGTTAATTGACTCTAGGAGTACACATAACTTCATCAATAGTAAGTTGGTTTCTCATTTGAATTCTTTCATTTACCCAACTCTAAAATTGTAGGTCATGATTTTAGATGGTAGTATGATCAACTATTCTATAAAATGCCATAGTATTAAGATTACTATGGGAGACTATTTGTTAGATTCCCCTATGTTTTTTATTCCCATGAGAAGAGTTGATATTATTTTGGGAGTGTAATGGATCAACACTTTGGGTACTATTGAGATGAATTTTAAGGAATTTTGAATGGCATAGATTACAGGCTAAATCTCCATAATCGATTAGTTCCCACTAGATGATGAAGATTCTTAGAAAAGGTTCAAAAGGTTTTATTGCATGATTATTTTCTATGGAGGTTCAACCAACCAAGGAGTCCACACATCTTGATTTGTAAAAGGTTTTGAATGACCATTCTATTATTTTTGGTGACATGTTAAAAGGACTTTCTCTAAGTCATACACATGATCATGCCATCAAACTCATTCCAAGGAGTATACCACCCAATATCAGACCCTAAAAGTATCCCTATGCCCTAAAGACTGAAATTGAAAATATGGTACAAAAAATGTTGGAGGCATGAATTATTCAACATAGTCAAACTGGATATTCCTCCCTAATGGTCATGATACTGAAGAAGGGTGATAGTTATAGGATGTGCTTAGACTTTAGAGAAATCAACAAATACACTATCAAAGATAAGTTTCCTATTCTAGTAATTGATGATTTTTTAGATGAATTGCATGGTGCTCTTTATTTTACCAAGTTATATCTTTGATCTGGAAACCATTAGATTCACATCCATAATGAGGACATTCCTAAAACAAATTTCAAAACTCATGAAGGCCATTATGAATTTATGGTCGTGCCTTTTAGCCTCACAAATGTACCATCTACATTTTAGAGTTTGATGAATACTATTTTTAAGCCATTTTTAATCAAAAATGTATTAATATTTTTTGATGATATCCTCATCTATAGAAAAAATTGGAAGAACATTTACAACATGTGAAACATGTGCTTTCATTACATTCCAAATGTGATTTTGGTGTCAAGGAGATGGAGTACTTGGGTCATATTATTTCACATGGAGTGAAAATTGATCCTAAGAAAAAGCAATAAATTATGGAGTGGTAGGTTCCCAAGACCCTTAAGAACCTTCATGGATTTTTGCGACTAACTAGTTACTATCATAGGTTTGTCAAGAATTATGGTAGAATTACAAACCCACTCACCTCTTTGTTGAAGAAGGAATCCTTCCAGTGGACTAATTTAGATACTAAGGCATTTGAAAAATTGAAAATGGTTATGTGAAAAAATTATATTTTGGATACTCTTAATTTTTCAAAAAAATTATTGTGGAGTATGATGCATCAAGATATGGCATGGGGGCTATACTCATGCAAGAAGGTAGACCCCTGGTATTTGAAAATTTCCAAATTAAGGGAAAAAATAGGCTCAAACCAATAAATGAGAAAGATATGATGGATATTCTATATGTAGTGAAACAATGGAGACCATATATGATGGGTCACCACTTTCATGTAAAGACTAATCATGATAGCCTCAAATATTTTTGGAATAACACTTGTCATATGAAGAAAAACAAAAATGGGTGACCAAAATGTTAGGATATGATTTTTATATAGTGTATAATAAATAAAAAAGATAATTTGGTGGAATATTCCCTCTCTCAATGGGATGAATTAGTTGAGGCATTATTATGCAACATGACCATGTGGCAGGCATATTGGCTAGAGGAATCAAGATTAGAATAGGATAATGATAGTGCGACTAAGGATTTGATTCACAATATTTAGTAGGGTCCTAATGAATATAAATAATTTACATGTAAGGGAAACACATTATGGTATAAATATAGATTATACCTTTGTAATAATTCTCTCCTCAAACATAAAATTCTTTAGGAACGTCATGCCTCTTCACTTGGAGGACACTCAGATTTTTGAAAACATATAATATAATAAAGAAAGATTTCTTTTGGGAAGGAATCAAAGGGGATGTTTATAAATATGTGGCTAAATTCATGTTATGCCAATAAAATAATTGTGAAACCATTAATACCCTAGGTCTTTTTTAGCCTTTATCCATCCCTAGACAACATTGGGAAGAGGTTTCCATGGATTTCATTACAAGGTTACCAAGGTCTACGGGTAAAAATGTTATCATGGTATTTTTGGATTGACTCACTAAGTATTCTCATTTTTAATACCTATCACACCATTTTTTTCTAGTAAAATAGCTTCATCTTTTCTCGATATAGTTTAAAAATTGCATGGCACTCTAAAGATCATTGTAAGTGATCGGGATTCCATATTTACTAGTATTTATTAGACTAAATTATGTGCATGTTTGGCAACCCAATTGGCTCTTATATCATCATATAATACTCAATATGATAAAAATAAATAAATTTAGATAACAAATGTCTCAAATGGTATCTTCATTTTTTTATTTCTAACAAACATGATAAATGGGTTCATTGGCTGCCACTTGTTGAATGGTGATTACCACTTTTTTTCACACTTATTCTAAGATGTCTCCCTTTGTGGTATTGTATGGGTATCACCCCCACCCATCACTTAAATTTTTATAGTGAATCCTAAGGTTCAAGATGTTAAATAACACGTTCACCATATAAAATAGGTGTTAGTCAGTTTGTGAGAGAATTTAGCAATGGCACAAAATTGAATGAAGCAACAAGTAGATCAACACCATAGTGAGTGTAATTTTGACATAGGTTATAGGGAATTTGTGCATTTATATCCATATAATTATACATCTATGAAGTAACAAAAATATGATAACAATCCATCACCTAAGTATTATGGCCCTTACCATATCTTGCATAAAATTGGTAATGTGGCTTACAAGTTCATGTTACCCCTAGCCACTTGCATACATTTGGTATTCCATGTATCTTGAATAAATAAATAAATTATACATAGATTTTCCACTTAAATTTAGTTATTTTAATTATATGAAGAAGGCAATGTCATTTGAGAGCCTAAGGATATCCTTCACATGCACACTAAGTAAATCTGGACTAGAGCCAATAAATAGTATTTGATCAAATGGAAGAACCTACATTCTGAAGATGCAACATGGGAGGATGAAGCATTCCTTTAAAAAAACATCTTGGTTATATTAAAAATTGAGTACAATGTTGTTTTTAATAGGAGGGGCATGTTATTCCGTTAACCTATAGTGCATCTAGGGATATGTGTGGCTGACTTGTGGCTTACACATCTTTATATTAGCTTGTTAAATTTCTTAATGTTCTTAGTATGGTCAATCTATGTAATAAACATGGTTAAGTATAGTATATATAGGATTCATTGGTTGGTCTTTTATAATTATATTATGAATTTTGTTCTTATTACATTATTGTGGAGGTTGCCCCCTCTAAGTGGATTATTCATAATATTCAAGTATTCTTCTCTTTCACCAATTATTGTTGCGAATGTGCTTATTTTTATCTTAATTCTAGCATATATGATTCCATTATTATGAATCATATAATTTCCCTACGTCTACTACTAAAATTATCTCTAGAATGTTAGACAACCACATCATATCTAATAGCCTCCACAACCCTAGTCACATCTACAAAATTCTAAATAACAAAGTAAAAATCATGTTTTCATCCTAAAAATATGAAATAGATTATTAAAAACTAGTAAAAACCAACTTAATTATTTTATTAAATAATTTCATACTATATCATCCATACACTAGACTACATCAACCATATTTATTTTATATTATATCGGCCATCCTAGACTACATTGGTAATACCATACTATATTGACCATGCTTAACACCCCTTAATACACCATTAACCACTTAAAAATACATCATTTAGGTATATTTATTAGTGTCATAATACATGCCATATTACATTGAAAAATATATGAAATTTACTAATGTATCATCCATGCCAGATGGTATCGACCACTTTCCTATTCTACTACATTGGACATGCCATATGACATTAGCTAGATCATTAACCAAATACATTAACCTACCCTTATTAGGAAATTTATTACATATATTATATTTAGTTTATTATTGTTTTGTTATATTAGGAAGGTTATTTAATTCATTAATTTCTTACATTAGTTCTTTGGTTAAATTTGGACACTTTTTATGAACTTCCTAAAAATAGCTAAAATTGTTAGTTAGAGTGTAGTTCATTGAATGTGTACTTAAATAAGATTGAATAGTTATCCATTAATACTGAAGATACGGGTCACACTTTTTAGAGTTGAGATAACTAAAAATGATTTTATTTAATTCAATTCCTATTTTATAGGTAATCTAGTGTGCTTAAACTGAGTGGGTTGCATGATTTCATTACTTATTGAGTAGGGTTTATTGCATGTTGACCTTATCTTGAATGTTAGTCAACATTATTTTATTTAGTTAAATTTGATTTATATTAGAGTATATTTTTATAAGTCTAATTATAGATTAATTATTTTTCAAGTAATAGTCCTAATTTAGATTTGAATTTTTAACCTTGCTTCTCATGATCATTTTATTGTATTGAGTTTATTTTAGTTGTATTTTACTAATAGGAATTGTTCACAAATAAGTGTGGAACAATAGTCTAATTTGGAAACCGTTTTTAATTTTTTCTCTCTAATAGTATTGCAAATTTAAAATAATTAAGAATATAAAGCACATATTTTTTAGATTTGAAATTATTACATAAAAATTTTGGTCGACAATCTCACTTACACTACTAGATTAACAACTAATAATCCTAGGAAAAATTGGTTGATACATAGATTAAATTTTAGATAAAATAAAATATTATTTACACTCCATCCATACATTCAAATCATTCACTTACAATATTAGTTAGGTAAATTTTTCATTGTTTTTAAATTGCATCAGTTTGGCTAATATAGTGTAGATAGATAAATGATTTTTATCTCGACCATAACAAATGTCCTCCACCTAAATTTTGACTTTACATCAAATATTCATTTCCTATCCTATTTTTAGTTATATTTATATTCTTTTGGGGGAAAATTATGTTACATTTATTATCCTTGGCACCTATATTTCCTACGCTAGTTAATTTTATTTCAAAATACCAAAATTATAATTAATGCATTATCTATTTGTATGACTCTGTTACAATGGTTATGTGTCATAAAACATACCTTCCTCCTCATAGTTGAGCCATGATATCTTAGAGAGATAGATTTGAAAACTTAGAGCTCTACTTTCCAAAAATAGAAAATGCAAAAAAGAATATTTTTTCACCCTTTAATAGTAAAATTTTCAAAAAAAATTAGCCCTATCTTATTTACTAATAGATTATATTCTTCACCTATATATTTTTTTCATAGGTCATTTAAATGTAATAAAATAAGCCTTAGAATATTGGCTAGATAGATAATTTTTTGGTGCTAACATGATATTCTTAATTTTTTTTGGATATTTTTCTTATTTTTAAGGGTTGAATCATGTTTCACACATTGGATTCCTTCCATCATATTCTACAAATAATTTTGTTTCTATAAGGTAAATAAAGGTACATATTTAAATTTTATCTACTTTCATTTACTTTTATTTTTGTTTAAATTCTAGTTATATTAGTTATTGTGTTATTATATTCTTTCCCAAAGCATCATCCCATGTCACACTATTATGAAACATGATGAGCTTCAAGTGGGTATTATGTCTATAAATAATGTTTTTCACATTATCATTTACTAACACTTTGTCTTATAACAACCTATATAGATTTAATATCCATTAGTACATACTTTAAGGGTGCAATAATAAAGGGATGGGTAGACCTTTAGTTCTCTAATAGGGATGTTACTACCTATGTCATGATCATATAATTCCTATCCCAAATTTAGCTTCCTCATATTTTTCTTCCTACCTACCTTCTTCCTGTATACACACAATATTTTCAAACTTTATTAATTATTGATGATTTTTATCTTGTAGGAACCCATTGAGTCTCAATCTCTTTGAGTGCATGCCTTAATGGGTGCATAAAAAAAGAGGGTGGGTAGACCATTGGTGCTTTGTAGGATTTTTGTCTCCTTACTACAAGATATTTACACACCCATCTCCTAAAAACATTTACCTCATATTTTCCTCCTATTTTCACCCTCCTCTAGTCATTTTCCACCTTCATTATCCCTTTCCTAGCCTAAAATCCTTTTTGATTATATGTTACACTTTCAGCCCCATTGACCTTGTACTTTAATTTATAAAACTTATTTAGGGTCTAGGTCGGTCCTTAGCTAACCTAGACAAAGACTTAATTTGTTTTTGTCAATAATAATACAAGGTCTATTAGGTTGACCTTGTTGGATTAAACTTTTGGAAAGGACTAGGGTTAGATTTGACTATATAAATACATCCATTTCACCACTCTTAAGGAGACAACAAGAGTTAATTATTGATTTGCACTTTTTTACAATCTGCTCTTTCTCCATTCTACTTGAGGAGTCTTATCTTAGGGTTTCTACTTGGAGAAGAATCTTGTCTTTTAGAAAAGTCTTAGATACTTTGGCCTTTCTTAGTGATCCTTACAAACCATAATAACCTCTTGTGAAGCACCTTTGTCTAAGGAAGAGATTGAGTCTAGATGGGTTCATCTTCAATGTTAGTATATCTTACTTTGATCCTTTCTTTAGTAGATATAAGTATCATAAGTAATGTCTTTTGAATATATTTGTCTCTCCATGTATTAGGGTTTTACCTATACATATCTTAATTAGGATTATCTGATGCATGTTTACTTTTAATGTTTATTACCTCCACTTTGTACGAAAAACTTTGGTGATCACTAAATTAAATTTTGATTTACTTGTTATTAGTTTAGTGAATATGAATACATAGGACCTAGTTATGATAATTGCATAGTTTTACTTGATTGAAGGATTTGTAACACTCCCTAGTGATATTATTGTAGTAAGAGATCCCCTAGATAGGTCTAATGGATACATCTTGGTTTTGACCTTAAATATATAATTTATCCAAAATTAGAAGTGTAAGTAGGATTTATATCCTCTAAAATAGGATTGATTTATAGATCTACTGTATTTCCCACTATATACATTTTGGTGAACCTGATGTGAATATAACCCTTGCAATTTTTCATTCATGCTCTCATTTTTATCATTTATTATATTTTTCCATATTTTTAGTACTGTATCGAACCAGTCAGTATAGTTATAATTTTTTGTGTATAGGTTTAACATATAGTCACTTCAAAATGACTTTATTCTATTAGTGCAGGTCTTCATCAACTATAGGTTACTAGATCAAATAGGTCAGCTTAGTACTTTTATTTAATTATAGAATAGCATAAAAATTATAAAAGGTTGAATTTGTCATCTAATTCTTTCTACCAGCATATAGGCCAACAAACATTGTTAAACAAGTCAACCCTATTCTCTGTTCTTCTTCAACATATAGGGTTTTATAGAACTTGGTCAAACTAGTTGACCAAGTTTGTAAAATTTGAAAGAAAAAATTAATGCATTACAACATAAAAATTTGAAATATTAAACATCATCAAGCCCACCAAGGCTCCTGTCTTTCAACTCTCTATCATTTTAGTACTTTATTTAGTTCTATTTTTCACAAGTTAGCATTCTTCAAAAATATAACCCTATAACTAACTAGGTAGACCTAATCAACTTAGTTATGTAGTCTATATTCTATTTGAGAGACATAGTCAACATGTTTGACTCTATTATTAAATACCTTGCTTTTATAGAACACTATCAACCTAGTTGAATTTATTATATACTATTTGCATAAAAATTTTCTTGAACTGACTCTATACTATTCTCAATCAGTGAATTAACAACTATTTTTTAGTAATTATTTCATTTTTATCTATTTGCATGGTTAGAATACCTCACATAGTCTAAATAGGTGGTTTTTTAAGTTAACAATCTAGTTAAACTATTTGCTCTTTTTCACACACTACCAGATCACATAAAATTCAAAATGCATTTAAACACTTATCTTCCCAAGGCCTACCTATTTGGATTTCATCACCAAGGGGAAAGCTAACATGGTTTTCTAGCCAAGTATGAATACATGGTTAATGGTATATATTAGTAAATAACTTGACACCATTATCATTGTGGGATTATGAAGTGAGGGGGTTGGCCTAAATACCAAGCTAGTACCATTTCCAACAAAGATCCTTTTCATCCTAAACATCTTGAAACCATCCATAAATTGTCTTTCTAGTTCCCTATTTTAGCCAACTCTCCTATCACATTTAAATCAAGACTTTTTAATAATCTAATAACACTTAGGATGACCATTGAGTTAGCATTTAATTTTCAATAGATTTGTTTTTATCTAACCATTATATGTTGTATGTAAAAAACTTGCATTATCTAGTGGTGGTGCAAGGTTTTGTGTTGTGTGCCCTAATTGAATCGCTCACATTGATCCAATTATTTGTGTTTTTGATTTCATTCTTGATTAAAATATATTTTAAAATTATTCCCCTATTAAATAATACTATTTTTATAATTGATACAATCTCTTATAGACTATATCTTTTCTTCCTACCAGTAATACACAATCGACCTACACAAATGTGTCTCTTATCTTTCTATTTTGCCTTCTATCTAGTAATGCATAGTTGACCCATATTAATCTATACTATTCTTAGCCTGTGTCTTCATAGTAATATATCAACCCAATTGACCTTATACCTATTTATTGGTGTTACTTTTCTATTTAGCAACTTAGTTCTCTATCTGGTTAAATTAGTTGTCTGTCTGGTTGACTTATTTTTGTATCCTTGATCTCTCTTTCTTATTGTTTAAAATTTTGTTCCTTTCATCAATAATCATGAAATCCCCTATCAAAATCTTCTTAGACAACATGAATCCATATAGACACTATATGGGGTATTCTTTTCTCCCTTTCTTTGCCTCCCAAGAGAACCCTCACTCTTGGAACAATTCTTTCCCTTTTACATATATAGATAGTAACATGGTTTAAATCATGCATCAAGATGAATTAGGTGGATCAGATACTTTTTTTACCTATTAAAACAATTCCCATCTTCAATCATCTCAACATAATGTGGGCATGATTGACACAAGTCTATCCAACAACCCCACTAGTAATCTACCTCCTAATAACCTTCCCCCTAAAACCAATTTGGGGAGTCTTCCTATAAACAACTTGCCAGTTGCTATAACCTAAATTAGTGAACAAGTTGTTCAAACATGAACATAATGAAAACATATAACACCTCCAAAATCATGTAATTACAACATCATTTGATCAATATGGCAAACCAACCTCTAATTCTAATCTCTCAAAATAATCAAAACTTTATTCCTCCACCTCGTAGAGATGTCAAAATAAATGTTATTCTTGAACCTATCATGAATAACAAGATGCTTCAAAACATCCAAAATGGGAATTTATCTACTTTCATTATTTCCATTGATATTAGTAACATTTCTCCAACTATCAAGTATGACGGGACTAAAGACCCAACATCTTTTCTTAAGGCATTTGGAGATATTTATAAAGAGTGGATCCAAACTAATACTTTTGCCACCACTAAACTTTTAATTAAAAAATTCACTAGAAATGTATTGAAATGGTATAACCAACTTCCCCAATATTCAATTTGACAACTATAGTATTTAGTCAATACTTTAGTAAAATAGTTTTAACACAATGACCTTCCCAAAAAATGCCTTATATATTTCATCAATGCTAGAAAATCTCCTACTGAATTAACTCATGATTTTATCAAATGATAGAAATATTTGTCCCACATGGCTTACCATAACATGATTGATGATAATATATTTAAACTCTTTATAACTGATTTAACTTATTCTCTTCAATATAAGGTTTGAAATTTTTCCACTCAAATACTTAATGAAGCTCTTGACCAAACCAAGCATCAAGAATTATTAATGAAATAGTTTGAACCTAATACCAAATTACTCAAAGGGTCTTTTAAAACTTCTACCAATGCAATCTTTGAAAATACTCCTAAAACCAAGCCTAGAGTTGCCAAGGCTAACAATGCCCCATCTTCTCACACACCATTGATTGTGTAGTAAATAAAACAATTTTTAGCACCCTCTAAACCATTTACTTATCTTAATAATCCTACCAAATGGTATGATCTTATTCAATTATATTGGTTTTATGCAAACATTGGTCATTCCCATGAAAATTTTAGAGGGATTAACAAATTTTTTTATCTCTTATATGTTTGTTGATTCCTTCAATCACAAATCCATGATCTAACTCTATCGTTAAGAGTACAACACCACTTTTCAAAAATGACAAGCTCTTAAAGATTCTTCTTATAATAACCAAAAATATTTTTTCACATCTAAATCTTAATAGAATACTAAGGATGTTTGTGTCATTGATGATGACTATGACCAATATTACAATAATTATCAATATGTTAATATATCTAAAGTCAATTATCATTTAAAACTAAGTCATAAAGACCCTATCACTAAACCTAAGAATCCATATTTATAAGAGAAAATTCTCAAAGATAATATAACCACTAATCTAGATTTGGAAGCTCATAATGAACCATCTTCTTCTTCTGAACCACAAACCACTTTCATTCCTTCAATATTATATTAGATGCCAAACCCATCTATGTACAATAGATACATTTTGAATATGACCACCATGGTAATCAAATTATCAATCTCAAAGTATATGTCAACTATTATGGTCCTCTTCCCACTCTATCTAGTGATGAATCCATTCTTGAATTACTTCATGTTTGAGAACCTCAATTCCCTAGGAAACATCACAAACTTGGGAATTTCCAAGAGAAATACCCTTGTTTCAAAAACTTCATCACTAGCATTGACCCAAAGCAAATCCTATTTCCTCTTTACCTAATGAACCATATCATTTTCATATCAAATATGGTATCCCATCATGCCCTCAACCATTCATAGTCTCTCATGAACTCACACCAACTAAAAATGATAAATTTAGCTTATTCTTTGATAATTATCATGAGAATTTTACTTGGTCCTATGAAGATATGCATGTTATTGACCCTAGCATCATGGTGCACAATATTATCACTTACCTCAATGTATACAACAAAATTAATGGAAATTTTTGTTGTTCCCAAAATTAGTTACGCTCATTTTTGGGATAACCCCTACGAAACTTCTCTGTTCATCTTTTTCCCTCTAAGTTCAACTTTTGAGGCAAGTTTTTATTGTTCTCGTGTTTGATCAACTGGCATCATTTAAAGTTCGTGACATTCCCTTGTTGCATTTTCTAGAAAAAGTGAAAATAGTTACAGTCTTGATGTGGCCAGAGGACAAAATTTTTATTTCTCAAGTTTAGTTGCCTTTTTTGAGTTTATATGTAGGGGTGGCAATTTTTGCTACCACTGTATGTTGTTTTATGTTTCCCATGCAAAGGCGACATTTTTTGCTTCCCTTACATCCGTCATGCAAGAGAAATGATTTTTTCCACCCTTGCATCTTTTGTTGCTTTCCATGAAAGAGTGGTGATTGTTGCCACCCCTGCATCCCTTTCCAACCTCACATGTGGAGGAGACAATTTTTTCTGCCCCTGCATGGTCTTATTATTTTCACGTAGCATTTATGGCCATGCACGCTAAGTGGTTAGGGGTGATTTTCACCCCATTTAATCCCATTTCTTCCTTAGTTCAATCCATTATTATTTACTTCTTATCCTCCAATGCACTTGAGTGATCTAGCAAACAAGAGGAAGCATGTTTTCCTCAGATACAAGTGTCATTTTTCCTCCTTTTTCCTCCTAGGTCTAGTTTTTCTCCTTTTCTTCTTCCCCTTCCTCTTTTTACCCACTAACAAACTAACCTAATCATGCCTTGACCCTCCTCTTTATTCACCTATTGGATATTTAACCCATGTAAGGGTAGTTAAAATTGCCACCCTAACATAGTTCTACCCTTCTTGACAGCCATTCCAACCTATGTAAAGGTGGTGAATTTTTCTGCCCTCACATGTGGCCATATGACCATGTGTAAAAGTGGAGAATTTTTTTGCCTTTATAGACCCTTTGACCAACCCGTGAAAGGGAAATTATTTTTCCTACCCTTACATGAAACCTATAAAATGTGTATTGGTAGTGAAATTCACCACTGATACACATCTTCTTGACTAACCACGCGCACAAGCGGCAATTTTTGCCACCTATGCACAACCTAACTTTCTCTTAAGATGTATGGGTGGAAAAATTTTCCACTGAGGCATTCTTATTTCTACCCTAATGTGCACAGGTGGAAATTTTTGCCACCTATGCACAAAGACAATCCTCATCATGCAAGGGCGGTAATTTTTGCTGCCCATGCATACCTTTTTGCCATTTTTACTAACTCTAGGAAATTTTATTTTTCCTATTGTCTAAGTTCACTTTCCTTCCACTTTTTGACCTGATCACGCTTCAGTCCTTTCAAGCACATTTCCCTAGTCATGACCACCCAACGTGTGATTTTCCCAAATTACTAATGTTTCCCCTAATTGTGTGATCATGACTCTTATCGTAGTTTCTCCTCAAAATCCATCTTTATGAACATACTTTTGCCAAAGGCTCATTCTGATGACTGAAGTTTCTCCAAAAAAGTTAAAGATGATGAAGTACCAGTATCAAGGTGTTTTCCCAATCACCTTGGTCACTTCTAATGTCGATGACATTAGGGATACAAAGATCGGGCATGTAAATATGGCCAAGTTCATATAGAGAACTAAGGTGAAAAATATGAGCTCTAAAATGAAGAGGATAATTAAGAGCAATATCCATCTAGTCTCCTCTTTTCCTATGGTGGGACATCACATAGAGTTTGTCCTCCAGTGCACCTAATTCTACAACAAAGATACCAAAGCTATGTTAGATGCTAGTGGCAACATACTAATTCGAATGGACCCTGAGTTCATCGATAAAGTTTTCATGTGCCCTCCTGCTACTGAAGCATTGAAGATCAACTTTGTTAAAGCACACAAGGAATATGATAAAGATCTTGAGAAGGTGAAGAAGGTGATTAACAATAGATGACTTAAAACTCCTAGAGCCAACTTGTCTAGATGGCCAAGAAACTTTTTAAGGAGTGACTTTATAGAAGAAGTTGGTGACTTGATTACTCTTCTCAGTAGAGTATGAGGTTTACCATCTTCTTCTCAATTTCATGAATGGATGTATCCATTCATCAAGATAATCCTCTAAGGGAAACAAGTCATTTTTTGGGGTGAACATATTAGAAATACTCTACATGAGCAATTAACAAAGGTGTCTACTACCTCAAAGTTGTATATGACTTCATACCTAGTGTACATTGTAGCTTCAATGAGAACCTTTCTAGGTTTGACATCAGAGGGAGATAGGAAAACCACCCCTGTATATCATATTATTCTTAGTTCACATTGAAGGGTTTAATCCATCATTTTAGGAGGGTAAATGATGCTTTCTTTGTGGTATGACTCTATAGCCCAATGACATGGATGAAGGCACTTACAAACTAGTTTCTACTCTTGTCAATTGGTTTGATCAATGAAAGTTCCCCAATAGGAACCAGCTGTTGTTCCCAAAATTAGTTGTGCTTATTTTTGGGATAACCACAATGAAACTCCTCCATTTTATGTTTTTCACTCTAAGTTCATCTTTTGAGGCAAGTTTTTCTTGTTCTCGTGTTTTCTCAACTTGCATCATTCAAAGTTTGTGATGTTTCCTTGTTGCATTTTCCCAAAAAAGGTTGCATTTTCTCACATGAAAATCATTATGATCTTGAAGCAGCCAGAGGACAAAATTTTCATTTCTCAAAGTTAGTTGGTTTTTTTGAGTTTGCATGGAGGGGTAGCAGTTTTTACTACCATTGCATGTTATTTTGTGTTTCCCATGTAAAGGTGGCATTTTTCACCGCCCTTGCATTTGTCATGCAAGAGTGGCAATTTTTTCCACCCTTGCATCTTTTGTTACGTTCCATGTAAGAGCAATGATTTTCTCTGCCCCTGCATCCCTTTCCAACTTCACATGTAGATGCGATAATTTTTTTTGCCCCTGCATGGTCTCAGTTTTCATGCATGACATTTATGGCCACATTTGTTGAGTGGTTAGGGGTGATTTTTTCCCCATTTAATCCCACTTATACCTCATTTCAATCCATTCTTCTTTGCTTCTCATCTTCTAGTGTGCCTGAGCAATCTAGAAAAACAAGAGGAAGCACATTTTCATCAGATTCAAGCATCATTTTGCATTTTTATCATGTAGGGTTTTGGTATTTGTTTTCCTTCTCTTTTTATGTTGTTTTTCATCCTTTTTCCTCTTAGGTCTAGTTTTTTTCCTTTTCTTCTTTCCCTTCCTCTTTTTCCCCACCAATGAACTGACCTAACCATGCCTCAACCCTCCTCTTTATTCACCTATTGACTATTCAACCCATGTAAGGGTTATAAAAAGTGCCACCTTAACACATTTCTACCCTTCCTGATGGCCATTCCAACCTATATAAAGGCAGTGAATTTCACTGCCCTCACATGTGGTCATCTAACAATGTGTAAAAGTGGAAAAATTTGCCACCTTTATAGACCCTTTAACCAACCCATGTAAGGGTGGTAATTTTTTTGACCCTTACACAAAACCTATCAAATGTGTGTTAGTGGTGAAATTCATCATCGATACACATCTGCCTGACTAACCATGTGCATAAACAATGATTTTTGCCACCTATGCACAACTTGACTTTCTCTCAAGATGTATGGGTGGCAAAATTCACCACTGAGGCATCTTTCTTTCTAACCTAACATGCATAGGTGGTAATTATGCTACCTATTCACAAAGACAATCCTCATCGTGCAAGGGTAGAAATTTTTGCCACCCATGCATACATTCTCCCCATTTTTACCAACTCTAAGAAAAAAAAATTCCTATTTTTTGAGCCCACTTTCCTTTTGATTTCTAACTTGCTCATGCTTTAGTCCTTTCAAGTGCATTTCCCTAGTCATGATCACCTAATGTGCAATTTTCCCAGATTACCAATGTTTCCCCTAGTTACACGATAATGACTCTTATCATAGTTTCTCCTCAAGATCCTTCATCAACATACTTTTGACAAAGGCTCATCCTAATGATTGAAGTTTCTCCAAAGAAGTCAAAGATGATGAAGTACCAATATCAAGGTGTTTTCCCAATCACCTTAGTCACTTCTAATGTCAGTGACATTAGGGATATAGATATCAGGCACATAGATATGGCCGAGTTCATAGAGAGAACCAAGGAAAAAAATTTGAGCTCTAAAATGAAGAGGATAATTGAGAGTAATATCCATCTAGTCTCCTCTTTTCTTGTGGAAACACATCACATAGAGTTAATCCTCCAGTGTTCCCAATCTATAACAAATATACTAGAGCTGTGTCAGATGCTAGTGGAAATGTAGTAATTTGAATGGACCCCGAGTTCATCGATAAAGTTTTCATGTGTCCTCCTACTACTAAAGTGTTGAAGATTGACTTCATTAAAACACAAAAGGAATATGATAAATATCCTGAGAAGGTGAAGAAGGTGATCAAAAATAGATGGCTTAAAACTCACAGAGCCAACTTGTCCAGATGGCCACAAAACTTTTTGAGGAGTGACTTTATAGAAGAAGTTGGTGACTTGATTACTCTTCTTAGTAGAGTATGAGGTTTACCATCTTCTTCTCAATTTCATGAATGGATGTATCCCTTCATCAAGATAATCTTCTAGGGGAAACAAGTCATTTTCTAGGGTGAAAATATTAGAAATGCTCTACATGAGCATTTAACAAAGGTGTTAACTACCTCAAAGTTCTATATGAATTCATACTTGGTGTACATTATAGCTTTAATGAGAACCTTTCTAGGTTTGAAAATAGAGGGAGACATGAAAACCACCCTTGTATATCAATATTACCCTTAGTTGACATTGAATGGTTTAATCCATCATTTTAAGAGGGTAAATGATGATTTCTTCATGGTATTTTTGTGTCTCTTAAACTCTCAATTAGAATAGAAAAGATTGTCAGATGAAGCTTGGACTATTGTGAATGACTTCGGTTGTATGTTCTTATAGTTCGCTACTTTTTATTATCTATGGGTTGGATTTTTCCAAGGATATCCCTATATGCTCCCCAAATTTACTTCAGATAAATTGGTCTTGATGGAGCTATGTAGACAAATTATTGTCATACATAATAAATAGATGGAACTTAAGAAACTTGGTTTCAGATTCCCAATTAAAATTGGCAAGTACTCGGTATTGACCGCTATAAAAGCAAGGGTGATAGAGACCAAAATTCAACTTGTCACCATGAAAAATTTCAAAAGGATTCCTAATTTTGACTATAGAGGTGTCAAAGACATGATCAAGAGGAAGACTCAGTTTCATGAACCCATGATCAAAGACGTCTAGATAGATTTAAGGACATTGGAAGATATCAGGAAGATGGACTATAATAGACTATCACTTGAATGAATAGAGTATCTGGGGCTCACTGATATCCCTCCAAATATAGTAGATGATAGAGATTTGGTTAATAGCATATATCTTACTGAATAAGTCACTAACTCTCCTCTTCCTCCAATCCAATGGTCTCAGAAAGAGTTGACCTCTTTGAAGATGAGATTCGAACCAATATTGGCTAACACCAATGATTGGTTAGCAAATAAGGGGATTACTTTACAAGAATTCATCATGGGATCAAATGTTGAATTCTAAGAAGAGACAAAGACAAGAGCAGAAAATAGAACAAAGAATAAAATTGATGTTCCTTCTCCTTCTAGGCCCCATAAGCCTAAGATCATTTTTATATCAAAGAAATCAAAGGTTGTTGAGAAAGAGCTAGAATCAATAGATATGGGGGTTGAGAAACAAATCTCTAAAGAATAAGTAGTAGAATAGATGGAAATTGATGACAGGGATATGGGTCAATAGGGAACAGAAGCTTAATCTCCATAAGAAGGTGTGTAGCTAGACACAAGAATTTCTTCTTCTCCACCCCACTCACCTATTGTAACTCCTTCACCTATTTTTCTCATCAGTATTCCATCTTTTGGAGCTACCTCTCCTTCTAAATTTATTTTTGGTGACCCTCAAGGCACTTCTAGAGATGTTCTTCATTCATCAGGATCCATCCCTAGTCTGTCATCTCCTTCTTTCAACATCAAAGATAGTTCCACCTTTAACCATTCAGTATTAGGTGTGATTTTAATTGATACTACACCTACTACACACATTATGCCCATTGTTCTCATTAGTAGTGTAGGTGTTACCCTAGTGACACCAACTACATGGACTATTGCTAATCTAAGTGCTTCTGCTCTCCCACCTTAGTTATCAACTTTCACACCCAAAAGGAAAAAGCAAGCCATATCTCCAAATGACTTTGACTTTAGTAAAATAGTACTGGTGAAAGATAAGACCCCCAATAATTGAAAAATCCTTTCAAAAATGATTGGAGATAAGGGGCACCAATTTTTGGAGATAGCCAGACCCCCATAGGATGCGAATCTTGAAAATTTTGATATAAGCAGCTGCTCCATTTCTCAAGTTGAGTTAGAGAAAATAACTCGTGAGGGTGCCAAGAGTGATTTGTAATTTGTGATAGATATTATGGTCCAAAAATTTGATAGAGAAAAATAAATGAAAGATCATTACAAAGCAATGGTGGAATAATTGACCGCAGTGATCAAGAGATTCACTTTTGCTTCAGAAGCGGTAACTCCAAAGGCTTTCTCTGTAGATGATCCTGTGATCTAGAAAGTGGAAGACTTATCTAAAGGGAAAAGTAATTGAAGACTACTTAGATAAGATGCATGCACAAGGGATTTCCTTGTTTATAGAGGTGTTTGAGAAGATAGGTAAAATGAAGAAAGTGAGAACAGAGTTAGAAGACCTTATCAATATTATTTCTCAAGATATTGAAAACATAGATAAATATCTTACCAAGTGGACATAGATGAAAGCACTAAAAATACATACCCTAATATCAATTGGCATCATTGCTGATAGAGATTCTTATATTGAAACTAAAGAATCACTAATATATAGGATCTGGGTACTTAAATAACTAATCAGTGACCTTGAATCTTCCAAGGACACTCGTGAAGAAAGTGACACCGGCGTATTGAACAAATTGGAGGAGTTTCCTTATAGACTCACCTCTCAAGATAACCAATTCATTTCAGTAGAGGAAATGATTCAGGAGGCTGAAGGTATGATCTAAAGGGAATTTAAGGAGAAAATGTTCTTAATGGCTTCTATGGATAAAATTTTAGATAATCAGTTAACTATGGACAATCTAAGAACTAGGTTAACTAGTCATGCAAAATCAATCACAATAGTGAGAGACACCATAGTCAGAGCTAAGGTGCTCTTCAAAAATACTATTGCACCAAATAGTATCAGGATACAGGCAGCTATCGCCATGTATGATGCTCATCTAAGGAAGGCTAGCGACAAAATTTGAACTTTTCTTCCATTTCTTAGTCTCCATTTTTCTCATGTACTTTTTAATTGACTTGGGACATTTACACGTGTACTTTTGTCATGTGTAAATACATGTAAAAATATAGAAAAGTCCCAAAGTCAATAGAGACTCAGCTTTGACTAGGTTTTAATACTTAAGTCTTTTCTCAATTTTGAAAGCTTTTCCCTATATATATAGAGGGAGCCTCTTTTGTAAGAGATCTTTGTGATAATTGAGAACAAAAACTCTGTTAAAATTGAGATGCTTTTTGAGACTTTGATCTCAGCTTGTAAATCATATTTTCTTGAATGAATGAGAAGTAGGTTATTTTTAGACTTTGTGTTGAAATAATTTGTGTTACTTAGGAGATCATTCTTATGTTCTCTTTCCTAATAATCTCTCATCTATTTGATTAAATAAGTAAAGTGTATGTGGAAATTATCTTAAGACATTCTGAAGGATATCAAAAAGACTTTGAACTACTTTTATCCTTTATGATCTTTTTTATCTATTGTAGTTTTAGGTGAAGACTTTGAGCTTCACTTCACTCTACTATTACATATGCTTCGAATTAGTGAGGGAAGAAACAAAAGACTTTGTACTTTTTTGGGTTTCTCATAGACCTGGTTACTACCTGAGAAGATTTTTTGCTATTTGTTATACATCATTTCTGAAGGAAGAGGAATGTTTTTAGTCATCAACTAGGATTTCTCTTTTACTTTGTGAACATCATCTCTGAAAAAAGAGAGATGCATAGTGTTATCCTAACCTGAGTGTTATTTTCTACTTATATATATATATATATAGCATATAATTAATTTATAGGGAACCTCTCCTTGATGAGAGGAGAGATTTATCTCATTAGGATGTGGTAAACCCACACTTTTTGTTGTATAAATCTCCCTGTACTATGGTTGATATACCCATTTTGTCGTCAGTTGCTTGACGACAAAATATTCACCCAAAAATTTCCACTAGAAGTTTCAACTTTATGCCATAAATAAATTATCAAGGTTATCTATGTTAAGTTTAACAATCCTATCGACTATTTAGATTGGGTTTCTAACATTGTCCCAAATTAAAATAAAGTCACCATGGTCATTTGAATCTACATTGATTTACATAATCTTAATTTTGCTTGTCCTAAGGACAATTTACCTCTACCTTATATAGATGTCATCATTGATTCTACTACTAGTTATAAAATGATATCCCTTATGGATGGTTTCTCAGGTTATAACCAAATTTGCATTCCTTTAAAGACCAACATAATACCATATTTAGCATGTAATGGGGAACCTATTATTACATTAAAATTCCCTTCGGCCTAAAAAATGTTAGAGCTACCTATCAATGGTAAATGACCCACATATTTCATGATCTAATTCAAAAGATTATAGAGACCTATATGGATGACCTCATTGCCAAATCCAAAATATACAAGACTCATCTCTCCAATCTTGCTATCAACTTCGATCACCTCATTAAATATAAAGTTAGACTAAATCCTTATAAGTTTATTTTTGGTGTCACATCTAAAAAACTATTAGGATTATTAGTCTCTCTTCAAAAAATTAATACTGATCCCACCAATATCAATGTTTTCATTAACATGCCCACCCCTCACTCCAATCTATATATTTGTACTTACCTCGATAAATTAGGGGTAATTAGATAGTTTATCCCCAAAATGGCTTATCGTATCTATTCTATTAATTCTCTTCTTAAGAAATGTATAATCCTAGAATGGATGGATCCTTGTCAAAAATAATTTGACAATATGAAATAATCCTTGCTTCACCCACCTACTCTTTGTCCACCTTCAAATGATCATCCATTAATATTATATACCTCTTCCACACCCATACAATTTGGGGTAATGCTTTCCCAACAAGATGATATTAGGAGGGAATATGTCATCTATTATATTAGTTAGGGCCTCATATACTATGAGAAATGTTATAAAAAATTTAAATGTGATTATTTTGCCATATATTTTGTTCCCAAAAAGCTTTGCCATTACATTATTTATCAAACCACTAACATTATTGTTCATTCTGATCCCCTTCATAATTTATTATCTAAAGCCTTTTTTTTTGTCATAGAATTAGAAAATGGATGGTCATTATCATGGAATTTGATCTTTGAATTACTGCACAAAAAGTTGTCAAAAGATAAATCATTACTAATCAACTTATTATAGCTCTAATTCTAGATGCCAACCACCTTTAATATAATCTTATTGATGATAATATTCTCTACATTGAAGGTCTCAGTTAATCCATATCTCTTAAAGATTACTTTCATAAATTCATTATTGTTTAAGGGTCTATTCAATCTTGTGAAAGGAGGGGGATTCATTCACTCGCATTCCTACTTGCATGATAGCACTACTAGAATGATCTAGTCTTAACTCCCCCACTACCATTAGTTGAAGGTTTTTAGAGTAAGGTTTACCATTTACCCACAATGGAAGAGCCACCCCCTACTCCCCCTTCTATAATATAATTTATATATGATATGGGGTGCCACCCTTTCCATTTTAGAATATAAATCTATACCATGGGGAACCCCCCTCTATATATTCTATATGAGAGCCTCCCTATTTCTAAGTAGTACCCATATTGAATCAAGTAATCTATAATACTCCTCTATCTTCCCTGACACTACTAAACCAAAAGTAGTTATCGAAGAACTTACTAAACTTATTGTTGATTTACATGAATATACTTGGACCCTTCATTTTAATAGTGCCAAATGTCTTCAATGAGCTAGGGTAGGTTGTATCCTTACTATTACAATATAAAAATTATCCCTCTAACATTTCATCTCACATTTAATGTCACTAACAACATGGTAGAGTATTAATATTTAATCTTAGGCATGAGAGCAACCCTTGATCTAGATATCACATATTTTCATGCCTTAGGTGACTCCCAACTCAATTTCCTTTGAGTCAATGGTGACTACCAATGTAAAAGTAAAAATATCATTTATTATCATTAAATCATAACTCTCCTTGTCAAATATTTCTCTTCTTTTACCATCTAACTTATCCCTTGAGATCAAAATTATCTTTTTGATTTACTTGCTTCTTCATCATCTCTTTTTCATCCACATCAAGTTTTGAATGGTTCTACTTTTCTTATCTAAATAATAAAATCCCCAAATTTTATTCAACCACTAGATTTACTCATCTACCACATCGAAGAAATCACCCTTTAATAAATACCATGGTACAAAGGTATTAAATTTATTGAACACTAAACTTATCCTCCAAACATTAATTCTTGCAAAAATACTCACATTTTAGAAACAATATTTTAAGCATATCTTATGATATAACATCATATATTATCACAATGCTAAAGTTACCTTGCTCCATTTTGTTATGAAATAAGAGGTTCCTCCTCTTCTTAAGAAAGCACATGGGGGAAGTTGTGGTGGCCATTATAGTGGACATGATACAACATGTAAATTCTTATGTATGGGATAATTTTAGACCACTCTTAAAAAATATACAATAAAATTTGATAAGAAGTCTACTCCTTACCAATATTCATGCACATCTAATTAAGATTCAAACCATGGAGTCTCCCTATCCATTGTTCATGTGGGGATTAGATATCATAGTCAAATTACCTTGATCTTAATATGGGCATATCTTTATCATCACAGCTACCAAATATTTTATGAAGTGAGTTGAGGTTGTGTAATATAGGAATTTGACTCAAGAGAGGGGGTTAGATAAAGTTTTATTTTCATAATGTAATAAAAATGAAAATAACACACTAAAAAACATGACATATATAGGCCTAAACACTAGGGGGAGATTAGTAACAAACATGCATATGAAAACAATAATTAAAACATAAAGGAAACATTCCTTCACCTTCCTTGGTGCTTCCAAATGGTTTTTATAGTGACTTTATTAGTTTGTTCATCAAATAGTCTTCATAAATGGAGTTTCTTGACTCCTTATATCCTTGGTACCTTTGGTTTGTCATGGCTTGGCTCAACAATTTGGCACAATAAAACTACAACAAGATGTGGCTTCAATCTATTTGGGCATGGTAACTTTGGATTGAGAGAGATTTTGAAATCATTTGAGAACAATAACTTTACACCAAGATATCTTTTTTTATGAGTATGAAGCATTTTACTTATATATTTTCTCATTTGATCAAAATGAACCTGAATCATCCATCTTAAAATGAAGATGTGTGGATAAGAATCCATTCAATTTTGGAGGCTAAATTTAATAAACTACCTCATAAATATTTGGGATAGAGAGGCATTAATGAGGCATGGGAGGGCTTAATCAGATATTTATTATAATTAAGGCTTGTGGATTCCACCCCATAAATGACCTCATTTGATAATGCAAATATTAGAAACCAATTTACATTAATGAAATATTTAACAAGTTTTATGTAAAATTAAATTAAACTCTTGATTCAAATTAATTAGTCTTAAACATGATTGATTAATTTTGCTACAAATCTTGGAAATTAGTGCTCAAATTAATCAAATTTGTCAAAATGTCATATTATTGGCTCAAAAGTTGACTAGATTAGAATTGGAAGGCTATGTTAGATGCTTTGGATCCATTATCCCATTCAGGATGTTCCCAATAGAAAATAGCAAGGGCACATGTCTCATGCAATAAATTTGGTAGAAAAGATCAATCAATAGCACCTAGGTGTGAAAATGTCATTTTGACTTAAAATGATCTAATCAAAGTTAGGTATCACATAAAATGAATTACCTTGTTTAGTGATACTCTAGCCAAAATTTGCACTTATATATGACAAATTTGAACCATCTAATGTATTTTGGCATTTTTAGCCCAAATTGTGAATGTTTGCTAGAAATTGGTCTAAAGCTTGGTTGGAGGTCATTGGTGACCAGTTTTAGGTGTCTATAGTTTAACCTTGATTGGGAAGGAATTAAAATCTATAAGCCCAATAATGTATTCTCAAACAATGATAAAATGGCCTATATGGCAAAAGGAAGATGATGACTAAATAACAAACTATAAATGGTGTTTGGAAAGCCTAGGATGATGCCCCCTTGAGGGATTGGTCATCACATATGTGGATGGATATTCCCTCAAAAAGAAGCAAGAATAAAGGTGGAATTAACCCATGGTTGAGATTAATCTATTAAGAAAATGTTTGCATGCATTGATTTACCCAAAGGTAGTTATACTCATGAATAAAAGTCAAAATAATGATTTACCTATAGGTGGTTATAATCATTAAGATGACCTAGATTGTTTGATAAAGATGATGTTTTATATGGTTATGCCCTAGTAGGGCAAATTAGCAAGCACAACTCGAGGATATAACCTATTACACAAATTAAATATGAGTGGGAATAAACTTAGGTGAAATGGTCTAATAACTAAATAATCCATAAAAAACTAAGCATATGAGGATGAAAAGTGATGAAAGAGATGAATATAATAATAATAATATTGACCATTTAAAATTATTTATTTATACATGCTAATGAAAATATGCACATCCTTATTATTATTAATACAACCAAAATGGTTAATGGGTTGATTTTATCAAGATGGGGTACCAAGTAGAAACTTCTATGGCTCCATTGCTTGTATGGCCTCCAGAGTTGATTTTTTTTGTAGCACATGATAGTATTCCTCATTATATAAAACATCATGAGAACTTGGATAAAATGTGCATAAGTACTGACTCTCGATCCAATAAACAATTGAACATAATGCACCAATGATGAAAACCATGATGACAATGTTGATGTATAAATATGGATGGATTCAAGTATAAATACATAAGGAATCACCCAATGAATGCACACAGACTGAATTGAGGCAATGATGTTAAAAGAAAACAAATAGGCAAGCAAAAAAAAACTAAACAAATAGAAAGCCTAAAAAAAATTAATACAAAACATCCTACAATGGATTTACCCTAGTAGGGAAGATTGAGGATAAATAATTAGGCCTAGAAAAGATAAATGTTTTTGGTTTTTTATTTTTTATGATTTTTTTGGGGATTTTGAGTATCTTAACCCAATTAGGAATTATGAGACACTAAATGATCTAAGCTCAAAAAATGGAAAGAACATAGAATACTTGAATTGATGCTCATAAAATGGTGAGATAATGATGGAAAAGGGGGACTAACTTGACCTCAATGTGAATCAAACATGACCCACAGTCTTAAAATGGCACTAGGTCATAGTATTTTCACCTTACAATGGAGCAATCTGACTAGTGTAGTGTCCAATTTAAATAAAATAGGCAATATTGGTATGATGGCATAGGAATGGCTAGTTGGTATGTCAAGGCATAATAAACAAATGTTCCCCTATTTTGCCTATAGGTGGTTATAAGTAGGATTAATGGATCAAATCAATGATACTAATCTTCTTGTAGGTGGTTATAATTAGTAGCAAGATGAGTGAAACACTTATTTTATTTATAAAGTGATATAATTAGGCTCACATAAACAAACATGATTAGAAGAGAACAATAAATGAAAGATCTAACTAAAAAAACTTCTATCTTACTACTCTAAGATACTACCTTTTGTCTAAAATTCTTGAAACAATTATTGAAATTGATCTGATTATTCACACTGAAAGTGGAATGAATGGATGAATCAAGGTCAAATGATCTAGGTAGTGAGTGTAAAAACATGTTGTTCGATATAAAAGGCATGGTATAATAGAATGGCAAGAATGAAAAGTGATAGAATGGTAAAATTTTAGCATGATAAAGAAGAATGATAGAGGGTTTCCCCCAAGTGGTAAGGTGACTAGATGGGTATGTGAAAATAACAAGAGGAATGGTAAATTAAATTGTATGGTATAGGTTTGTGTTTTACTGATGATTGGTTATTAGGTTGCATGTGTTTGGATTAGGTGTGGTTTTGGTTTCTATTGTTCTTGTTAATGTGGAGATGCACATCTTGATCAATAGATGATACAAACAAAATACTTAATCATGTTAATTTTTAACCTAAACCTCATCTGAATAGTTGTTCTTTCAAGAAATAACTACAAATTTGGATGCTCATAATTTTGTTGTGATCATTGTTAGTCATTGATTTTGTTTCCTTTAATCATCAATATAAGATACCTTTGTAGCCTCTATAAAGGAAAGTGCATCCATTGATGGTATATAGGAATAAATTTTGGATTATAGGCTTGATTTGGTGATGTAATGGTGGATAATAATGGAATGTATAATGGTTGGGGAAAAATGAATATTAGGATTTTCAAGCACACATAATGTTGCTGATTTTATATTTGACATAACTTTGGATGTGGCAAGGCTAAAAACTTTTGAATACGCTCTTAATAAGACCACCATTTTTTTTTGTTTTTTGGAATTGAGATTAGTTACCATCTAATTAGGTTATATATTGGAAGATATACTAATTTTATATTTCATAATGTTTTCATCAATCATTGAAGAAATATTATGCTCAGTGATTGGTGATTTGAAAAGGTTTTTACCAATGAAGTTGTCTTGATTATTCCATAGCACCTCTAAGAATGTTTCACTAAAGAAAATTGAATTTTGACTTTGATTGTCTTCTAGTACCTTCAAAAAGGTTTCACTAAAAGATGCGAAGTGTGAATTTTGTTTGTCCCCTAACACGTATGAAAATGTTTCACTATGAGAGTGTTATTCTTCTACATGATTTTTGTTTTGGACTCCTTGATCTTCAACTAATATGTCACCATGGATGTATTTCAACAAGGTGGGATTCTATTAGTCCTAATCAACACTTGTGAGAGGTAGAATATTGATGTAATGGCTATGTTGGTTGATGCTAATGGCATGGGGAAAGGAGGAATAATCCTTATAGCAGATACTAGGAGAAATTTTGTTGATGTTAAAGTAATCATCCTCAAAAACCATAGAGGGATTGTAAATGCACTTGTATTGATCTACTAGGCATACATAACTAATATTATAATAATCATGAATGTATTTTGTTTCTAAATTTGATTCCAACTCAATGGAATCTAAATCTAATGTCAAGACTAATGTTAATTCTGATGTTGATGATAAATATAATGGTGGTTTAAAAATATAAACTAACTCCAATTTGGATTCTTCATCTAGTGTGGATGTTGATACAATGATGTTTTGTTGAATGTCTAGTTTTGGAAAAGTAACAACCTATGATGGCATAATGGGCTCCATAGAGATTAGTTTGTCAAATTTAGACTCCATAATAGTGAGAAAAAGGTTAAGAGATAACTCCTCAAAGACTATCTTATCACAGGGAGGCTCTTGAAAAATAGGCATATGGTCGAGGTAATGATTTACTGAGAGTTGGTTATAATCATTAAGAAGTGACTTAGCAAATACTAACTCATCAAAGTGAGACTCCTTGATAATAGGTATATGATTAAAAGGTGATTCATCATAGGTTAAATTATCACTAATATTTATTTCAACAAAAACATCTTGGATTGGTTGGTTCTCTTGGACTTGGTCTCCAATGAGTTGTAAAATACTAGTTTTGAACATATCTTGGTCATTGAGTGATTGGATTAGTTGAGGGACTGATTGGGTTGGTTGAGGTTGTCTAAGGTGGGGAGTAGATGTCAAAATTTCAACACTGATCAATGATTAGATAGTGGTAGGGTGTTTTGGAGCTTGATTTCTCATACAATCCAAAGGATGAAGTCCTAAAATGGTAACAACAGGGTGGTGTGGAGCATGATTACTCACACAAGCCAAATGAATAAGTCTTAAAGTGATGAAGGGGTGTTTTAGAGCCTAATTTATTACACAAGCTAAAGGATGAGGTCCTAAAAGGATAATATTAGGGAATTATGGAGCTTGGTTACTCACACAAGCCAAAGGACAAGGTCCTGAAATGATACAAGGGCATAATGGAGCCTAATTTCTTAAACAAGCCAAAGGATGAGGTCTTAAAATAGTAATGGGATTCCTTATTTTGTGGAGTTTGGTAGCTCATGTAATCCAAATGAGGCTTAATAATAGATGATGAATAGATAATGTAAGGGCATCGTGGAGCTTGATTTCTTTCATGAGCCAGAGGACAAGGTCTTAGAAGGACAAGTTTAGGGCATTGTGGAATATGTTTTCTAGCATAAGGTAAAACATCCAAGTCCTCCTCATAAACCATATCATCCTAGTTGGTAACTCAAGTTAGATCATAAGCTATTTTTTGACTATGTTCCCCATATGGAGTATTGTAAGGAAAATTAAAAAAATCTTTACAAACTTTATCCTCATAGGGGTTGTATGCAATAAAAAATATGTCATATCCATAAATCAATCTTAGATCAGATGGGATAGAGCAGACCTACACTTTTGATTCGGGAGCATACAATTGTTAAGTGGGAGCATGACCAGTGTGAGGATCCACTAGACCTGATTAGGGTATCACTTGTCACAACACACCATGTGAGATAGGGTTCCAAAGACTATAATCTAACATAGCTACATAACAACACTAAAAGATTATTATGATTTAATATTTCGCTAATCTTATAAAAATAAAATTAGATCTAATCTAGTGTGCACCAAAGCTTGGGTTAGTAATCAAAGTAATCAAAACATGTATAAGGAACTTCAAATGAAGTAAGTATGAGTAACATCCTAATACATAGAATAATAAGAGTAATATTATTGGATCCAATACTTATACTACTTCTATCTACTAAAAAAGAGGAGAATAATGTTAGAATATACTTACTTGAATTGTAAACCTGTCAAGACTCAATCTCTCCCTTGGCCAAAGGGGCTTTACAAGAGGTTACTTTGGTGTGTAAGGATCACTTTATTGTATAAATCATCCAGCTATACACAATACTAGATTCTCAAAAATAAGAGACCTAAGCTAACTCTCCTCAAGTAGAATGGTGGAGGAGTAGATTGTGAAGAGGCATGAGTGAATAATAAATCTTAATTACATATCTAAATAATGACCAAAATGACCTTATATTTATAGGTAAAACTTGCCCTAAAATTGTTTTAGAACATTAGTTATGCTAGGTTGACCTGGTCAGCCTAGCACATTTTTGGGCCAATCGACTAGGTCTATAGTAGGATGATCGAGAGGCTAACAAACCAAAAGAGCTAAAGGGCCCAAAAATTGTACTAGGTTAAACAGGTCAACCTAATTTGTTTAACATGTCAAAAGGGTTCCAAATAAGGAAATAAAGGATATAAAGAGTAAAAATACTAGAAGGCTATGCAAGGGAGGAGAAATAACTTAGGGAAATGTTTTAGGAACTAGTTGTATTGGTAATAATGTGGAAAAAATGGACAAAAATCTCATGAAGCACCAAATGTTTGCCCACCATTTTCCTGGTGCACCCTTTAGGGTGTGCACTTAGAGATATTGAGTCTTGATGGGTTCTTGTAAGATTTAAAGTATTAGTAATTGATTAAAATTTAAAAATATTATGTGTATACATATGCCCCACTCAAATCTCATCACATGTCACTAAGGTGTAATAAGGGATGGTGTTTTGAGAAAGAACATAAAGACACACACAATGTTGATTCTAATAAAGGTTACATTATTTTAAAGAATAAAATAACTAAAAGTAAATGAATGAAATGGAAACTAATCTAAAAAGTAAATACAAAACATACCTTGACTTACATTTTATCATGGGATGGTTATCTATTATGTTGTTAGTTTTAATTATGTAGGGCATAGAGACTGCTTTCAACAAACCAAGAATACAAAACTAAAGAGTAAAAACAAACAAACACAAGAAAAGACAAGATAGTTGGTGCTATGAGGATGGGATTTACTTGGTAAATTTGGCAGGCTAGGGTGATAGGTTGTATGTTAGACCAAATGACCAAGCCAAAAACCAGTAAATTAGGTAACCAAAAAGCCAAGGATACTAAAGATTGAAAAACTCAAACTATTTATCCTAAAGTAAGAAAGGCAAACTCACCAAATCAAACCAAGGATACATGTCAAAAAAGATGGAAAAATAAAAATAAATGGTAAAAAGACTAATGAAAAAGTCAAAATGGTAATAAAAACATTGATGAGTAAGTAGTAACAATCCATATCTCAGTCATGAATGAAAAAAGGTGCATAAAAGGTAAAACAACATTGTTGAGTGAGCAATAACAAACCACATCTCACTCAACAATGGAAAAAGGGTAAAAACTTAGGTGTTCATAACAACAAGACAACAAAATCATGATAAATAGTAATAGGAAAGTAAAGTAGGTCTTATAAATGTAAAATAATGGTGTAAAGAAAATGATCCAAAATTACTCAAATGTGTTGTTTTGCTCTAAGGATAGATAAAATTGAAATAAAGGAATGCTAGCATATTTTTAAGAGATGAAGAAAAAGGAATTAGAGAATAAGGGAAAACAAATTTGGAATCAAAATTTGTTTATCAAGGGGGGAAATGAAATGGGTGGAGGGGAGAATGAAGAAAAAACCAAGGTAGAGAGAACTATTTATTGAAGTCTAGACACTCAAATTAGGTTCATCAAAACAAGAGGAATTTTGACCTTAAGCAATATGAAGAACTTATCTTAGAGACACAAGTCTTGGGTAAAAAAATAGAGTATATAGTCATCACATGAAGGCTATATGCATGAAAATTAAAATGGACCTACCTCCCCATGATGTGTTCCTCACTCTTTGGGACACCTTATAGAGCCATCAGTCTACTACAAATATTGGGTACTTCTATGAGAAAGTAGGAAGCAACATAGAGTTTTTTTAAAATATCCTATTATAATCTATTGGTCTACCATACCCTAAAGGACTTCAGGTCTATGTGAAGCTAATTATAGAGTTTGAAATTCGATTGGAGATAAGAGATGTGCTTGAAATTGTGTCTTTTGGTGTGAATTTGAATTTTGAAATTTGTATGTTGCCTTTTATATATCATTTCATTTTATTTTCAAATGATTTGTATTTTAATCTTATTTTGATGTCTTTTTCTATTCCTCATCCATATGAATTTGGAAAACCAAACATGGGTGCTAAAGATGACTCTCATTTGAAAACTTGGGATAAGGTGGCTAAGAAAGAGAAACTTCAAAGAACATGGGGTCTAAGAATCTCATAAATCAAGGTGAAATAAAATTGCTATCTTGACTTTGACCTTGATTTATCCAATGCAGAGATGAGATAAAGGGTAAATCAAGAGGAATGGCACATGTAATAATTTGAATTTCTTCAAATTGAAAAAAATGTGACAAAGGGAAAATAGGGGTATAGTGACAGTAAAGTGTGATTCTTTATCATAAGAAAAATGGAAATGGAGGAAAACATGCTAACATAGATTATTGTGAAGATTCCATCTACCAAAAGAAAAAAAATCTAAAGTCTAAGAATAAGGATCAAGAACATGAAAATAATGATAATTTTATGAGGATGGTCATGTCTTATCTACGGTGTTACAAAGCAACTCATAAAAGAGAGACTTATGAGGGTGCTAATAAGCAAAAAGTGAGGGAGCATTTTGACAAATCACTTCACAAAGAAAATCCCAAAGAATTCCAAAACAACATTGGCAAGAAGCAACAAACAAAAGGAAGTGATTAAAATATGGTGGTTTTGTAAGGGATATAGGGTCATATCCATGGTCTTACAAAGAAACTCATAAAATAAAAACCCAAGGGGTGAAAAAAACAAGAGAAAATGTGAGGAGATGAGGAAGACTATGGTACATCAAGAAACCAAAATACTAAAAAGGAGGAATAAAATTTTGTGAAATGAATGAAAATTCTATAGAGGGAGAGATCCATGCTTAAGTAACCTATAAAAATAGTTAAAAATATATAGATAGAAAACATGAGAAGAAGGAAATGTTTAGGCAAAGTACTTTTTAAGGAATTGAGCATTGGTGAGATCTTTGAAAACATGTCCTTCATTAGTTTGAAGATGATAAGTGATTGGACCAAGAATGTATTTAACTAAATATAGGCCCCACCATTTTTGGGCATATTTATCTTCTTTATCATGGGTCTAGTATAGTTTATGGATAAGATGACCAACTCCAAAAGTGCATATTTTAACATGTTTTTTATGTTTTTTGATGATGTGAGCCTCGTATTAATATATTATTTTGTAATGTAGAAAGATGATGCTCATCAAGAAGATGAAGAGCATGAAGGTGAGCTTCATGTAATTATTCATTGGGAATAATGTTATGAATAGATATATGTAGAAAGGGAATCTTAACATCTAATGGAAGGACTGACTCATAACCATAGACTTATGAAAATGGAGTTGCCCCAATGGAAATATGAATGTTAACTTGATAGGCCCAGACTATGGGGTAGAGATGACTATGCCAATCCATGTGGGTTTCATGAATTGTATTTTGGATAATTTTGTTGAGAATTTTATTAGTGGCCTTAGCTTGACCATTACATTATGGATAGTAAATCATATAAAACTTATTATTGATCTTAAATTTAGTAAAAAGTTATTTAACATATTTATTTTTGAAATTACCACCATTTTTAGAAATGATTGTATGAGGAATGCCAAAGTGACAAATAATTTGGTTAAGAATGAATTTGGAAATTGTAGGACTGGTAACATAAATAAGGGGCATGGATTCTACCCACTTGGTAAATTATTTAGTAACAGTGATGATAAAGACATACCTATCTTGGGAAAGAGGAAGTTTACAAATGAGATCAAATCCCCATGTGGAAAATGGACAAGGAGATTTGATAGTTTAGAACTCAACAAGAGGTGAATGGATAAGCTCATTATGAAGTTGATAAGGATTTCACTTCTCAGAAAATCAAATTTCTTCCTTTTCAATAGTAGGCCAAAATTTCCCATACATAGGCATTTGTGTTTTTTAGCATGTCCACTATAGTGACCACCACAAATTCCCCCATTTTATTGTTTGAGAATAGGATGGACCTCATCCTGCATAACATAATGTAGCAATGTGCCTTTAGCTTTGTGATACTAAACGATGTTATGTCAAATACACACTTGAAATCTTGTTTATAAATGAATGTTTTTTCATGAGAATTGAGATTAGGAGGATAAGTTTGATGTTATAAGTATTGAACGATATCTTGATACTAAGGGCTTTGTCTAATAGTCATAGCCTCGATGTGAAAAATAAGTGAATTAGGTGTTTGGATAAATGATGCATATTTTTTGATTTATATAATAAAAGAAGGATTAGAAAGAACTTTATGAGAATGAAAGAGAGAAGTTGAAGAGGTAATAGAATCAACAATGGAATTTTGGTCTTGAGCAATAGGCTCGATAGTTAAAGAGATAAAGTACATAGTAAGCGTGGTTGTGATTTAATGATAGTTAATGAGGTTCTCACTTTTACATTGATAATCACCTTTAAATTGATGACAAATGAGCTGAGAATCTCCTAAAGTATGAATATATTTCATGTTTAGGTCCAGAGAAACTCTCATGCCTAAGATAAGAGCTTCGTATTTGGCCATATTTTTAGTGACATCAAAGGTGAAGTGAAAAGATAAAATAATGATCTTATCAAGAGGACTAGCGAGAATGAAACCTGACCCAACTCTTTGAAGGCATTTAACACCATCAAACTAGAGGGTCCAAGTATCCTCATGCAAGTCAACATTAATTTTAGGGAGCTCCTTGATAATTACCTTTGATTTAGTAGTAACATAGGGAGGGGAAGATTCTTCAAGATTATTAGCTTCAAGATCGGAATTAAAGCTATGAGAATAGTCTTTAAGGGATATATCTTGATTAATACCTTCAATGAAAAGGATATTATCATCAGTAAGATCATCTTGAAGTAAAGAAGTGGCTGAAATAGGAGCTACAATGAGTTGGTTAGATACAACTTGCCCTTTAATAACTTTTTAAGTGATGATGCTGAGATCAAATTCCATAAGTAATACCATCAATTTGCCAATTCTATCTCTAGGAATAAAGGCTTTGGAAAAGAAATACCGAAGGGGGTCAGAATGAATGATGACATAAGTAGTTTGGTATAGCATATTTTTTAATTATTTTTTTGAAACTAGGGCTTAGTTCCTAAAAAATAAAGGTTTTGGGTTAAGGGGTAAAATACAATAAAATATAGTAAAATACATATTTATATCAATTTGATGAAATCAATTACATAGGGAAAAGAAGTAACTTATCTAGAAAATAGGTTGAAATAGATAATTCAGAGGTTGGAAATTATTGTGCAAGATTGGGATAGTATCATAAACATGGATCTAGATTTCATTGGGAAAAAGGATAAGATCACTAAAGATAGGACACTTTAGGTTCTGGTGTTATTGTCCACTCCTACCGCTATTATCCAAACTAGTCATAGAGAACTAAATTTTATGGGTTATTTGTGTTGTTCTTGTGTGAGACTGCTTGTGAAATCTTGGGTGTTGAATGTTGAAAAAATTACAATATAGAGTTGTTTTAATATTAAAACCCTAGGTCTATTTACACACATGAAAAAAAAATCATATCAAAATCAAAACAAAAGAAACTCAGTTAGAGAAAGTATGATTGCATGATCTAAAACCCTTATTGTCTTGATCACTTCCTGCATTAACCTTGAAACTAGGGTTTTAGATAAAATGTAGTTCTCCCATAATAAATGGGTATAATCAATGTGCATGGTAGATGTAAGAATTAAATTTCACCTAGGACTTTCCTTAATTAAGAATGGAAATCTATGTGTGATGCAGAATGCTGAGCTATACTATTGACTAATTTTTAATTATGTATTATGCCAAAGTAGTAAGTGCATATAAAATGCCTTGTGAAGTCCTTTATATAAGAGACGCTTTATTATAAATTTGGGAGATTTTTTCACATTATCCAACATCAAAGAATCTAAATAAAACTTAATGGAGGGGTTAAGAAGGTTTTAAGACCCATTAAGCAAGAAAAATGACCTTTAGATAATAGTGCCAAGTAGGATAAGAAAATTGGGTGCTATAGTCCTAAAGAATTATGTTGTTTGAGACTTAAAAAATAGGTTAGGAGTGGCACAAGCCAAGTATGAGGGTATCTTTCGGTATAGATTAGTTGATTGAGATGATGGAGAGGTGATAAAAGTAAGAAACAAGACTACGATAGGTAAAATAAAGACATGGCTAGTAGAACAAGGATCATATTCTCCAATCAGAGTCTCTTATGAAAATGAATTTCAAAATACATGATAAGTGTGGTTACTTGACCAATTTAGGATGTATACATTTTCCCCCCTTTTATTCTTATGATGTAATGAAATCAAATATTAGATTAAAAGAAAGAAGAATAAAATGCATACCTAAACCAACCTACATGGAGATGAATGTGTTGTAAGGATCCAAATCACTTTCTAGCTATGGAAGTGGATGGAGAGTCGAATAGTGCTTAAAGAGAGAAGGAATCCATGGAATGGATTCCCCCTATACTAAATCTAAATGTAAAATCCATGTAAGATGGAGAATGAGGGAAATGTATTTCCCTTATGCTAAATCTGGCTAAAAATGAGGAATGCTCAGAGGCCCAGAAATAATGTCTATCCTCTATCGTACATAAAATAATATAATCTAGAATGTGAGTATAAAAATATCTATATTGTGAAGATAAAAATTTGTGATGGCCCCACTTTGAATATCTGAACTAGAACTAAAAAATACTTGGAGGTTAAAAACCAATGTCTATCCTCTATCTCATACAAACTTGTGTAGTCTAGGTCTAAGTAATACAATAGACCAACCACTATAGATAGATGTGTGGTGTAACCTAGTGACAACCTAGGTACAAATACGTGTAATCTAAAACTTTGGTCTGTGTGCAAAAAGAGAATGACCTATCTAGCCATTCTATCTATATAATATTAATTCATGAAGAACATGAACATCTATGCCATGCCCCAAATTTGGTATGTGAGTGATGCTTCTATACAATCTAGTAATCTATATAACCACATGTGATATGACATATCTTTCCATACCTCATGTGCAAAATTGGAGATCAAAACATTGTGCTCTGCACTATGCCTATAATCTATTATATAATTCTATAACTATGTAATGTTGTATGAAGTTGTATGTGTAAGACATGCAGTATGTACATGCCCCTAAATCTAGTATCTGGTTCTATATCTATACCAAAATCACTATGAATTCATATAATCTAAACCAATTTATCTAAATAGTATGTGTACTTATAAGCTAAAATCACTATGGATCCATATGATCTAAACCACTATATCTAAATAGTCTATGTATTTGTAAACTAAAGGTATATACCTCTGAATGTCCTAAGTAATGCTAAGTGACCCATATAATCTGAATCACTATATATCTTGACCAATTTGAGTTGAATCTAATAATTTAAATGTTGGATGTGTAAGAACAATGGTGTATCCACTTATGAGAGTCGATAGGTAAGTTGGGTAAGCGTAGAAATAGGAATAATATGAATGATGCCCTCATTTTGGGGAGAGGGATGAAATTTGTGATAGAGTAGGTTGAGCCAAAAGTGATGACTAGTGGCATAATAATAGAAACAAGGTTGGTATGTTGTAAATGGATTGAGAGGTTATTTTATTGATTATATTGAGTTGTTTAAACTGGAACAAGTTTTGATTAGGGATGACCAAGGTGTGTGTTTGATCATAAGATAAATGTAGAGATGTTCATATTGTAGTAGGTAGATAAGGTAGTAAGAGAGATAATTTTGAGTGATGTCAAAGGTATCATTTTCATTATTCCATGGAAGAAAATGGTTTGAAAAATAAAGTTACAGGGTTCAAGTTATGGACAAAATGGTATTTTGTTTTGATTGAAAAAGTTAGATAATATAGGAAATTGGATTGATTCATGATTCATTTATGCATTGATTAGGTTGAGATTTTGAGATTTGGAGTGAGATAAATACCAAGGAGACAATCACCTATCATAACCCATTTTGAGTAGTTGGCGACCCATGTTTAGGTTGGTGGTAATGTGACCCTAGTAAGCAACTTAAATACTTGATTCTTGTCAGTTTTGAGACCTATTTTGGTGTTTTTGAGGGGTTTAAGAGTAGCTTATAATTTATTTTATAGCTTTGGTTCTCCTATCCTATATCTAGTGTTCCTATCTAGGTTTTAACACCCATGCCTAGGTTGCAATGCTTTTATCCAACATTGTTGTCCTGTATCCAGTGCTATTGTCCTAGAGGCATAATTTTTTTATGATGTTACTTTATTGGTGACTATTTTTCTATCTTGGCTTTTGATTTGGCATTATTTATTAATAGATGTGTTATTCTTGGTGTTTTTCAAGGCAAGGTATGGATGAGAGAGTTTCATAGGGGTCAGGTGATGGAGACATTAAGGTTGTTACCATTATCTACTAATGAGAGGGCTATCATGAATAATGTAGGGTTATGTCATATACATGACCTAGATATAGTGTAATAAGATTAACATCTAATGATTGCCTTATGTGATATGTGGAATATAGATACATGTACTTTCTAACTTCTTACAAGGGAGATAATTATGACTTTGGAGGATGTGTATCACATATATCATTTACCAATTAGTGGGTGATGATTGATGGTGCAAGATGATATGGGTGATGATGTCATTGATCATGCATCTTTGAACTTTAATGGTGTGCCCTTAGGTATACATAAAAGAGATAGTGATGATGATGTGCTACTATCATTTATTGTGTAGTCTAGTGTTCTAGACTTATAGAAGTGGTTAGTTGTTCTGTTGGCATCTTTTGTTGTTGTGGATGGTAGTGGAGCATCTATTGCATATATGATGCATAGGATTTTTCATAGTGTGGAGGTATATGGAATTGTATTCTCATGGGAGAGGAATATGCTTTCCCAACTATATAGTGATCTCTATAAGTTTACACAAGAGTCATTCAGTGGTAGGGTGAGCACAATGACCTTATTACAGTGTTGGGCTTATGAGCACATAGTAGTTGTGTGGTTGATTGGATTATCAAGGGAAAAGTGGGCACCTCTATAGCCATTTAAAGAGTGGTGGATGATCATATTTTCCATTTAATCCCTTGGGATGGATCATTATAGGTGGGTGTTAGATAAAAGTAACATCATATGAAGGCCTTATAGAGGATTTCCTAGGTGGGTAGAGGATAAAGTGTAGTTGTGATATATGAGTGCAATTATTGGATACATGACCATTGGGTTGGAGTATATGAACACTTTAAGTATGAGCACATGATTAGAAAATTTTGGGTGCCAAAGGATGTGTTCCCTATAACATGGATGCGGGTGAGGAGTGTGTAAGCATTTATAAGGTAGGAACACATGTGAGGCTTACTAAGGCTAAGCTTGCACCATTACCTTTAGATGTGATGGATGTGGCTATAGATATTCTAGATATGGATGACATTAGATGTATAGACATGTATACTATGTGGTAGGTGAGGCATCAATGAGATTCATTGTATCTTATTGAGGTAGGGGATGCTCTAGAGTATGAGGATCTTGAGCTATTATAGATGATGGGAGGTAAGTAGTGATTACATTTGAATTTTAGTTTGATTTCAAAGTATATAGCTAATTTAGTGTCATATTTTATGTGCAGGTGAAGTGTAAGGTACATAAGATGAGGCACAAGTTGGGGTAGGAAGTGGAGATGATGATTACTAGGAGACTATAATTAAGTTCACACTTTGAGGGCTCACACCTAATGATGTAGTTAATGAGGGATTGATAGAGTGTGTGATAGTCATAACTAGTATCTATGCCCATCTATTTGATAGGGTTACTATAGAAACAATTGTATATGTTAGGGTAGTAGGAGAGAGAGATATGAGTTGAGAGTTGAGCTAGATAGGCATAGGATGCCTTATCCTAATTTTGGTTTTGTTACCATGAGGATCATGGATGAGTATATAAATATTTAGAGATGATATGAATACTTATGTGAGGAGCATGGTCAACTACTAGAGTGAGAGAGTCATTACAAGAGGCATGTAGTAGCTTAAAGAGGTGTAGGGCCATTAAGTGTTAGGGTTGATTATGGGACTAGTACTAGTGGGGAGAGTGAGATTGAGAGTGAGGGAATGATGCCCATTCATGATTGATTATACTCTATATGGTGTATATGTTTTGAAAAATCATTATATATATGGATACTAGTTTGATTTTAACACAAATATTAGAGCCTTTACCAATTAAAAATTAGTTTCAAAACACTTAGAACAACAACCAGGACCCAAACCAGGTAAAATAGACTAGGAAAATAGTGAAAAATACAAAACAATAATAAAAAACAAAAAAGGGCAAGAGAACAATTCTTGGTATACAAAATTGGATAGAAAAGTGTCTTGTTTTTGGTAATCCTATCCAAATAGTGAAAAAAATTCTAGAAATAGAAGAAAGGTAAGACCAATTATAGTTTTATTAGATATAGTTCAGTTCAGATTCAACAATTTAAGTAAAATTTTTCTCAAATAATCTAGACATATGGGGCATCAAAAAATTCATGATGTCTCTCACTTCCAATTTTAGATTGGGTAGTTGGTATAACTTCTAGATCAAAATCCATGTTATAGATACCAGTGATTGGGGGTAATGTGTGTAACACATTTGCCTTCTTTTCTTTCTGATTTTAGTACATTACCTAAGTATTCTTAGTAGTTTCATGACTTATTTAATTTTTAGGTGGTTAGCATAATTTTTAAGTGGCTTTCATATAAGCTTAGTTCTTAGTTTCTGAGTGGTTTTCATACAATCCTAATCTCTAACTTTTAGAGTGGCCAAGATTGGCCTATTTCTCAGTACACATTCAACTATCCATGCCACATTATTAGATTATAGAGCATTCATGGGATTCAAGAGCCATCTCATATGACACACATTCACATAGATATTAGTTTATAGATTCACTTAGTGGATAATAAAGGAGTCAAAAGACTAGCTAGTCTTTGTATTCTTGAGCCAAATTCTTAGAGGGATTAGACACACAGTCCAAAGATTGATTAACTCATGCATTATCACATAACTTCACTTAATAGGTGAAGATAGAGCTAAAGGGCTAACCTTTGTATTCTTGATTCACTCTCAAGGAATTGAGTACTTAAATCCATTCATGTTATTAATTTTGGTACAACACATACTCAACGTCACTCAACATCATAATAGGTTTTATATTGGTTCAGGTAATTGGTATGGTGTATTCATTCCTTTCTCTTCTTCTCACTCTTACCTAGATTTTGTATGTTCTTATTTTAGACATAATGTGTCTATTAAAAACTTATCTACTCTTTATTTTATCTTATATATTTACACTTCATGATGTGCTCTCTCTATGCACACTCAGCATCTCACAGCTTCATGGGATTCACCCTTACAAGTAAGTTTAGGTATGCTTTCTACTTTTCATTTATCCTAGTATTTTGCTTTATTACATCACTAAAATAAAAGAAGGCAATTTTAGTCATATAAAATGTCTAAATTGGTAGTTTAAGTGTGGCTTATGACACCCTATCCATAGGTACTTCATTCATGCTCTTGTGACCCTTCTAGACACCTTTTTACTCATTACCAGTCATTTTTAGTCTTCCAAATAGTCATTCTAGCTCAACCAAAATTTATTTCCTAGGAAGATCCTATTCCCTTAGGTCTTAAGCTTATAGGATAGGTTTTCCATACATGGATAATAGAACCAAAACTTAAGGTGTCTCATTTTTGGCTCTCTTACCCCTTTACATTTTGATCTCAAATAGTCATTTTCATCTGATTCTTATCCTTCATTATGTCAGCCTAGAATGAATAAATTTGACCCATGACCAATAGTTCCCCATAAAATCCCATCCAAAGGTCATTTACAAAGGGAGGTGACAAATATTACAAATCAAGCAAGAATATAATCATAATACTAAATCAAACTTTCCTATTCTATGCATATAGTCACCCAACATAGCTGCAAACATATTCAAACCCTCATACCAATCCCTAGCCACATCAATCACTCTTAATTTGGCATTTTTACATCTACATCACACTATTTCACTAAGCACATAAAGTGGGAGAACTACATATGGCTTGATCCCTCTTTGGAGTATTAGTATGTAGGTAGCTTGCCCACACAAGGGGTGTGGATCACACATTTAGTGCATCGTACACACACTAACCCCTCCTTTGAAGTGATTCAAATCCCATTTATAAAACATGATGGAAGGTTAGGGTTTTAAGATTAAATCATCTCTATAATGAGATCTATTGAAATTCAACACTTGATATTTCATAGACAGGCTCACATAGGAATAGTGTAAAGAACCCAGAAAGTTTAGGTCTATGTGACTAGTTTAGACAATAGCGGTAGGATTGGAAAATAGAACCAAACCCCAAAGTGTCCTATTTTTAGTACTCATATCCTTTCATTGAACAAAATCAAGATCTAGGTTTATGACACTATCACAGTCCTATACAACTAGTTTCAAGCTCTGTATCATATGTCTTAGTCCATTTTCAAAGCTAGGTTATATTTCTTCTTATTTATTTCTATTTTTAAAAAGGTAAAAATGACAAATAAATTATATAAATTAGGACTGTAATCATTGCAATATTATTTATTAATTTATTAATCTAGACCCTTAACTAAAATAAGAATAAAACTCTATTACTCAAAAAAAAATTAAATCATTTGGTGAACTTGACTTACTTTGTTTGTGCACAAAACCCCTAGAAACCCTAGGGAAAATAGCCTTCTGATTTTTCTAGTATGTTTTTGATTTTTTCCTACATATATAAATTATAATTTCACATTTAATTTTTAAAAATATTTCATTCAAACCCTAACTAAATTTACTAGGTCCCTTTGTTTCTTGAGGTATCACCTTACATTCTTGCGAGATTCATATTCTTTTTATGCATATTCTAGTTTGGTGTTTTTAGGACTTTGCATTTCCTTTATTTAGTACTTTCCTTCCATTTTATTTTGCTTATTACAAATTATTATAAAAAATTCAATTCATTTTTTATTTATTTTCCTACTTTATTACTGGCCCAATATATTGAGTTTGATGAAACTGATAAGAGGGAACCTCAAGACCTTTTAACTAAACATCTTAATATACAAGATGATATGATTAAAATACTACAAGAAGAACAAAAAAAAAGCAAACAATGGTCAATCCTGTCAAACCATAGACCAACCAGTTATAAATGAATCTATGAGGAAACTATGTCTCAACAACCCCCTATAGCATCCCAACCTTCTTATGAGGCACCATCAATTATGGATAGTACATATTTGTCTCCTGATGTGGTTTCCCTTGAGCAATAGATAAAATCTCTTCAATATAAGGTGCTAGATCTTGAGCAAGGTACCTCTATACCAACATAGGCCTTAGATTCTTTTTCTTTATTTTATACACCATTGGCACACCATATTATTTCTACACCCTTACCACCAAGTTTTTTTCAACCCAAGCTCACTCTATATGATGGCAAGGGTGATCTAAAGACACACTTGATATATTTTCATGCATCATGCTTAGACTATGTGCCAAATGACTAGTTATTAACAAAGATATTTCCATGGAGTTTAAAGGATTATGATCTAAAATGACTCTATAGTCTACCAAATCAGTGTATCAATGCATTCAATCCTTTAACTAACATGTTCCTAGCTCATTTTAGCATTAACATATGTGACAAGGTTTATTATGCCCAAGTTACACAATAGAAACAAAGGTCAAATGAGCATCTCATAGCTTATGTTCTTTGATATAAGACTATCTTAGATAAAATAAATAGCCCCATGGTTGATCAGGAATTATATGATCTCTTCAAATAGAGCCTTCTACTAGCTTTGCATGAGTCAATAATGTTCAAAAGGTTCTCTTCCTTCACTAAGTTATGTGATATACTAAAGAAAAGGGAAGTCAAATTAATTTCAATAGGCAAACTCAAGTACACCATCATATCAAAAACAACAAACAAGAGTAATAGTAAAGTCCCATACAAAGTAAAGGTCAATGATAGCAAAAGTTAAAATCAACCCATAGTTAATATGGCTTCAGAGCCCCCTTAGTGATTGGTTTTATTGGCTCTTCCTCAGTAAGACTTTACCAATCTACCAGTATCTCCATCTAGAGTCTTACAATAGTTATTAGAATGTAATATCATATCTCTCCCTCCTATTTGAGAATTTGATACAATAAAGCCTCTTCCATGTGGATATGATCAGAATACATTTTGCAATTTCACAAGGCACTAGGACACATAATTAATAGATGCATTAGTTTGTGACACAAGATATAAGACTTGATAGATGGAAAAATTATTGATCTTGGCACTCTAACTTAGACTCCTTAGTCAAAGTTAAAATAGTTCAAGGCTCTAAAATTTTTCTTATATCCTTTCCCATAACATTCTAAATAAGAGACAAGGGGCACATCAAGTGATCATCATGCATATCATGCACACCCTCCACCATATACATATCAGGCATCTTTAGTTGATTCACATCCTTTGAGCAAAATGATTGGTGTGTATAACTATAGAATTCTATCTAGACCTTCAATCTCCTTCTCAAATCAAGAGATAGTTGAGGATGATTTGGATTACCATGCACTCTTTATCAGAGCCTACATTGATCATCATCCCATTCATAGTGTTCTCATAGACAATGGATCTAGTGTGAACATGTGAACTATGATATTACTATAGCATTTGGGATATTTAGAGTAGGATATTACCTTTATATAAATAATTATCAATAGATTTAGTGGGCACATACAGAGTTCATTGAGTGAGAATGTACTTCCTCTACAAGTTGGTCCAACAGATGTGGCCACACCATTTAATATTGTTCACAACATAGGAGTATTTGATATGTTTCTTGGTCAACCATAGATTTATAAATTTTTTGTTGTACCCTCTACAATTTAAATATGCATCAAATTCATTCACACTAATCAGATTGTTATAGTTGGTAGAGTTTCATATGAGATACCACTCTCCCCTTCAAATCCATCTACTACTTTGTATCCACTATTTTTAGCTCCTCCAATAGTTACAATTCTTTCTCTAGTTGAGATTAAAACATAACCAATACCTCCATCACTAACATAGAGAGTTCATACACTTCCATAGAGGCCTCTCTTAGAGCATCCACTACATCAACAATAGTTTTAGGACTCTAGACAATTTTTAGCCATAGTATTCACACCCAAGGTAGTATTATTGAGATCTAATTCATATACACACAAAATACACTCTTAGAGAGATTATTCTACTACCATATGGGTCCCTAAGAGCCCCACACTTATATCCACTTCTCAAAGTTATAGGAGGACCCCATAGTTAGTTTCTACTATAGAGATTTCAAAGCACTTACAACATACATAGCTTTTATAGCCATAGTATATAAATGTGTGTTTTCTGAACCAACTTAGGGTGTATACACATATAATGATGAATATTTTTATCCATAAAATAGATATAAAGGCAATCACACTCAACTTTGGTATAACATGTTTCATAATCAAGGAAGCCTCGACTAATGTACTAAATAACATACTCTCTTCCTATATCATCTTCTTGGGCAAGCATTTCCCCAAGTAAAATAGGTGTGAAATAAGTATAGAGAATCAAAGGTTTATCATTGGAAGGTGGATGAAGTAATGACTCTTTCATATTATTAAAGGCTTTTTGACATGGATCCATCTTTTTTAGATATATAAATTTCTAGAAAAGGGAATTGATGGAGTAAATGAAATAATCCATTTTAGGGATAAATCATCTAACTACACCAAGTTTTCCTAAATAAGTACAAATATCAAGAATAGATCGAGGAATGGGCATGTCAACAATATCACTAATTTTAGCTGAGTCAACATTGATGCCATAGAGAGAGACTAAGAATCCTAACAATTCTAGATGTGACTCTAAAAACACATCTGAAAGGATTAATTCTAACTTTGTATATAAGGAGATGGTCAAATATGATAGCAAGATTGAAAATATGGTTCTTATGATGTTTGGACTTATAAATTAGATCATCCACATAAGTTTCATCAATTTTATGGATGAAATCATGAAATATGTGAGTCATAGCATGTTGGTAGGTAGCTCCAACATTATTGAGATTGAAGGGCATTTTGGCATAACAATAAGTGCCCTGTTTCATGGTGAAAGTAGTTTTATGTTGTTCCTTGGAAGTGATGTGAATCTAATTGTATGTTGAGAATCCATCCATAAGAGATAACATTTTGTAACCAACTATGGAATCATTGATTTAATATATTGATGGTAAGGGGAAGTTGTCCTTAGGATAAGAAAGATTAAGGTTATGGAAATAAATACAAGTTTATATCATAATAATGACCTTCTTCTGAATGGGAACAATGTTAGAAACCCATTTAGAATAATCCACTTATTTAATGAACTTATCATATAGTAGTTTAATAATTTATCTATGACATAAATGAGTAACTTTAGGTGGGAATTGGCATTGATTTTGATGCACTAGGTTAACATCAACATAAGTGATGATGTTATTAACCAAAAAACTAGGGTCAATGTCAAGCATGTCTTGGTAGGACCAAGAGAATGACTCTTGATATTTATCAAGGAATAGGTTAAAGTTATCATGCACAGATGGTGAGAGTTCTCAAGAAATTATGATTGGTTGAAGAGAAGATGAAGTACCATATTCTATACGATTTATTCCTTTGATAAGCATGGAATTTCCATCTTGAAAATGGTAAGGTGCATTAGGCAAGGCTGAAATTACATTTGTTTTAGGATCAATGATAGCAACAAAGTTGTTAAAGAAAGGAGTTTTATCTTTGAAATTTCCAAGTTTATGTTGCTATCAAGGAAGTTGAGGTTCTTAGGCATGAAGTAACTCAATAATATCTTCATCACTAGGTAAGGTAGGAAGAGGACCATAATATTCAACATCTACTTCAAAATCTAAAATTTGATTGTCATGGTGATCATATTCAGAATGAATATGACAAACAATGGTTGCCTTGGCATCTAGCATGATTTCAAAAGTAGATGAAGAGGATTGATTCAAAGAGATGAAAGTTTTAATATATTCAATTATGGGAGAAGAATATAAATAAATGATAGGATCCATAAGAATTATAAAAGATGCTAGAGCATTTGTAGGTTCAAAAGATGTAAGTTGTTCTACCACCCAAGGAGTATTGATAAGTGGACAATTAGTGAGAAGTATATGACCTTCAAGATCTAATTCATGATGTGTAGATATTTTATGTACTTCCCAATTGATAGCATGAATTTGGGATAAAATATTTTGATAGTGCTAAACATATAAGTCTTGAGAGTGAGCTTAGGTCATGATACACTTATCATCATATGCTGTAGAAACTATACATGCTTGAGAATCAGGTGGAGTTTTAAAAGGTTAAATCTTAATGTTACTAAATGTATGAGGGGAAATGGTGAGAGGATATTATAATAATTTATCCACTCTAACATCATTGTAAGTAAAGGCATCTTCAAGTAAATATGGCTCTTGAGCATTTTTTAGAGGTGGAAAATTGGTAATCTCATCCATGATAGGAACAATATGATCTTGGGGTAAGAGAGAACGAGGAACCAATCCATAATATATGGGGCTATCTTCTTAGTATTTCAAGTTTAATGCAACTCATTAGGCTCATCATCATCAAAATCCACAAGAGTAACTTGAATATCAAGATTCATGTTGATAAACTCATGTAAAAGAGCACTATTGATATTATAAATTTTAGTAATCTAATATTGATGATTAGGATTGGGAATCTAGATGCTACATGGGTTGGGATCAGCTTCATGTTTGTAATGTTTTCCATTATGTAAGAATTTAATACATTGACTACTAGAAGAGGTGATGTCCCTCATCTGATGAGTCCATAGATGACCAAGAAGAATGTTATAGGATAAAGGAGGATCAAGGACTATAAGTTTGGTTCTAACAGTCTTAGGTCCAATAGTTAATGGAATCCAAATACAACCAAGTGGATTTTGATTAGTCTTATCAATTCCATGACAAGTAAGATAGGTTTGTTTCAAATTATCTTTGTTATAACCAAGTTGTTGAATGAGCCATAAGGATGTGACATTAATACTAGAACCTTCATCAACTATAAATTTTTGGATTAGGGTGGTATTAATGACTACATTGATAAAGAGAGGTGGATCATTGGCATAAAAAATAATTTCATCATTGATCATGTCCTCTTTAATAAATTCAATGGAAGGCTTAGAATAAAGACACATAGTCTCAATGGTATTCACATTAGTTGGTTGAGAATCAATGAAAGGTGTTTATTCATTTATGGAAGATGGATCATCATTTTTTTGAAGTTGTATAAGAAATTAATGATGATAAGGTGAATTAAATACCAACTCCATGAGAGGAATATTACAAGGCATAGAGTTGAGTTCTTTAAGAAAATTCCAATGTGATTTAGAAGAACCAGCACGAGGTTTAGAAGGTAAATTGGATTTAGGAGGTATAGATGTGGTGGGAGGATCAGAAGGAGGAAGTTGTTCCTTAGATGCTTATGAATCATCATAAGTGTTAGTAGTATCTTTAAGAAATTATTATTCTAAAGATGATTTCTTAGGCTTGGTAATAGGATCTTTGTGGGCTAGTTTATGATGATAATTAACCTTAGTAGTGTTGACATATTCATAGTTTTTATAATATAGGTCATAATTAGCATCGATGGAATAAACATCCTTGACATTTTATTGATTATTATTTGAAGAATATTTTGGATTATTAAAGGTATAATCTTTAAATTTTTGTCATTTTTTAGATGTGGTAGCATACTCTTGATGACAAAGTTTTTTCATGGCTTCATGGTTGAATGAGTCATGAAGAATATAATAAATGACACATTTAGTGAGCCTACTACAAGGATCATGAGATTTCATAATGTCAATGTGGAACCAAAAAAATATATTGGGATCATACCACTTAAGAGTAGCATTGGGATAAATAAAAGGTTTTGAGGATGGTAAAAATTGTTTCATTTATTGAACAAAAAGAGGTCTATGAGATGGTAAAGGAACATAATATTTGGTAACTCTAGGTTTGGTTTAGGAATTATTTCTTGTGATAGCATTAGATGTGTAAAAATATCCTTTAATAAATTTATGATTAGGTTTGAATTACTTCATAAGAAAGTCTTGATGCTTAGTTTGGTCAAGAGCTTCATTAAGAGTTTTAGGAGCAAAGGTTAAAATCTTGTATTGAAGAGTGGGAGTAGGAGTAGTAATAAAGATTTTTAATAAATTATCATCAGTCATATTATGATTGGATTTATGAGCTAAATATTTCCATCTTTTAATAAAGTCATGAGCTAATTCATTAGGAAATTGTTTAGCATTTATGAAGTGACCAAAACAATTTTTAAGAAGATCATTATGTTGAAATTCTTTAACCAAAGGATCAACAAAATCTTCAAGTTTACAAATAGAATGTTGAGGAAGTTTATTATACCATTATAATACATCAATAGTGAAAGTTTTGACTAATATATTAGTTGTGGAAAATGTATTAGTTTGGATCTACTCTTTGAAAAGGTTACCAAAGGATTTGAGGAATGAAACACGGTATTTAATCTCATCATATTTTATAGTTGGAGTTATGTTACCAATATCAATGGATACAATTAAGGGAGATAAATTCTAATTTTTAATGGTTTGAATCATCTCTTTATTCATTATGGGTTGAGAAATAATATTACCTAAGGCATCCCTAAGAGGTGGAGGAATATAATTATGATTAGATTGAGGATGAATAGTTGGAGGTTGATTAGCCATGTTGATTAAGTGTTTTTGAATTTGCATCATTTGGTTGGTATTATATTTTTCATGATGTTTATTTTTTGAATGACTTGTGCTAAGATTTGGGTTGTGTCAGGAGGTGAGTTAGTGTTAGTTGGTAAACTCCCCAAATTAGTGTTAGGGGGAGCATTATTAGAAGAAGGATTATTAGTGGGATTGTTAAAGAGATGTGTATCATTCACTCCCACATTGGTTTGGATATTTTTAAAAGTATCTTGATAAGTATGGAAAGGAAATGATCCCTCAACTTCATCTTGAGGTGTTATTTTCACCATATTATAGTTCATAGATGAAGGAGGAGAATAAGTGCCCCAAGAGTGATGGTTATCTTAGGAGGAAAAGAGAGGAAATAATGAACATCCCATATAGTATCTAAATGGATTTTGGTTGTCCAAAAATATTCTAATAGGAGACCTCATTTTGATTGAATAGAGATAAACAAGATAAAAAACTAGAGAAATGGGAAATTAGATTGAAAAACCAAAAAAAAAAGAAATAGAAATAGGTCAATTAGATCAACCTAGTGTAGGAAATAGGGCTTGAAGATTTTACTGGGTTGACCAAATCAATCTAGTGTAGTGCACAGAAGCCAAAAAAAGTAGAGGGTCAACAAAGTTGACCTATTATAGTGAATAGGGAAGAGGATAAGATTAATAACAAGCTTGGAAATAAAATAAGCTAATTTATAGCTAATATAAGAAAGTAAATATAGGAAGGAAACACACAATCAACTAAATTTAAACTAACTAATCTAATTGATGCACATAAAGTAAAAAAAATTAGTAACACTAGTTAATGAAAGCTTTTGAACACATAATTGATCAAAGAGCAAGCAAGCAACTTGAAAGTAAAACTAGCTACTTGGTCATCCTAGAATGTTGACTAGATTATTAAGAATGATTTTAAATGTAAAGGGAGATTGGATATAAGTAAGATACAAGATACACATATATGGATAGTTTCAAGCAAGTTTTAAGATGAAAGGGACTATAGTGTAAATAATATAGGCTTGATATTCGGGCCTACACCCTCACTTCACACATCATAGTGATAAGGGTGTTAGGTGCAAAATATACCATTAACCACACTTTATACTTGACTAGAGCATCAAGTCAACTTCCCTCTTGGTGATGAAATCCAAGTAGGTTAGCCTGGGTAGTTAAATATTTATTGATATTTATGTGGTTTGGCCATGTGTGTAAAAGAATAGAAATAGGGAAACTAAATAATTAATTTAAAATCCCCTAATTATACTATGCGAACTATTATAAGCATGTAAACAAATAAAAATAAATATGTGATTAACATATATGGTTAATTTTAACTTTGAAACAAGATATAGTGTATAAATTATATGGATGATCATATAAAACAATATCGACAAGGTCAAACCTATACTATGGAAGCAAAGTCTAAAAATGAATTAGGTTAATCAGGTTAACCTAGTTATTTTAAAAAAACATAGAACATAGAACTAGGTCCATAGAGTCGACCTACTTGACTGTGCAAGGGTAGTTTTGAAGAATGCAAACTATGAAAGGAGAGTATAAAAATAAAGAATATAGAAGAATAAAAACTAACCTAAATGGTTCAAAGATGAAAAGATGAAGATTATTAATCAAGAACCTTAGAGAAAACTATCAAAATACTAAAAACTAGGTCAAGATGGTTGACCAAGAAATATAGAAACCTACTGAAATAGTGCTAAAAAAGCACTAGGTTGACCTAGTCGACCTAGTCAATTGAACAAGAAGTCTAAAAATTGGCAAAAACTACATTGGGTCAAACTAGTTGATCTATTTATTTGAATAGAATTCTACAAGTTATGACACTAATACTAGGTCACGCTAGTTGAGCCAGTTACCTATTCCTACAAACCTACATATAGAGATAAAATTGCTAGGTCGATAGGGTCAATCCAACATAGTAAAGATATGATAAAAATAATGATGAATAGAAATTAAATAAGTGAAATAAATCCTAAAAGGGTTTAATTCACATCATACTCACCAATATTTATGTAATCATAAATGTATAATGTCTATAAATCAATCCTAGATTGGATGGGATAGAGCATACCTACACTTTTGATTGGAGAACATACAATTGTTAAGCATGAGCATCACCAATGTGAGGATCTGATAGATCTATTTAGGCGATAAATTATCACAACACACCTTGTGAGAGAGGGTTTAAAATATTATAGTCTAACATAATCACATAACAACCCTAAAGGAGTCATATTATTTAATATTTCACTAATGTAATAACAAGAAAGGTAAATCTAATCTAGTGCACACTAAAGCTTGTGGCATAAAGTGGGAGTTATTAAAACAAAACAATCATAACATGTATAGGAAACTTCAAATAAAATAAGTATGAGTAATACCCTAATATATAGAATATGAAGCATAATATTATTTGAGCCAACACTTATGCTACTTTTATTTTTTAAAAGAGAGGAGAACAAAGTTAGAATATACTTACGTAAATGTGAACCCATTGAGACTCAATCTCTCCCTTATCCAAAGGGTCTTAGAAAGATGTTGTGGTTTTTAAGGATCACTTTGTTAGGCCAAAGCACCCAAAACCTATTCACAATACTAGATTCTCCAAAATAAGAAACCTAAGTTAAGTCATCTCAAGTGGAATGGTGGAAGAGTAGATTGTGAAGAAGTGCAAGCAAATAATAACTCTTGATTGCATATCTAAATAATGATCAAATTGACCTTATATTTATATGTTTAATTTACCTTAATTTTTTTAGGAACATTGGTTGTGCTAGGTCAACCTAGTTGACCTAGCATGTTTTTGGGCTAACTCACTAGGTATGTGCTAGGTCAACTAGGAGGCTAAATAACCAAAAGAGCTAAAAGGTCTAAAATTTTTACTAGGTCGACCTAGTATGTTAAATAGGTGAAAAGGGTGACAAAAGGAAATGAAGGATAGAAAGAGGAAAAATACTAGAAAACTATGCAAGGGAGGAGAAACAACTTACGGAAAGGTTTTAGGAACTAGTTGGATTAGTAATAATGTGGCAAAATGGGACAATAATCCTGTGAAGCACCGAAGGTCTACCCACCCATTTCCCAATGCACCCCTTAGGGTATGCACTCAGAGAGATTGAGTCTTGATGGGTTCCTACAAGATGTAAATCATTATCAATTTATAAAAAATTAAAAAGATTATGTGTATACATGGGTTTCTAGTCAGCTTTTATGTGGCCACTCTATCATAACTTAGATTGTATGTGACTCTATCATAAGTATAGCTATACATATTTATATAAATTATGAAATATCTGAAATAAAAGGACTTGGAGTTATAAAAGCTCTAAAAAACTATTTTTAAAGGATAAATGGTTCAAACATGATCTAGCTTGGTCAAAGGGTGGAGTTGAATCTCAAAAAATTCTATGAAAAGACTTGGTAAAAATAGTGTAACATAAAATAATGAATGTTAAGTGTCTGATACATACAAAGGTCAAGTAAGATAGCTTAAAAACAAAATGCCAAACATAGATGTCTAAATGTGTTCCAAATGGGTCTAAGCTAAGAAAGGGAAAAGTTGTTAGGTCTGTTGTCCAAACATAGAGTCAAAAGCTAGGCTCAAATAGGATATGCAAGGACTATTGGCCAAATGACATCAAAAGCTTAAATTAAAAAGGATGATGATTAATCTAAAGGACATGGAATAGTTTTGGATAGTCAAGGCACATGATTTGAGGAATAAAAATTGATCTAATTTTTATAAGACACTAAATAAAAGATGTCTAAATATGAGCTAACTTGATCAAATAAAAGCACAAAACAATATAGCCTTCCAAATTTGAGTAATCCAAGTAACCTATGTTATGAACCCCAAAATAAAAAGATATAGGTATCAATCCCATGAATTGAAGTCTAAACCAAAATAAACCAATGTTTGAATCCTAACTTTGGGAAAATTATTCAAAGAATCAACTATGGATAAACTAGGATCTAATGAAAACCAATCTAGAAAATATTAAATAGTATGACCATGCTATAAAAAGATCCAATAAATCTCAAATGATTTTTTACAACAATGATAATTTGGAGATGAGACAAGCCTTTTGAAATAGATTATGTAACATAATGGAATTAACACTCTAAAAATATGTGATAATGTTTAGTTGTTTCAAGACTTGCTAAGGCATGAAACCTGGATTGATTTGGGCAATGTAACATTACCCTTTTCAACTAAGTGATACACCCAACTATTTGACACAAATGTTTGCTAAGATAATCAAGGTGTCACATGGATGGAATAATACCCCCTCAAATAGTGGAGAAATGTTAGACACAAGCCCCATTCATGACATGGTTTAATAAAAAAAAAGTTTTAGTTTTAACACACCAAGCAAAAATGACCAAAATACACTGAGTATAATCATCCAAATTCCTAGCAAGGGTATGTAAAAGTGGGGTTGACTAAAACTACTTTTTTTTATCATCAAGATGGATCTCATATCTATCAACTTTCACATCAGCAAACAATAGAAACAACACATCATTTGGTTCTGCATCATATATTTTTTTGTAAAAAGGTTTTGCCCTTTTTACAACCACTACATCTATCACTTTCTTAGTGTAGTGTGATGTCCAAAATTCTCATACATCCTAGGCTTAGCCTCTACTAATATAAATGGTTTAACCACTAAAACCATCATCCCATTGAGGGGATCCTAATTTATATACCCTCCCCATGGAGAGGGGTTGAAGACAATGTCGAGAGATGAAGCCTTAGGTCAAAGCTTCCCTATAGAACTTATGGGAGGTAATGAAGTCCCCCTCACAAGTGAAAATACATGAAATGAAATGAAACTAAGTAAAAAGGATTTATGGTTATTTTTAGATCATCCAAGCCATGCAAGTCTTAAGGAAAACCTTCATAACATCCTTTTTATGCCTTTGGATTAAGGCACATATTGTAATGAAAATGGTGCTTTTGATATCATAGATTCCCTATAGGGGACGAGGAGGGAGCATAAACACACAAATTCCTTTTTGCTCAAACAAATTCTAGCCAAGTAATGACTTAAACAAAATAAAACCTAGCTTTGAATTGAGTTCAATTTTAAAGCACCAAATTGAAATACTTGGTGGTGCTCTTTGGCCCCTTAGCCTTAAGTTATAATTTTTTTTAAATAACAACTACAAAACATTCAAATAAACACCCTAAATTATCATTTAAACACCAAATGGAAATTCCTAATTATTTTTAAACATCCAAAAGAGGTTTAAAAAGACTTAATTAAGCATGATTTGACACTTTTCAAGTAGGTCTTGCAAGAAAATTGTAAGAATGTTGTTTAGCTTAGAATCTATTTTGTGGATGAGACAAGCAAACTTGAAAATTAAGCTCTCAACTTTGTGTTTTTGGAAAAAACAGTAACTGTTGATGGTCATTATTTTACTATTGATGATTCCTACCTAACCATAAGTAATTTATATTTTACCAACCATGGTTGGTTGAGACCTAACTGTAAATGGTTACTTATCGACCCAAAGGCATTAATATACTTAGACAAAAAGAGTAATTGCTAACTTGCTATAAAAGAATATTTAAAAGGAGATATTTTAAATCACAAAAAAAAACTAGATGAGAGAATTAAACATCCAAATAGTTAGCAACAAGGTGAAGAAAAACTCAAAAATGAAAGTTTTTTAAACAATTTTTCCTCTAAAACATAACCTTTGATGATGGGATTTAACCATCTATGATCACCCCTAATCATCAGTGATTCCAATGTAGAACCATGAAGATGTAATACAGCTAAGAAAGTTAGAAAATCAATTTTAAAATGTTTCAAGCGTCCAAATCTTAGTTTAAAACTTGCATATTGATCTTCTTGATATGTGGGATTTGTTAAGTCCCACTGGGCATGCCATTTGTGTGATCTAGGAATTTGAATCAATAGAAGGGGTTAGATCAAGTGTTAGTTTCATAATGAAATCAAAATTAAAAGAACACACTAAAAAAATGACATCTCTAGGCCTAGACACTAGGGGGAGCTTAGTAACAAACATGCATATGAAAATTATAACTAAAACATGGAAGAAACATTCCTTCACCTTCCTTGGAGCTTTTAAATGGTTTTTAAAGTGTCTTGCTCAGCTTGTGTATCAAAGAGTCTTAATCAATGGAGTTGATTGATTTCTTTTATCCTTGGCACCTTTGGTTTGTGATGGCTTGGCTCAATAATTTGGCATAATAATAGTACATCAAAATGTGGCTTGAAGCTATTTAGGAATGGTAACTTTGGGTTGAGACATATTTTGAAATCATTTGGGAATAATAACTTTACACCAAGATAACTTTTTTTATGAGTGTAAGGCCTTCTATTTTATCGACTTTCTCATTTGATTAGAATGAACTTGAACCATCTATCTCAAGATGAATATGTGTGGCTAATAGTCCATTCAATTTTGGAGGCTAAAATTAATAAATGCCCTCATAAATATTTGGGATAGAGAGGCATGGTAGGGCTTAATTAGATATTTATTACAATTAAGGCTTGTTGATGCCACCCCATAAGTGACCTCATCTAATGATGCAGATATTAGAAATCAATTTTTATTAATGAATTATTTAATAATTTCTATGGAAAATTAACGTAAGCTCTTCATTCAAATTAATTAGTCTTAAATATGATTTACCAATTTTGCTAAAAATCTTGGAAATTAGTGCTCAAATTAATCAAATTTGTTAAAATATCATATTATTCACTTGAAATTTGAATATATTAGAATTGGAAGGTGATTTTAGATGTGTTGGATCCATTATCCCATTTAGGATGTTGTTGACATAAAATAATAAGGGCACATGTCTCATGCAAGAAATTTTGTAGAAAAGAGTAGTCTAGAGCACCCAAGTGCAAAAATGTCATTTTGAATCAAAATGACTTGATCAAAGTTCGGCATCACATAATATTCATTAACCTATTTAGTGATACTCTAGCCAAAATCAGCACTTATATATGACAAATTTGAACCATTTAATACATTTTGGTATTTTTAGCCAAAACTATGAATGTTTGCTAAAAATTGGTTTTAAGTTTGGTTGGAGGTCATTGGTTACCAATTTTAGGTGTCTATAGTTTGCCCCTATTTGGGAAGTCATTACAAGCTATAGGCAAAATATTATCTTTTCAAAGAATGAGAAAATGGCCTATATGCCAAAAGGAAGATAATGATTGAAGAAAAAGCTCGAAATACTGTTTAGGAAGCCTAGGATGATTCCCCCTTGAGGGATTGGTCATCACATATGTGGATGGATGGTCCCTCAAAAATATCCAACAATCAACACCAAAAATTGAGGTCTAAACCAAAATCAACCAATTTTGAAACCAAATTTTGTGAAATTTAATTAAAGACTCAACCAAGGATAAAATATGTTCTAATGACAAACAAGATAGAAAATATTGAGCAACATGACCACACTATACAAAGTTCCAATAAGGCTCAAATGATTGGTTAAAATAATGATAATCTAGAGATGAGACAAGCCTTTTTAAACAAATTGGGTAGTGCAATGTCATTAATATTCCTAAGATATTTGACAACGTTTAGTTATTTTAAGACTTTCTAAGGCATGAAACATGGATTGATTTGGGTAGCATAACATTGCTTATTTAAACCAAGTGATACACCCAATGCTTTGACATAAATATATACTATGTTAAATCAAGGTCTCACATAGATAGAATAACACCTCAAATAGTAAAGAAATATTGGACACAAGCCTCATTAATGACATTGTTTAAACAAAACAAGTTTTAGTTATAACACACTAAGAAAAAATGACCAAAATGCACTAAGTATAATCATCCAAATTCATAACAAGGGTATGGAAAATTGGGGTTGACTAAAACTACTTTTATCTGAATCATGTAGATGGATCTCATGTCTACCAACTTTCATGTTAGAAAATAATAGAAGAAACATGTTATTTGGGTCTATACCATATAGCTTGTTGTAAAAAGGTCTTACCCTTTTTATAACCACTACATCTATCACTTAATCAGTGTAGTGTGATGTCCAAAATGATCATACATCCCTAGATTAGCCATCATCATCCTTGTGAGGGGATGCCAATTTATTTTACCCCCCCGCACACCCCCAACCATAGAGAGGGATTGAAGATGATGTTAGGAGATGAAGCCCTAGGTCAAAGTCTCTCTATAGAAATTATGGGAGGTGATGAAGTCCCCCTCATAAGCCAAAATGTGTGTAATGAAAAAAAACTAAGTAAAAAGGATTTATGGTTGTTTTTAGATCACCCAATCTATATGGGCCTTGGGGAAAGACTTCATAAAATCCATTTTTTGCCTTTGTACTAATGCATAAGTTGTAATGAAAATGACACTTTTGATCCCATAAGTTCCCTATAGGGGATAGGGGGAGATCATACATGCATAGATTCCTTTTTTCTCAAAAGTATTATAACCAAACAATGATTTAAACAAAATAAAACTTAAATTTGAAGTGAGTTCAATATTAGAGAACCAAATTGAAATATTTACTGGTGTTCATTGGCTCCTTCACCTTAAGTTGAAATAACTTGTAACAAACAACTACAATAAACACCCTAAATTTTCCTTTAAGAACAAAATGGAAATTCCTAATTCTTTTTAAGCATCCAAAAGAGGTTTAAAAAGATGTAATTAAGTATGACTTGGTACTTTTCAAGTAGGTCCTGCAAGAAAATTGTCATAATGTTGTTTAGTTTAGAAGCTCTTTTGAAGGAGACAAGAAAAATTGAAAAGTATGCCCCTCATCAATGTCGCCATTACCACCATTTCCAAATTCATCATTAATCAAATCATTTAAAAATATAGTGTCCCTAATACTATCATTTCAAATAATGGCGGTAACTTAAAAAATAAAGGCATCAAACATCTCTATGCTAAATTTAAAATCAAACAAAAATTCTCCACACCTTACCATCCAAAATGTAATGGACAAGTTGAGTACAAAAATGAAATTATCTAAAATATAATTCATGATACCTACATGGATTTACATATTCATCTCTATCATGTTCTTTGGGACTATTGTACTAGCATACACACTACCACTGGGGCAATGTCATTTTTTGTAGTCTATGGTTTTGAATGAGTCTTCCCATTAGAAGTTGAGCTTACCTCTCTCTATATCTATCTTCAAGGTATCATGTGTGATGAATAATTATGTTAATATCACATTAATTCTCTTGATCTCCTTGATTAACACCATATTTGTTCTTTGTAACATAATCACCAATACAAGGCCCATATTTCCAAACAAAATAATTAAGGAGTTTAAGTTTACAATTTTAATGTTGGTCATCTTATCCTTAAATTAGAATAAAATCATGAAAAATAAGGTAAATATGCCCAAAAAATGTGGGTCCTTTATTTAGTCAAATCCCAAACACCTACACCTTCAAACTAACAAATGCGATATTTTTAAAAACCCCAACAATGTGTAATTTTAAAAAAAATACTTTGCCTAAATCTCCCCCTTCTTATCATACTTGTTATATGTTATGTTTCTAACACTTTTTTTAGGATACTTACATGGGTCTCACCCTATACATACATTTTATCTTTTCACAAACCTTAGTCCTTCCCTTTGGTCCTTTGGTTTCCCCTTTATCATGAGTTGCATTGTAAAACTATGGAAGGACCTAATCTTCCTCATGATTTCCACTTTTATTATCATTATTTTATTAATTTCTAATAATTTTTTCACCCCTTGGGTTTTTTATTTTCTAAGTTGAGTGTAAGACCATGGATATGACCTAGCCTTCCTCACAAATATCTTATTTTTCATTTACTTTTTTAATGTTTTGTGCACCCTCATGGGTTTATATTTTGTGAGTTATAGTGTAAGACCATGGATAGGACCTGGCCTTCCTCATAAAATTACCATATTTTAATTAATGTTCCTTTTATAGAATGTGTTTTGTAATTTTTACAAGTTTTTAATCCTTTATTCTCATCTTTATCTTTTTCTTCTCTTATAGATAAAATTTTCACAACAAACTATGGTAGCATATTTGCCTACACTTCCCTCATTCTTATGATAAGGAATCACACTTCAATGTAATTGTACCCTTTTCAAACTTTATCACTTTTTTTGTGATTTGAAGTAATTTAAATTATTTCATGTTTCATTCCTCTCGATTTCCTTTCCTTTCACTCCACATTTAATAAAATAATGTCGAAGTCAAGGTAGCACTTTTATTTTACCTGACTTAACAAAGAATCTTAGACACCATGCTCTCTGAGTTATCTCTCTTAGAAACTAAGTCTAAAGTATTCAAATTAAAGACATTTTTAACAACCATGCTTGGCTTTTCCAAATTCATATAAAGGAGGAATAGAAAAATCCATAAATAAAGTTAAAATCCAAATCATTTGAAATAAAAGGCAATGATATACAAAAGGTAACATACAAATTTCAAAATTCAAAATTACATAAAAAGATGTGATTACAAGCACATCTCCTATCTCCAATCAAAGATCAAAATCCATAGTTGGAATTATAATAGAGCTGAGGTTCATTAGGGTGTGGTAGACTAGTGGCTTGGAATAGGAGAATTCAATAAACTCTATGGTGCTACCTAATTTCTCATGTAAGTACCTAATCTTCATAGTAGACTGATGACTTTGTAAGGGGTCCTTAGGAATGGGGAACATGTTGTGGGAAGGTAGATCTATTTTAATTTCCATTCATATGGCCTTCATGGGATGAGATACATACTTCATTTGTTGACCTGATATTTGTGTGGCTAAGATAATTTATTTAGAGTCCTTAAGGTCGAAAGTCTTCTTGTTTTGACAAACCTAATTTGAGTGTCTTGACTTTTATAAACAATTCCTCTACCTTGATTTTTCCTTCATTATTCCCTCCACCGATTTCATTTTCCCATTAATAGGACAATTTGAATCTAAATATATTTTCCCTTATTTTATATTCCCTCTTCTTTGTATCTTAAAAGCATGCTAGAACTACTTTGTTTCATTTTTACCTATCTTTAGAATCAAACAACATGTTTGAGTGACTATGGATTACTTTATTTATACCATGATTCTACATCCCCAATATCTCTTTTCCTTATTTTTCCATTTATTATTTTTGTGCTCCCCTTTTTTAAGACACCTAAGTCCCTTTCTAATTTCAAGTACTTTATCCATTATTGAGTCAGTTTGGTTCACCACTCCTCACTCATTAATGTTGTTTTCCCTTTTATGCACCTTTTTCCATTAATTATTGAGTAAGGATTATCACTACGTAGTCATCAATGTTGTTTTACCATTTTCCTTTCCCATATTTATTTAATTAAGGATTGTAACTTCTTTTTCATTATTGTTTGATTACCATCCTTTTTGACATGTATATTTGGTTTGACTTAGTGAGTTTGTATTTCTTACTTAAGGCTTACCCCTTTGAGTTTTTTGGTCTTTAATAGCCTCAATTTTTTTTGGTTACCTGATTTACTCTAAGTTTGACTTGGTCATTTGGTCTAACATAACACTTATCACCCTAGCTTGAAAATTTCCAGGTATGTCTCATCCACATAACATCATTTATCTTGGCTTTCTTGTGTTTGTTTGATTTTTATCTTTAGTTTTATATCCTTGGGTTTTTCTAAAGTAGTCTTTGTGCCCTCTATGATCAAAACTACAAACATAGAAGACAACCATCCAAAGATAAAGGTATGTAAAGTTACACATACATTAGTTTTACTTTTCAATTATTTCCCTTTCAGTCATTTAAATTTTAGTTATTTATGCTTTAAAATACTACAATAGTTTTTTAGCCTCTACATTATGTGTTGCTATGTTCTTTCTCCAAGAACCATCCCTTATTGAACCTAACTAACACATGATGAGATTCAAGTGGGGCATATGTATACACATAATATTTTCAAACTTTATCAATTATTGATGCTTTCTATCCTGTAAGAACCCATTAAATCTCAATGTATTTGAGTACATACCTCAATGGGTGCACTGGGAAAAGGGTGTGCATACCATTGGTGCTTTTTAGGATTGATTTCCCCTTACTTTCACTTTATATATACACACCCATAACCTAAAAACATTTCCCTAAGATTTGCCTCCTATTTTCACCCTCCTCTAGTCATTTTCTACCTTCATTAGTCATTTTATAGCCTAAAATCCTTTTTGATGGTTTATATTACACTGGAAATCCCATTGAACTTATAATCTAATTGATAAAACTTATTTAGGATCTATGTCAACCCATGGATGACCTATACTAAGACCTAATTTGTTTTAGTCAATAAAAATACAAGGTTAATTGGGTTGACCTTGTTGGACTAAAATTTTGAAAAAGACTAGGGTTAGATCCACCTATATAAAAACATCCATTTCACCATTCTTATGGAGACAAAAAGAGTTATTTTTCATTTGTAATTATTTATAATGTGTTCTTCCATTCTACCTGAGGAGTCTTAGCTTAGTATTTCTACTTGGATAAGAATCTTGTCTTGTGTATAAGTCTTGGATACTCTAGCCTTTATTAGTAATCATTACAAACCAGAATAACATTTTATGAATAAAAGCTGGCCAAGGGAGATATTGAGTCTCGATGGGTTCATATTCAAGGTAAGTATCTCTAACTTTTATCCACTATTTAGTACATAAAAGTAGCATAAGTCATGTATTTTGAATATATTGCTCTCTCCATGCATTATTGTTTTACATATACATAGCTTAATTAGGATTCTCTTATGCATGTTTTATTTTAATATTTATTACTCACACTTGGTGCCACAATATTTGGTGAGCACTATATTATATTTTTCTTTACTTATTATTAGTTTAGTTAATATGAAAACTTAGGACCTAGTTAGGGTTATTGCATAGCTTTTCTTGATTGGAGGCTTTAGAACCCTCCCTATTGATATTATTGTGGTAAAATATCACTTGTATAGGTTTAATAGATCAATCTTGGTCATGCTCATAAATATCTAATGTATCCACAATAAAAAGTTTAAGTAGGATTAATCTTATCTAAGCTAGGATTGATTTATAGATCTACTACATTTCCCATTGATTACACTTCCATCTTATTCCATGAAAATTTAAAAAATTACTCACATCCTATGGTAACATCCAAGTCAATACCATATGTTTCATGATTATTACCTCATTTTAATGTGTTATCCTAGATGATGTAGTTTAGAGTTTGTCTTTTTTGAATGTATACCACTTTGGCTTAGTCGATGTAGTTTAATGTTATTCGAATCCTCATAAATATAATGATCTATATAATATCATAAATTTCACCTAGGTTTTGGTATTTGAACACTATAAATAAGGCATATTTAATTACATAATGTGTGTGTGTGTGTGTGTGTGTGTGTGTGTGTATTAATTATCACTTATCTTCACCACTTAGCTCACATATATGTTCTAATCACTTTTGGAGGAGTTATAGATCAAATATTGTCTTGAAAGTTGCTTGTTTTATGGAATTATTGGAGGTTTTTTAAGAGTTTATTTTTATATCAGAACCTATTTATCCATACTCTGAGGTATTCATGACCAAAAAAATCTCTTTTTCAAAACCATTTGCCAAAGGGGAGATTAAAGATCGATGGCTTCCCAATCAAGATAATTGTTTTCACTTGAACTTTCACCCCTTGAGGAGATGACAAGTCTCTCTTCATTTAAGTCACACAATGGAAACACCTTAGGGCTATGGGTGACCCAAATTTGAGGTGAGTCTCTAGATTAGGGCTAGTTTCCTTGATGTACTAATTCCACACACCACAACCAAACTTTTAATTATGATTAAAAGGGTTAAGAAGACTAAACTAAACCTATATAAGGAAGTGATAAACCAAATATATTGTCTACTTCTTCTACATCAATGTTTCAAGCATGGGGTAGTGAAGAGAGTCTAGGTTAAGAGGACTTAGACAATAGGTATTCTAGAAACACTAATGAATAAGCTACTCACTATACATACAATCCACATTACACAATTCTTACTGACCTACCAAAGAGAGATTTCAAACCACACAAGGCACTAGGAAAGATAACATGTCAAGGCAAGAAAAATACACTTGTATAAGACCAAAAACCATAGAACACACTTCATGAATTCATGGATGAGGTAAAACCAACATTATTTATTAGTTAAAGGAAAAAATTGAGTATTTATTTGCCACACTTAGGTAGAGAGATCCCTATAAAATCCAAAAGGGCTAGTATATATAGCAAATGTGAGAGAAGAGAGAGAAGGTGAAGATCAAGAGTCACTAAGACACTCATAAAGAAAAGAGAATGAGTTAAAATATAATGGAATCAAGAATTAAATAGGTCTTATAAGGAAAAAATGATAAATGTTTCTCAAAATCATCTAACTCGTCTATATGTGGTGTAGATACTCTCATGCATATGAAACTGCCCTCATGATTTGCCTTCATTAGACTACCTTACCACTGAATAGGGTTAGTTATGATGATTTATATAAGGGGGAGGGGTTAATATAAATAATTTACATGAATTTTAGTGGTCTCAAATCAATTATATTCCTTTGGCCATGAGCAATCATCCCAAATAGTTATAAATGACTCCTCATGCACCCCTCACACTTAGCATAAAAAATGCTTACAATTATTCAATAATATCCATACACAATGAGTAATGAAACTTATTAAGAGTGTTCATGTCATAAAGTTCATGAATAAATACTCAAAATTCTTCCCAATTGGATTTTTCATTATTTTCACTAAGCATTCACTATTTGCTCACTAGACTAGCTGAGATAAAGAAGATATCAAACATATGTAGGAGCTTAGATACCTAAATATATGGACATGGGGACTTATAAAAAGTCCCAATATCTCTCCTAAATGTTTTTTCATCATTTGAAGCTTCTCGATATCTTCAAAACACAAAAAAATATCAAAGATAATGTTGTTAAACACCATATATAAATGTTTAGTACAACTCAATTACATGGAAACGAGCCTTGAAGAGTCCTATATCACCTCCAATTAGTTTCGTGTCCAACATATGTCATTTGGATGCTTCATTTGCAACATATTACAATTTGGGTCCTTAGAGAGGGTTTTGTGAGGGTTTAGATCTATTTCAGGTCTTAGCCTTTGTTCATAAAGACTACACATTCAACTCCTTAGTTGATGATTATTATAACACCTTAATGACCTTCCCTAACACCTTTAAATACCTTGACTCTCCATGTAAAGTATCATGAGATATACAATCATTTTAAAATGGATATTCAAGTCATTTTTAAGTATTGGCATGGTCTAGGTGCCTTTAAGACAAAAAATGGTTTCTTGGTGAACTTTATTTTAAAAAAATACTCAAAAACCTTTATACACATCCCAAAGAAATGATTAAATCATTATAATATCTCATCAAAACTTAGAAATGAAGATGACCCCCCTTTAAAAACTAGGTTTAGACCTTTTTCAATGGGTTTTCGCACAAATGTTGGCCTAAAATTAATTTCAATGATTCTATTTGCATCCCATGGGTTTAAAAAGTTTAAAATAGTCCCTTAAACATTATTTAATTGATTAGAAGGCTTATCCAAGGCCAAAAGTGAATATGACCTCCGTACCTAACTAAGAGCTTTACCATCCATTATGGTGCTACTTGTAACCTAAGGTGTTCAAAACATCATGATTTGTTTCCCATGTTGTAATATGTGTTACAAATCCATAAACTCTCCTAAAGTTCTCCCTTTCATATTGGTTCAACTCTTTTATCCCATCTCTCAAGACTACCTGCTTATGAGCCTAGAGGAGTGCCCCCTATTGGAGACAAAATATGAGGAAATTATACTATTTTATCCTCAAAACTAAGAATTGTATAATATTATACAAGTGGCAAGGGTGTTTTGTATAAATATTTATCAACCAAATCCAAGTATAGGACCTCTAACTCTCACCATTTCCAAGATAGACCTTACCTAGGTAACTGCCTACATGGTTTTGAAACATTGACTGTATTTGCACTTAAAAGTGCCCTCTCTTAGATAAATTTGTGTTTATGGGATTATTGTGATGTGATTTTTAACATGGTGAACATTATTTCACTATCCACTTTCTTTTCCAACCTCTTGCACACTCTTCTATGCACTTGAGCCCACAAGACTAGGTTTGTCATGGCTGACTGTGATACCCTTGTTCACCCCTACCCATAGGCTATGTTGCATGTTCAAACATAAATGGTAATGTTAAAAGTCTCATAATTATCCTAAATATCATTTTATTCTTTATTTTGACTCACTTATTTCATTATGTTTCATTTTTCACTTTCTAACACTACCTTCTTTATAAATTGGGACTTTCCCTAATTATTACTATGTTTGTTTACTTTAAGTCCCTACTAGGCCTTTGTTTGGGTTATCAATAATGATTTTAGATATATTCATGAACCATGAGAAATAATATAATATTTTAATATAATGTTCATGGGATTAACCCCTCTTTCACACTTAGGATCACCCAACTAGGTTCTTTGTACTCACTGTTGTCTCAGTCTTTCTTAGCTAGTTGCAGGTACTCATTGGACTTATCTACCTGGTCATGATGTCAATAAGTTATTTGAATCATATCAAAGTTTCAAAAATGTGTATATCATCTTAAAATCAAATATATTCTATATTTTAAACCCAACCATGTTTTTCCCTATTTGAGACACTTTCTTAGTGACCCCTATTAACTGAGACAAATCTTCCTATAGGTGTGTTTATAGGTGTGGGTAAACTATGAAGGTCATCACCTATTCCTTGAAACCTTTTAATAAGATTTTTATCATTTAAAAACACCAAATATCTCAAAACATTAATTTATTTCAATGAAAAGGCCATCTTTTTCAAGCTTGAGCTTATGTTAGTTTTACGTAGACATTATAAGGCCTTTGTATGGACTGATAAGTGTACATGAGTTTGAAACATTGTATATCAACTTTTCTAATATCTCCCTCTAGTTCATGAATGTTATCTCAGTCATTTAAGGCACATAAACTATTTAGCAAAGTATAATTACCCCTTTGGGTGAAAAAAGTCTCATTTACTTCTCAGGCCTGTAGACATCATTGAATGTTTTCAATCATAAAATGGTAATATTTGCCCTTTTACTATCATCCTCTCATCCTATTGACCTAAAATTTGGTGGAGGTCTTGTCATATGATAGGTATATCATCTTCATTCACCTATATTATCTTTAAACCTTGACGACCATGTTTTATGTCACCTCCAAAAAGATTATAGACCTATGTTTAGTGTTTTTTAGGGACAGAGAGACCAAGACATAGTCTTCATCCCCTTAGAGTGAATTTTGACTCTAACTAGCCATATTACACCTTGGATGGGTATATCATGGGTATTTTCAACATGAAATGTTTCCAAGTGATGTCCTAACTCACTTTTACACTCAAATAACTATCTCAAACCCCTGTTTAGGCCACCTATAGGCAGATGTCTAGTACACCATAGTGAGCTATAGTATAGCAAGATAAAACCTTTATGAATGTTAACTTTCTATACTTCTCTTAGACATGTTAATGCACATATGGTGATTTTAAGCATCTCAATCACTTTTTCACCTCCCCATACATCACTATGACATCATCAACACTTATAGGTGACTATTTTGACTGTGTTATGTAGGCAAAAACATGGAAGGATCAAGAAAATGAAAGGGGAAAGGTTTTAAAATCACCAAAATTCATTTTCAATACTAAAATATAATACCAATATTATAAAACATCTTGAAAAATCATCAAAACATATTCTCCCACTTCTGAAGACATCTATAGGTGTGAAAGGAGTTAGTTTGAAAGCATAAACAAGACTAGAAGAGTCTTATTGAATCCTTGAGTCTTCAAAAATCCAAAATACAATGAAAAAATATTTAAGGTTCTTATAAAACCTTAATAAACAATTTAAAATAACCAACATGTCAAATCAAAGCAAAATATTCTAAAACAATCTCAAATAGGGACCCCTCATGGATGCAAGAGTTTAAAATGTTGCCTAGATTCATAATAATGGTTCTTAAAGGAGTATAAATTAAAATAAAACTTATTTCCATGGATTTTAAGCTAAATAATATTCGTTTTAACTTTCAAGATCATTCCCTCAAAGTTCATCTGTATAGATTTTACCAAGCATTGGAAGTTGACCCTTCTTGGCTTGTGAAGGCAAGAAAGAAGGAGCAGAAGCAAAATTTTATTTATATGAATTTATTTATTCACACCAAGAATATTTAATACATTAGGGAGATCAAGAGACACTTTCCCCACATTTCCACCTGAAATTAAGCTCACTAAGTCTATACAAGTACCATTAAGGGCCTATTTTAAAGGGAAACTCCCTTTTTTAATGCATGAAACTACTTATTTGCCACCTCTTACCACTTCCTATCATATTATGACCCTGTAAATGTTATAAAATTACTTGGTGACAAATATTATTATTTGAAAAATCCATACAAGTCATTTAATGATGTAAAAATATGACCAAGTGGTATCTTTTTTGCATATGAAGCATGGAAAAGGATAAATATATGATTTAGAAACACTTCAAAATAATTAAATGACCATATTAGGAAATTTATATAATAATTTTATCCTTTTACCATGTTTCACTAGAGTTAACTAGAGTTGACTTGGGTTGACTAGGTAAGTAAAAGTAAGATAGGCTTACACCAAGGTGAGAGATAGGATAGGTGAGATGTTTAGACACACATAAGACCCTATATGTCATATGGATAAATTTTAAAATTTTAAATATGTATAGTTTGATCTAATTTGAGTAAAATTCAAATTTGGTCAACACTTTTGGCAATTCCTAGGGGTAACATGATTGCTTATGTTAAGGATCAGTAGCTTTATCCTATCCATTAGGAAATGGAGTCAAATGCACTATAAAAATAGAAGGATTAGACCTTGAATTTAATAAAATATATCTTATTGACCTCAAATAACACAAAGGAAATAAAACACACACTAAGACCAAGTAAACACACAAAGCAAAGTCACACTTATGCTACTAAGCACTTAGGGAACACAAGACACAACTAAGAGAAAACTAATTATGCACATATAACCAAACATACCTACCTTCTTGGATCAAAATGAAAGTATATTTAATGTACTTCTTCATGAGATGAATGAGGGTGCCAAGATTTTTTCCTTTTGGATGTAGTACTAGATGACTCATGCTCCTTTCTTACTTCTTAACATGTCTTGTGATGGAGTCATCTCAAACAAATATCCAAGGTAAATGAACCTTTCTTAACCTTGGAAAGATACCTCATGCTGATTCTCCTTTGTCTCATCATGGTAGATTTGCATTCCCATGAATGGACCAAAATCTTGAGTGTCTTTTTCCTCTTAAAAGGTTTCATTTCTCCTCTCTTTTGTTACAACCTCTTCAAACCCTTCAAGAAGTCTTGTATCATGGCCTTCTAGGAGTGATTCTTGTCGAAAGTCCTTAATGTTTATAGGAGTAACTTCATATGTGGTTTTAGAATCAATCTTCAAACCATTTTCAAAAGACTCATAGCCATCATTTATTACTCCATCATGATTTATACTCTCTTGATGGTGATTCCTCTCAACACCTACTTGATCCTCAACATCTTGGGCTTGTTTTCTTAGAAGGCTTGCCTTCTCACTATCTTCATATTCTTTGAACATTTTAATATAATTATGTTACATGTCTTCTTTTTGGAACATGTCATGTTTCTTACCATTTCTTGTAGTCAATTCTAAAGGAATTGTAGGCTCCTTGAGCTTTCAACTTCATTTAAAATGTCTTCAAATCTATGCCACAAGTCATCATCCTATTTTTGATTAGCATCATGAAGGGGAACAACAAGAGAAACTTCTTCCTCTTCTTATTTGGAATCCAAAATAACCTCTTCCAAGGATTCTTCTTCAACACAAGGGATTTAATCTTCATTATCATCATAATATGATGTTTCCTCACAAGAAGTCAACTCCTCTTCATCCTCAACCCAATCTAAAATTTCCATCTCCTCCTCCCTCTTAGTGTTGCCAATAATAGGCATATCAAAACCAATAATTTTATCCCAAGAAGGCTTCCAAAGAGCAATATAATCCTCATCATTATAATCTAATTCCCCCTCAATCAATTGATCCACATTAAGTTTAATGACTTAATTGGTTTCAAGCTTACCTTGAATATATGAGATATTTTACATTTTGAGTTCTAACTCAATTCTTTTGGCAAGGTTTTCATGAAATAGCTTCTCTTGGGGGAAAATAGGATCTTCATTAGGAAAGGAAGTAAAAATAAGTTGATATGAGGGTCAAAAGGATTATTGAGGAGGGATTGAAGGGAATTGAGTAGGTTCAACCTTCTTTCCACTTCCAACTTCTCCACTTAGACATTCCTTTTTCTTCTTTCCACAAGCTGCCACTACTTCTTTCCATCTTGGGAAAGTAGGCTTAGAGAGTTATTCTTGAGACTAAGATGAAAATATAAGAATATCACACTTATAAACTTCATTTTCTACTACCAACATGGATTGTGTCAAATTTTATTTTTCCAATTCAATCTCCTTATCAAAATGAGTTTCCAATATCAACCTTCTTCTCTTAAAATTTTCTCCAATAGTGGTATCCCTCTTCTTTTAGCTTCTCTCTTGGATGGACTTCCAAGAATTTAAACTTTGGGAAATTCATGAAGGATTTGGGGAATTTTTAAGCATGATTGGATTAGTATTTTGAATAGGCATAGTTGACACACTTAAAAGCTGATGTGGGGTGTATTGGAGATGCTAAGACTGAGTTGGTTCATGAGATTTCAACCTATCTTATATGTGGAAAATTAGACCATAAACATCAATAATTTCACCTATAAGGTCTTGCAAATTAGCCCTCTTAATGGGAATCCATTCTCTCTTGACTAGTTCTAAAGCATCCCTCACACTTTTGATATAATCACTAAGGATGACTTGACCACAACCTTTTCTATTATCAAAATCTAGCATATAGTCCTTATAGTCAATGAGAGTCTTATTGAATCTTTTAATGGTGACTTGGAGATGAACTAGGTGAATGAGGTGAAACATAATCTTGGTAAAGTTGATTATAAGACTGATGTAAATCATAGTAGGGCTGAATATGGTCATATTAGTACTGACAAGACTAACTAAGGACTTGTTCATATTGATAGGAAATGGGAAAATATGGATATGTCTAACCAAATTATGTTAAGATAAAGTCAACATCAAAATAATCCATGAATCATTCATAAAAATACCATATAAAAAAAACAATGTCAAATAGAGTACCTAAACTTCTTGATCAATAGATTTATGCTTGGAGTCACTATTGGTGATTAGTTGAATTGAATCTAAAGGATGGTATCTTGAGGATAACACCAAAAATTCTCAAGGAATGTACTATTTATTCCCATGAGGTGTATCAAAAACTATTGTCACTTGAACTTTCACCACTTGAGGAGATAACAAATCTTTCCTCATTCAAGTGGCATAATATAAACACCTCAGGGTTGTGGGTGACCCAAATTTGAGATGAGTCTCTAGATTAGGGCTACTTCCCTTGATGTACCAATTCCACACACCATAACCACACTTAAATTTATGAGGAAAAGGGTTAATAAGCATAAAATAAACCTATCTAGGGAGGTGATGCACAAAATAGATTGTCTACTCACACCACTTGTAATGTACTTGGAACCAAAAGGAAAACTACACATACACTTCGTCCATCAAATTGAAATCTCTTCTTCTACATTAATGTTTCAATCATGGGGTTTTGAAAAGAGTCTTGTTTAAGAGGACTTAGATAATAGGTCTTCTATAAACACTAATTAATAAGCTACTCACTATACCTACAATCCACATTAGACATTTATTTTGACCTATAAAAGAGAGATTTCAAACTATACAAGGCACTAGGAAGGATAACATGTCAAGGTAATAAAAATACACTTGTATAAGACCAAAAACTGTAACATTTACTTTATGAAGTCATGAATGAGGTAAAAAAAAATATTTTTTGTCAATTAAAGGCAAAAATTGAGCAATTCTTCACCATACTTAGCCAAAGAGATCCCTATAATAGCTAAAAAGGCTAGAATGCATATAAAATGTGAGAGAAGATAGAGAAGATGAAGCTCAAGAGTCACTAAGACACTTTTAAAGCAACGAAAATGACTTAAAATAGAATGTAATCAATAATGAGATAGGTCCTCTAGTTAAAACAAGGACAAATGTCTCTCAAGCTCATCTCTCTCCTCTATATGTGGCATAGTTTCTCTCTCATGAATATGAAATTTCCCTTGTGATTTCCCTTCATTAGAATACCTCACCACTAAATAGGGTTAGGTCTTATGATTTATCTAAGGGGGATGGTTACTGATAAGACTTCACATAGATTGGACTGGTCTCAAATCATTCATATTCCTCTAGTCATGAGCAATCATCCCAAATAGTTACAAATGACTCCTCATGCACCCCTCACACTTGGTACATAAAATTCTTCCAATTATTCAATCTAATCCATAAAAAAGGAGGAATGACACTTGCCAAGAGTTTCCATCTCATCAAGTTTATGAATCAAGCCTTAAAAGGCTTCCCAATTAAAATTTTCATCATTTTTACTAAGTGTTCATTGTTTACTCACTAGACTGGCTGAGATGAAGAAGATATCAGAAAAAATTAGGATCTTAGATACCTAAATATATGGACATGGGGACCTAGAACAAGTCCCAATATCTCTCTTAAAGTGGTTGCATCATATGAAGATTATCCATACCTAAAAAACACACAAATCTATCAAATAAAACCCTATTGTACACCATCTATTTAGGTGTAGTACAACTCAATTACATATGGAGGATCCCTGATGAGTCCTATATCACCTCTAATTAGTTTCATGGCCAAATTGTGTCATTTGGATGATTCATTTGCAACATCTTCCTATTTGGGTCCCTAGAGAGGGTCTAGAGTTATTTCATGTTTTAGCCTTTTTTCATAAAGAATACATGTTAAAATCCTTAATTGATGATTATGATATCACCTTAGGGACCTTCCTTAAAACATCCAATTTCATGTACTCTCCATGCAAAGTATCATGGGAGATACAAGCATTTCAAAATGGCTATTTGAGTCATTTTTGAGCATTTTGCATGGTCTAGGTGTATTTAAGCCAAAGAATGGTTTCTTGGTGAAATTATCCACAAAAAAAAATCTCAACCACCTCTATACACATCCCAAAGACATTATTCAATCGTTATAATATCTCATAAAAATTTAGAAATGAATATGACCCCCCTTCATAATCTAGGTCTAGACCCTATTCAATAGATCTACCTGTAATTCTTGGTCTAAAATTAATTTAAATTATTTTAATTACATACTATGGGTTTAAAATGTCTAAAATAGTCCCCTAAACATGATTCAATCTATTGGTAGGATTATACAAGGCCAAAAGTGAATATGACCTCCTTACCTAACTATGAGCTTTACCATCCCTTTTGGTGTTGACTGTAACCTAAGGTGCTCAAACCATCCTAATTGGTTTATATTATTCTAGGTTGGTTTCCCATGTTTTAATATGTATGTTAAAACTCCAAAAAATCTCTTGAAGTGCTCCCTTGGATTTTGGTTTAACTCTTTTATCCCATCTCTCAAGACTACCTACTTATGAGTCTAAGGGAGTGCCCCCTATCTAAGACAAAACAAGGGGTACTTACCATATTTTATACTCAAAAATGAGAATTTAATAGGATTATACAAGTGGAAATGGTGTTTTTTATAAATATTTATCACCCAAATCCAAGTATAGGACCTCTAACTCTCACCATTTTCAAGACAAACTTTGCTTAGGAAACTGCCTATAGGGTTTTGAAACATTGACTATATTTACACTTGAAAGTGCCCTCTCTTGGATAGATTTGTGTTGTTGAGAGTTTTGTGATGTTATTTTTACCATGTTTAACATTATTTCACTCTTAATTTTCTTTTACAACCTCTCACACACTCTTTTATGCACTTGAACCCATAAGACTGGGTTTATCATGGCTAACTATGATACCCCTTTTCACCCCTACCTATAGGATATGTTGCATGTTTAGACATAAATCGTGATTTTTATATTATCCTAAATATACTCAATATATTTTTTTACTTTATTTTGACTCACTTGTTTCATTATCTTTCATTTTTCACATTCTAACACTACCTTCCTTATAAACTGGGACTTTCCCTTAATATGACTATGTTTGCTTGCTTTAAGTCATTGTTAGGCCTTTATTTGGCTTGTAAATGATGATTATAGATATATTAAATAACCATGAGAATTAATGAACTATGGTAATAAAATTTTCAAGGGATTAACACCTCCTTCACACTTAGGCTTACCCAACTAGGTTATTTCTACTCATTGTTGTCTCAGTCCTTCTTAGCTATCTATAGGTGCTCATTGACCTTATATACTTGGTCATGATGTAAATAAGATATTTTAATCATATATAATGTTAAAAAAAAATTAAATAATCTTTAATTCATCTATATTCTCTATTTTAAACCCAACCATGCCTTTCCCTGGTTAAGACACTTTGTTAGTGACCCCTGTTGACTGAGACAAAACTTCATATAGGTGTGTTGGTAGGTGTGGGTAAGCTATGAAGGTAATACCATACTCCTTGAAACCTTTGAATTATATTTTTATCATTTAAAAACACAAAAAATCTCAAAAAATTGATGTATTTCAATGAAAAGGCCACCTTTTTCAAGCTTGAGCTTATGATAGTTGTAGGTACACATTGTAAGGCCTATATACGAATTGATAGGTGTATATGAGTTTGAAACATTGTATATAAAATTTTATATTGGTTCCATATAGTTCATGAATTATATCTACATAATTTAAGGCACCTACACTATTTATCAAAGTATAATTACCCCTTTGGGTTAAAAAGGTCTCATTTACTTCTCAGGCCTGCAAACATTATTGAATGTTTTTAGTCATAAAATGGCAAGTTTAACTCTTTTACTAACTATCATCCTCTCATCCTCTTGACATAAAACTTGGTGGAGGTATTTTCCTATGATAGGGATACCATATTCACTCATATATATTATCTTAAAACACTAAAAACCATGTTATATGTCACCTCCAAAAAGCTTATAAACCTCTATTTAGTGTTTTTCAGGGAAAGAGAGACCAAAACATAGTCTTCAACACTTTAGAGTTACTTTCAACTCCAACTATCCATATTACACCTTGGATGAGTCTATCATAGATCTCTTCAACATGAAAGGTTTCCAAGTAATGTCCTACCTCACTTCCATGCTCAAATAACTATCTCAGACCCCTATTGAGGCCACATGTAGGTGGATGTTTGTTACACCATAGCGAGCTATAATATGATTAAGATAAAACCTTTAATAATGTGAAATTTATGTACTTCCATTATATATGTCAATACAAATTTTGTAATGTTAAATAATTAGATCACTTTTCAACCTCTCCATGTGTCACTATGACATCATGAGGGCCTATAGGTGACTGCTTTAACTGTGTTACGCAGGCATAGACATGGAAGTAGCAATAAAATGCAAGGGGAAAGGTTTTCAAACCACTTAAATACATTTTTAGTACTAAAATATATGACCACTATCAAAAAACATCTTGAAACAACATCAAAAAATCTTATCCCACTTCTAAAGACATCTTTAGCTATGAAAGGAGCCAATTTGAAATCACAAATAAGACTAAAAGAGTCTTATTGAATCTTTGAGACTTATAAAATTCAAAATACAATGAAAAAACTATGGAGGGGTCTAAGAAAACCTTGAGAAACACTTAAAAATAACCAACATGTCAAATCAAAGCAAAATATTATGAAACAAGCTCAAATAGGGACACCTCATGGATGCAAGAGCATAAAAAGCTACTTGGATTCTTAAAAATGGTTCATAAAGGAGGATCCATGAAAATCAAACTTATTGACATGGATTTGAATCTAAATAAGACCGATTTAAACTCCCAAGAGCATTTTATCCAACTTCATTTGTATAGACTGCACCAAGCATTTGAAGTTGACCCTTCTTGGCTTATGAAGGTAGGAAAGAAAGAGAAAGATAATTTTTTTTCTCTAAATTTATTTATTCACACAAAGTATATGGAATACGTTAGGGAGCTCAAGAGACACTTTGCCCATGTTTTCACCTAAAAGTGAGCTCACCAAATCCGTAGAAGTGCCATTAAGATCCTATTTTTAAGGGAAAATCCCTATTTTTGTGCATGAAACTTCTTATTGACTACCTATGACCACTTAATAACATATTCTGACCTAATCCATGTTATAAACTTACTTGGTGACAAATATGCTTACTTGGAAAATCTGTACAAGTCATTTAATGAGGTAAAAATGTGACTAAATGACATTTTTGCATATGAAGCATGGAAAAGGACAAATTTATGACTTAAGAACACTTTAAAACACTTAAATGACCATGTTAGGATATTTATATAATAATTTTAGCCTTTGACCATGTTTGACCAAAGTTTACTAGAGTTGACTTGGGTTGACTAGGCAAGTACAAGGAAGATAGGCTTACACTAAGGCTAGGGCAAGGATAGGTGAGATGTTTAGACACATATGAGACCCTATAGGACATATGGAAATTTTTTAAAAGTTTAAATATGTAGGGGTTAACCAAATTTGACTAAAATTAAAATTTGGTTAATAGTAAATATTTCTAACCTTATGCTCTTTTCTTTATTTCATTTAGTATATAGATGTTTCTCATTGTTTTTAGATTAAATATGTGTGTGTTCACCCTTGTATAATTTCACTCTACACATATACTTAGTGTGGCTATATGATTACTTTAACTTGTTATTTATCCAATATTAGGTATCATAGACCCCAATTTATATACCGTGGCTCCTTACCCATTTTGATTATTCTAACCCTTCCCCTTATTTTAATTTTCTTGAAAAGATACTTAAATTTTAAATTTTAAATCCTTTGAATTTATCATTAGACATATATCTAGATTTATTCCCTTATTTCATAGGCCTAAAGGCTTTAGACAACTTTCCTTTAACATTAGTGAGTAGGTACTTCTCTTTCTAGGTCGAGAGATCCACACTTGGTCATGAACAAAACATTAAGTATCACGATCTCTTTGATTAACCTTATTAGAGTTTGGATCTCTTGAGATAGGATAGTTGTACGCTAATCCTAGCTTGTGCATAAAATTTCCATGGTCAATAGGCTGGAGCAGCCTGTGCTTTTCTCGAACTATAATGGTCCTATAAAGAAGTAGTCTTAGATCATAGTCCTAATATTGATCTTATGCATTCACATATTTTGATGATATACACTTTCAAATACCTAGAATAGTCATTAAAATTTTGTATTCTAGAGAATTATATTTATTCTTAACAGTTTCCAAAATAGAAGTTTTCATATTTATCAATTGTTAAAATTAGGATTGTTGATTATTATACATATTTAACATTTAGATATATATCTAATTTTACACTTATTACAATCATAAAATTAATTGTTAAATAAAAAAAGGGTAAAATAAAGACTTTGTATGTTTAGATATCAAACCAAAAACTAAGTACCTAGAGGCACATTTCTCTTAATCTTTTGAATATCTTATTGATTATATTTATTTTCATGACACTGTTATCTAATCTCTCTAAATTTACATGCTAAATTACATAAATATATAACCTTGCCTTTCACCCTAAAGGATTTTAAAGATGTGGGTTATTTATTTTATTTACAGCCAATATTGACTATTGGTACTAACCAAAGATAGTGAAACTGACCTATGTATCCTCTTAATTTATTTTGGGCACATTTTACTTTATTATTATTATTTGATTACTCATATAGAGTATACTTATACAATATTACACATTAATAAAGTTTTCTCTAGGCTTCCCAAATTACAAACCTATCACTAGGAGCAATCCAAAGCCAGTTCATAAGCACACTAAAGCCAATTCAATTTTTTTTGCCAAGTATCAAATCAAAATCATTAACTACATACATATATCAGAGTATCACAATTTCAAAATCACACTAGGTAGGAGAGATATGTGTGGCTTGGTTTTCCTCATCAGAGTATTAGATACATAGGCAACAATCAATTCTCAAATGGGGTGATTTGGGTTAGCTCAACCCATTACAATTATTTTTAGGTTTCTATCCCTCACAAGCACACACAAGGTTTCAAGGCAAAAGATACTAATTTATAGATCTATACACATCATTATTGTTTGGGATTAAAAATAAATATTAAACATATATAGGTGTATGTGACCATACAATAATTTTTTCTTATTTTTCAAAGGTTATTACATACCAACACATGTCATTATTAACTGATGATACTAATCTAGATTGATAGAATCACCCTGTGTAGATAGAGAAGTATTTCTAGAATCAAACATGTTACATGTCTAATTTATCTTGTTTTTCACTTTTAGAATACAGTCCCAATGAGAGAAACAACCAAAAAATCTAATTAATCTTCCCTTTGTTTTACTTACTATATTTAGCATATGCAACTTATCAAATCATTATAATCAGGGTTAATATTTTATATTTAGATGTATGATTAAATGCTATATATTAATATTTTAAATAACACACATTATTATAGAATATTAGGGTAGTATTGATTAAATTCATCTAAGTTAGGGTAAAACATATTAGTGAACTCGTATACATATTTAATTTTTTTGTCCTAAGGTTTCAAATCTCATTTTTTATTTTCATATATAAAAGATATTTTTTAATTTTTCCCCTAGGGATTCATGATCATATTTTTTATTTCCATACACAAAATATTTTCACCTTCATACCTAGATATTAATTAGTGTTTCATCCTTCCAGGGTTTTATATTTCAGCCTTAGGGATTCATTTTTAAACCTGATTTCTAATTAGTCCCTAATATTACATATTAACCATGGCCATATTGAAAAGATATTATTGATTAAAACAAGTAATGAATTTAATATTTCCACATTTGTCTACATGGATAATGTATCTTATTTGGATAAATTGTGTAATAAAATGTATAAAAAAGGATCAAACCTAATAAAAATAATAAGGCCAAAATGAAGAATGAATAGTCTCAATTATATTTTAATGACATCTAATATTAGTATCTTGCTATTACAACTAGACATAAAATGGAATATATGAATCCTATTCTTCTTCCCTAAATTTTTTAAAATGATTATAGTTACCATCCCACTTCACTTCTAATCTTGGCCCTCAATTCATATTAGAACCCATGGTCCATGTCGTCACAACATGAAGGGATAAAGTGACCCATCCAATAGTAAAAACTAAAGGACCTTACCAAATCCCTAATAAACCCCCATATACCACCCACCAATAAATCTAATCAATCCAAGTGATATTACATCATGGATCAATTAAAAAATATCCACCTTAAAATTTATAAGTTAGAATTACTTTAAATAATGCTTATTTACAAAGATATTCTTTATGCAACATTACATGACACAAATCTAACAAATGATATAAAACCACCTTATGTGGATTATATTATTAAAACATTATTATGTATGGAGGAATTATGTATTTTTAAAAATAATACTTGCCTATTAATCATATTATAGATCAACATATACCATTGTATATTAAATTACAAGTTTAAAATAAGGTTGTTAAACAAGTTTTGGCGGATAATGGACTAGGGATAAACATTTAAAATATATCCTTTTTGAACCTAATTGGTTTCAATGTATAGGATCTTAAATAATACAATATGAATATTTAAGGATTTGAAAATAGAAAAATATTAGGATAAACTATATTATATATTACTATGGGCCCTCAAATAATAGCCATAATTTATTAGGTCATGCCTAATGACCTCAATTATAATATTATATTAGGAATACCATGGATTCATGAGATAAAAAAAGTTTATTCTACCCTAAACACATGTTTAAAATTTATTCATCAAGGATAAATATATATAAATTCCCTATACATCAATAATCATTTAATATTATACATTAACTCAACCAAAAATCATTGCATTCCTCATACACAACCATATTCCAAAGAATATAAACAAAGTGAGGCATAAATGTATTACTCATCTCTAATTTTATCACCATAAATATATATTAACCAATATGGTTTTGGACTTAAATATGTATAGAAAAAATGAACTATATAAGACAAGGATTGGGAAAACATGCACAAGGAATTTTGCATACCATCACAACATATTATAAAAAAAAGGTTAAAAAATTATTAGTTATATTAATAAAATCATAAAAGAATAAATTAAAAACCACACAAGATACTATCTATATACACTTCTTCAAATAAGAACCAAAACTAGCATGAAAAATTCATAATGCATCTAAACTACAACTAGGATACCCTCATTTGATTGATGACAAAACTTCTTTAGAGATTTGGACATTAGATAAATTTAGTAATGATGAATATTTTATATATTATCTTAGGGCATATGAGGATCTCCCTTATATTATAAGAATAAGTTCCCTCATACAACTACTAACCAAGCATATTTTGTAAAGGGTGGAAATACTCATGTCAATATCATGGTAGATATCCCAAATATCATCCCTAAAAAACCATATATGGAATATAGATCAACTATAAATTTTGAAAAAATAATAAAATATCATTATGGAATAGATAAGGATAGTTGACTAGTACTACTAGTAGTTATGTTACAAAAATATGAAGTAAAAGAACTTCAACAAGTTATACATGAATAGAAAAAAATATTCACATGGGCTTACTTAGATATGCTAAGAGCTGATCCCAAAATTGCATTACATAATATTTTAATTATTATAATGACAATATAGTGTAACAAAAAATTCAAAAAATGCATCAAAAAGTGTCCTTATTAGGAAAAAAATAAATACAGAGACCACTAGATGTATGATTGTTTCGATCCATTGATTATCCTAAGTGGGTCTCTAATATAGTACTAGTTACAAATCTTAATAGATAGATTCAATTTTGTATGGATTATTAAGAATTAAATAAGGATTGTCTTAAATAATTCCTTATACTAAATATTAATAAGATTTTTTATTTTACAAATCATTATGAGATGTTATCATTCATGGATGGTTTCTCAGCATATAGCCAAACAAAAATTAATTCAAAAAAATACTTCATTAACTACACCATTGAGAATAGTTTATTATGTAGACATGTCATTTGGATTTAAAAATTATGGGGATACTTATTAATGAGACATGAATCATATATTTCATGATTATATACATAAAATAGTTGAATATTATGTGGATTATCTAATTGTAAATGAAGATAATGACAAGACCATGTTATGTGTTTATAACTTTTTAATGGTTAAAAAAATATAATGTGTACCTAAATCAAAATAAATGTGTACTTGGGTATATTTAGGGAAATTATTTGGATACATCATATCTCACCAAGGCAATTAATTATATACCAAAAAGTTTAAAGTTATTTTACACATGCCTCCACCAAAAGGACTAACACAACTACGATCATTACAAGGAAAAATCTATGAAATAAGACATTTTTTGGCTTCTCTAGATGATAATATTCAACCCTTCACACACTTACTCAATAAGGATACAAAATTCAAATGGGAAGCAAAATGTCAATAGAGTTTTAATGTAATCAAATAATATCAACTTAATCTAACAATTCCCATACCTCCAACACTCAATTAACCTTTATTATTATAGAAGCTAGAAAAAAATGACGGCTTCAAGGATTTATTATAAAAATATTATTATGATCATAGAGATCATGCCATGTCTTAAATCAATTATACACTTTTTAACTATTAAAAAATAATCATACTATGGAAAAGTTGTACCTAGCTCTTATTTTTACTAAATGAAAATTGTAACACACATGCTCAATATTTATAAATAGGTTAACACAAAGGTTGATCGACTTAAATTACTTATCAAAAAGATACATTTATCATTATTCATAGATATATGGGTCATGTTACTCATGGAATTTAATATAAAATTCATATCTCAAAAATCTGTAAAAGGACATGTTATTACAAACCAACTAGCTACATATCCATTGATAGACACACTACCAATCAATGATGAATTTCAATAAAAATTTACTTAATATCACATAGATTATGATATTTGGACAATATAATTTGATTAATCCAAATTTTATATAGGCACTATTTTTGGTATAATATTCATTACACCTTACATCCAACCAATGGTAATTGCATATTGTTTAGGTTTTTTATGTTCAAATATCATAGTATAATATGAGACATTGATACTTTGTTTATTTCAAACACTCATGTTATTGATAAAATCACTATGGGTATATAAGTTTTTTTAAATTATGGCTAATTGAGTTTTTCATAATTGATAAAAAGGGAACAAAAGTTAATCCCATATAAATAAATGGTTCAATGATGCTTAACACATAATTCCTTATCCAAATATATAGTTTTTCATTATTCATATTAAAACTATTATTCAAATAAAAACTTGGATACTTGTCCATTTCCTTGGCTAAGAAGTGAACAAGATTATAAGTTCCTTATTCTTATTCATAGTGACTGGGTCAACTATTGACCATAAACATCCCCACTCTTTATGATAAGAGAAAACTCCATGAGTGGTTCCATATGAAATTCATATAGGTGTAATTTTTCTTTTCATATGTTTATCATTATAACTATACTTATTTATTTGAGCATAACTATACCTAATTACATGCATCATCTCTTGAAAGAACACTTGGACATCATTGAAACAAATAAAAAGTCTAATTAAAAATCATCAATACATTTTTTTATTCTACTTTACATTTTATTTAGTATTTATATTTACACTAAAATTATAGATTAAAAGGGAAAATGTAGATACCTAAATTTGGTATACAAGATTTATTTCACAATTATTTTAAGCAAATTTATAGGTGTAGATCGCAAACCACTAACTAGGTACCCAATGACATTTTACCAATATTTTGATTATCTGACTAATTATATTTATATGTATGACACCATTATCCTATCATCTCCAACTTTACATGCCATAGTATAAATATATATGTCCTTCCCTTTCACCCTAAATTCATTTCAAGCCATGGATTAGTTCCACCATTTATGATCAGTATCAAATGTTAGTAATTAATTAAGATAATAAAACTCACCTAGGTACCCTTTTAATTTATTTTTGGAAATTTAACCTTATGAAAAATATCTGGGTACCTATTTGGAACACATCTATAGACTATTTCACATTGTTAAAAATTACCTTATTCTTCCCGAATTATAAACCTATCACTATAAACAATTACAAGAAGAGTATGAAACACACTAAAGTTGAGTCAACCAAGATTTATATAATATAAAAACCAAATCATTTACATATATATAATAAAATAAAATAATTTCACAATCACACTATGTGGGATAGCTACATGTGGCTTTATTTCCCTCCTTGTAGTATCAAATGTGTATGACACGATCAATCAATAAAAAAGGTGATTGGGTTAGCTCAACCCATTATAATTTATTAGTTTTTGTAAAGTTTGTAGATCACAAATCACACCTAGGTTTCAAGGCAAAGGATACTAATTTATGGAGCTAGATGCATCATTAATATTTAGGATTGAAAATACAAAGATAAGTGTAAGTGACCATATAATCATTATTCATCATCTATATATACACCATTATTTACCATCATAGATCAAAATAAATTGATGATAATAACCTAGACCTAAATAAATAAATAATTAGTTCTATAATTGAATAAACCAAATTAATGATTTATCTTTAATTTCATTTCCAAAATATAGTCATAGTCATAATGTAAAAAGAAATTAAGTCTCTTTGTTGTACTTAATATATTCAACATATGAAAATTATTAAATGATTAAATTTAGATCTAGTATTTTAAATTCAAATGTATGCTTGAATTTCATATATTAATATATGAATTAATATACTTTGTTGAATCCTATTAGGGTTAGTATTGATTAAATTGTTCAAAATTAGGTTAAATACTATATACACATAATATTTTCAAACTTTATCAATTACTGATAATTTATATCTTGTAAGAACCCATCAAGTCTTAATCTCTCTGAGTGTAAGATCTAAGGGGTGTACTATAAAATATGTGGGTATACCATTAGTGTTTTTTAGGATTGTTATCCCTTATTACCACTTGTTACCAATCCAACCTACTCCTATACCCATTCCCCTAAGCTTTGTCTCTTATTTTACACACTCCTTCAATCTTTTACCACCTTCAGTACCCCTTTTCCTAACCTAAAACCTATTTTGATATCTTACATGACTATGTCGATTGTGTCTAAATTTTAATCTTATTGTCAAAAATTATTTAGGGTCTAGGTCAACACGTAGATGACTTAGTCTGTGACTTAATGATTTTTTGTCAATTACAATACTAGGTTGACTGGTTTAACCTTATCGATCAAATTTTTTATAATGATTTAGGATTAGATCCACCTATATAAACACATCCATTTTTTCATTCTTAAATATTAGATAAGATTTATTATTCATTTTTTATTCTTTACAATTTTCTCTTCCACCATTCTACTTGAGGAGTCCTAGCTTAGGGTTTCTACTTAGAGAAGAATCTAGTCTTGTAGATAATTCTTGGATGTTTTGGCCTTTCCTAGTGATCCTTACAAACCATAATAACCTCTTTCAAAGAACATTTTTCAAAGGTATATATTGAGTCTTGATGGGTGCATATTACAAGTAATTATCTCTAAATTTGTTCCTCTATTTAGTAAATATAAGTAGCATAAGTAATGGCTTTGAATAATATTGCTCTTCCTCTTTATGCATTAGAGTCTTACCTATAAATAGCTTAATTATGATTATGTTATGCAATTTTAATTTCATTTTTTTACTAACCCCTCAATTTTTTCCACATGCTTTGGTGAGCACTAGGTTACATTTCTTTGATTGACTTGTTATTAATATAGTGAATGTGAAAACATAGGATTTAGTTAGGGTTATTGCATAGTTTTACTTAAATTCAGGCTTTCAAACCCTCATTAGTGATATTATTTTGGTAATATATCCCTTAATTATGTCTAATGGATCCATCTTGGTCATGACCTCGATTATCTAATGTATCCCCAATCGTAAGTGTAAGTAGGATCTATCTTCTCTGACCTAGGATTGATTTTTAGATCTGACACATTTTTGATTTCATACATTCTAATGAACCTAGCATGAATATAAACCTTGAAGTTTTTATTTCATTATTTTTATTTCTATCATCTTATTATATTTATATATTTGTGATACTAGGTTAACTAGGCCAATATAGTTTTTAACTTCTATGTGCATGTTTAACACATAACCACATCAAAATGACTCTATTATTTATATACAAGTCTAAGTTCATCAGATAAAATTTTATATATTAAATAATTAAACACAATAATCTTATGTTCTAGATATTAATAATAGACTAATTTTACCTATGCATGTCTTCATTAGATACAGGATAACATAACATTCTTATTCACTTCTAGTTAGTAGACTATGTCAAATAGGATGACTTAGTCTTTTATTTAGATCTAGAATAACAAACTAAGTTGTGAAATTCAAATTAGTATTCCAAATATCTTCCATATGAACCAAGTTGTCTCAATCATATTAATAGGCTTTAACAAATAAAAAATTATAGAACTAGGTCGACCTAGTTGACATAGTTGGTAGAACCTACAAGCAACACTCAAGGCACTTTAATAGAAATTTCATAGCCCTCAACATATTCCTACCCACTAAGGTTACTTTATTTATCTCTCTTTCAATTCAATTATTCAATATACTTATATTATATAAAGTTTGGAATCTTCAAAACTATAATCCTATAGCAAACTAAGTTGACTTGGTTGACCTAGTTTTGTAGCTTGTCTTCTATCTAAAACACTATGTCAACCTAGTTGACTTAGTTCTTAAGGAATCCTACTTATATAATAAAATAGTGACCCTATCTAATCTATTTTGTATTTTTTTCATACATTGTCATTTGAAGTGACTTTGTATTATGACTAAATTAGGAATTAACAAATATATGCTAGTAATTAATTCACACTTTCACTCTCAATTATTTTCATGCTTAGAGTAGCCCATATAGTCTAGTTACGTGGTTTTTCAATATACCATTTAGTTTCACTATTTTTTTCTTTCTTTCACACACTACCAAATCACATAATTTCAAAATACATTTATACACTTATCTACTAAAGGCCTACCTACTTGGATTTCATCACTACGGAGAAATCCAACTTGGTTTTTTGTCTAAATATAAACACATGGTTAATGATAAATATTATAAAAGCACCCGATACCCTTATCACTATGGATTATGAAGTAAGGGGGTAGGCCCCAATAACAAGCTAGTACCATTGCCATCATAGATTTATTTTATCCTAAACATATTGAAACTATCCATAGATTTATTTCTAGTTCCCTATTTTTAGCCAACTTCCCTATCACACTTAAAATAACACTTTATAATAATCTAACAACATTCAAGATGACCACTTAGCATTTAATTTTTAATGACTTCTTGCTCTCTAATAATTATGTGTTGTATTACAAAGATTTCATTAGCCAACATTGGTGTAAGGTCTTAGAGGTATAATCAATTTGGGGGGGGGAGGTGAATTAGTGATGCAAGATAATCCAAACTTTAATTATAATATTTCAAACCCTTAATCACTCACCACACATGTTCATAAATCAATCAAGTCATTCATTAACAATGAATAAGAAAGATGATGCAAGATTAAGAACACAACACATTAATTATGTGGGAAACCCTCATGTGAAATAAAACCCACTCTCAAGATTGAAAACACATGGACTACTTGTCTTATAATATTATCATAAACATGAGACCTTTTAGTGAATCACCCACTTCACAAGGAACAACCACCCTTAAGCATGAACAAGCACCAACTTGTTCTAGATGTTGAGCACTAAAACAACACCTATGAGATCAATAAATATATAAATATTATTTTCTTTAAATTTAATGGATAAATAATTTAAAATACCTCTCTTTCAACCCTTCACACTCTCTCAAACTTGCACATAAAATCAATGCATCCAAAACACCCTTTTGAATCACTATATATTTATTCACTCATCATCAATATTAAAAACTTCATGATCACTATTATGTCATAATAATTATGACATGTATGTCATAAAAACAATCCTCATCCTTCTCTACTCTTCAATCCATCCACTAGGCACACTCGCACTTCTCTATTCTATCGCTTCTCAACTCTAAAAAATATCACCTATGATTTCACTCTTTATAGAGCCTTCTTGAATATCATCTTATTGGTCAAACATAAGAATTTACATAGACTTTAAGGATTATATAAAACTTATACATATCTCAATACCATCCTCATAGGTTATCCATAACATCCATGGGTCACCCTTAAGTAGTTACATCTTTCAAATAGGCCATAACAGCCCTTATAGGTCTCATGGAGGCCTATTCACTCCTTTATCACTTCATTGAGAAAATTAAGAACAAAATACCACATAAAAATGTATATGTATACTATATAAAATCCTTAAGACATATTTATGTGATTAAATCCATCATTACACTCCTTTGCATATGCACAATCTACTCAAACATTAGTCTTGTACATAAGAACACTATGAATAAGAAAATAGTAAAATTTAGAGCTCAATAACTACAACTATACAAACATTAAAAACTTATAAACAAATTTTGTAGATATCCCTTATTTTATTTTACAACTTTTATTTTTATACCACCTTCAAATTCATCCTACATCAAAATTTATAACTCAAACAATACATATTGGTTTTTCCTTTGTTAATTTGAATATTCAAATTCCATCAGTCACTGTTTAATGGAAAACATTTAGATATGTGTACACATCTCATTCCACATGGAAAATTTATCACATACACTTATTTTATATCCTTAAGAGTCTCTTGGTATTTACTTTCAATCACTATTTTTTTAATCTTTGATCTATGCTTTCAAGATTGTTCCATTTGGTAGCCCTGCATGCCTTCTATGTATCCTACTATCAGTCTTTGCTCTTACGCCACTTGGTAACATTTCATGTAATATTAGATTATTTATGACTCTTATAATCCCTGTATTAAACATGTGAATATTTTGACTTATTGACCTTGTGCTCATTGTTAGATCTCCTTCTACATGATTTAACATGCACCATTAGATCTTCATATGCACGATCACCCACGTGACATTAATCATTGATCCAATAGAGATAGGTTTAAATAATTGGAATACCTAAATTAATATATTATAATTGATTTTATTTAATGAGGTTTTGACACTTATCATCCCTATATAAAGGTCAATTGATATTGCAAATTTGGCTACGTATGGGAAACACTACAATCTACCTATGATGCTAACTTTGCACCTTGATATATTTTGATACATTCAACCTCATGAACTAAAAATTGGACCATATGAAATAGGATTAAACACAAACACCACAATTTTATCATTTCCTTCTAAAATTACCATATGTGTAAATGCTTATGTAATCAATTTTCTCACTCATTTTAATTTACCAAGATGACTAGAAGAATTCACATTCATATGAATACTTTGATGAATTACTTTCACTTATAAAAGAATTCCAAGCACTCATAACATGCCATATGGTATCTAAAATATGATCACATAATAAATAACACCAATTAACTGCATTAATAATTTAAACACTTAATAACCATGAAAGAACACTGAAGCACATTGAAGCACACTTTGTCATTTTACTTCTAGCACATAAGACATCTCATGAACACTCTTTTCCACCTCATGGACATTATTTGGACACCTTGGAGACATCATTGACAAAACCTTAACAATATTACCCATTTTCATTGATGTTAATCAATCACAAATATTAGACTCAAACTCTTTCTCTCTCTTTAAGCACTTTCTCCCCCTTTGACACAATGATAAAGTGGGAACTAACTTATCCTAAGGACCTAAAAAGTATTTAATAAATAAAAAAGGAAATGAACACCTTTGAAAAATGATAAAAACTTCCCCTAAAATTATACATACCATTTCTTACCAAATCTTCATAGTCTTGCTCATTGACAACACACCATCTTGACCATACCATGATATATGAAAAATAAACACAAAATATCAATAAAATGGGAGTGATGACACTTTCATAATACTAAGAGAGACTCCCTTGAAGTAAATTGATCTTAGGCTCCTTTTGAACACCTTCAAACCACCAAAAACCATGATGAAATAACATAATTACCTTCATACCTTCTCTCTCATATTCAACTACACAATGTTTTTATCTTAGGACTTGACCATTTACAAATCTCCCCCTTTTTTTATGCATGAGGAATAAATACATTTTTAAAGCACCTCACTTGGTTTCATCAAGTCATAATAACAACATGCTTGAGTTTACATCTATATTAGAATTTTTCATATATCCACCATGACTGGAACACCTCATAAATGCTTCCCTTCACATCATGCATATCTTCAAGTTTATATTCTTAAAAAAGACTCAATTAAAAAATATACATACTTACAAACAAGATATTTAAATGAACAACTCAGAAAGTAATCACCTTCAGATCACTAAAATTCTTGATCTTGTAACTCTCCTTTTTTGTCTTGCAACATCAACCAAAACCCAAATAGCATCCATAATTCTTCCTCTTACTAACAAGTATCTCCTTGAAGCCTATAGAGACACCCTTTTAACATATAAAGACTAAAATTCCCAAAAATTAGGAGACTCCCATATCTTCATACTCTTACTTAGCTTGAAATCTTGCCTCATCATCAAATTGACTTTGAATGAGTCCTTAATTTCAATTTTTATTTTTAACTCAGAGTCTTGCTTGATCTTTTTATCCATTTGGACAGATAAGGCTTGTTCTTTGATTCTTGGACTTGTTTCTTATTTTTTTCATGAAAAATAATCCATTCACCTCCTTGGGTCTCCATTCATTATGTCTTATTTTATTCAAGTTAGAATTGATTTCTTAGAAGTAAAATGCCAACCATTCCTATAGAACCTTTCTATGTGACCTCTCTCCTAACATTTGTAGCAAACTATACTTCTAAATAAAAACTCATTGTTTTTTACCTTAATAGGACATAATCTTGCAAGGTACCCCATGTTATAGTAGTTATATCATTAAACTTCATTTACACCACTTGACTAATGATTCATATCATAGTTACAAGAAAATTCATTCCTTGAGGGTCTTTTACACCCTCTTAACCTATGACAATATTGATTATAGGAGTAATACTAACCATTGAAATTTGTATAGCTCATAATATTTTGTTGTTTGATATGATGATTTTTCAATATTATATCACCATCATTCCTTGATTTATCATTTATATTTAAGGTCTAATTCTTCTTGTTCATTCTAGCCTTCTCTTTGTCTTGAGTGTCAACCTTTTGTTCTTCTTTGAGACGTAGACTAGATCTATCACTCATATACATTTGACTATTTATAATGTTTTCAAGATCATTAGCACTCTTTTAAAACATAAACAAATACCTTACCTTGTTATATGTCTTTTCCAACTTAACATTTAAGGATGCAATTTCAATCATATACCTTCAACATTCATTTTCTTTAGTTTTGGGATTGTAGACATAGTTTCCAATTGAATATTGAGATGATTGACTATATCTTCATGTTGCCTAGTCTCATCAATTTATTCTTTCCTCAAACACACTAAATTTATCCTCATAATCCTTGATTTATGACATCTTCTTGTTATTTTTCTTCTCAATCTTTAGATCTTCAAGAGCATTCATCAATTCAACCTAATTATCTACGTTAGTTTCTTTATTATCTAAATCATCAGTTGCATCTTTATTTCTCATGAGATCATCTCTTTTATATTTGCTTACTTCTAACTTCTGATATGTTTCATGTTTATTCATAACTTGATTTAGTTTCATTTGCAAAGACTCCATCTCTGATTAATACATGATACAATCTTCATCCTAACCCTTTACCTCCTCATCAAGAGTACAAACCTAAGTTTCAAGCTATTAAGTGATCTCATCATGCTCCTTTACTTCATTACTTAACCTTTCTTTAAAAAGGCCAATTTTATCCTCATAGGATTTGATCAAGGAAACTTGTTTTTTGTTCTTTCTTTGTAGTAACTTCACTTATTCAATAGTATTTAGATATTTGTCTTTAATAGTGACTTTCTCATATTATTTCTTTGAGCTATCTCCTCCAAAGAGGTCTCTACTATAATAACATTCACCTTCATCATCACTAAGATCCATGAATAGTATCTCTTTGTCCTCATAATGATATGAATCATAACTATCTGATGTGCTTTCATCTTCTTTAATAGATGAGTTATTGTCTTCTTCATGGTAAAGGCTCTTACTACCTTTATATGACTCCTTTCCACTTTTTATATTGAATAACTTTATGTACTTACTAGGACCCTTAGATTTAATTTTCTCATCCTCATGATACTCCTTATGAACTTCCTTATGTTCATTATTGCCTTTTTTTGGGCACTTATATATAAAATGACCAAATTTACCACATGAAAAACATTTAAAAGGAAGTTTCCCTTCATACTTACCTAATCCTAAATTCAATTTCCTTGTAATCATGGATTCAAGTTGATCTTCATTGAGGTCAAAGTCTTCAAGACTTAACTCTTGCTTCCTAGATTTTGTCTCCTTGATCACCTTGAAGGTTGATTCTTTCTTAGGAGTTCTATCCTCATTGACTCTCATCTCATAGGCATTAAGGATCCCATGCCATTCATCTATTTTCATCTAAGTAAGATCATGATTTTCTTCTACAACATATACTTTTGAATCAAATTTGACAGTGAGAGACCTTAATAGCTTTTGTACTATAGTAAATTCTTCAATCTTCTCTCCAAGACCTCTAATCATGTTTACTATCTCATCAACCCTTAGAAGATAAGATTCCATAGTGTCTTCATCCTTCACTTTGAGGCCCTCAAATTTCCTTCAATAAGTATGTAATTTAGCCAACTTAAATTTTGAATCTCCTTCATAGATAGTTTGCAATTTGACCCAAATTTACTCAGAATATTTACAATAGATAACCTTGGTGAACTTAGTCTCTAAAATACCAAAAATTATGGAATTCATTTCTTTTGAATTGTTTTCACTTATCTTCTTATTAGCTACACTAGTTGGAGGATAGTTGGTGTAGTATAAGCATCCATAATAGGTTGCCAAATATCAAACCATATAAACATGATGTATGTTCTCATCCTTTCACCCAAAAAATAATAATTTGACCCATTTAATAATGGTGCTTGTTTTTAATATAAACCCTACATATGCTGACTTTCCATATTTTACCTTGGATCACCTTTAAGTGGTTAAACTTACAAAGAAAGTCATGCTCTAATACCAATTATTAGAGGTACAATCACTAAAATGGGGGGTGAATTTGTGATGAAATATAGTCTAAGATTCAATTTAAATCTTTTAAAACCCCTAATCAATCACCATAATCATTCATAAATCATAGAAATCATTCATAACAGTGAACAAGAAAGGTGATGCAAGATATAGCACACAACACATGAATTGTGAGTGAAAACCTCAAGGGGAATAAAACCCACTCTCAAACCTAAAAAAAATTGAATAATTTTCATATAAGATGATCAAAAACATGAGATCTTTTAGTTAATCACCCACTTCACAAGGAACACCCACCCTTAAGCATGAACAAGTACCAACTTGTTCTAGATGTTGAGCACCCACACAACACCTATGAGATAAAAAACTACAAAACTATAATTTCCTTTCAATACAATGGAAAAATAATGTATAACACCTCTATTTTAACCCTTCACACTCTCTCAATCTTTCACACAACAACAATGCATCTGAAATACCCTTTTGAGTCACTCTACATTTCTTCACTCATCCTCAATTTTCAAACCTAAATGATCACTATTATGACAAAAATTGTGACCTATAGGTCATAAACCCAATCTTAACATTTCTATTATCTTCATTCCATCCACTAGGCACACTCACACTTCTCTATTATGTCGCTTCTCAACTCTAGAAATGATCACCTTTGATTGCAATCTTTATAGAACCTTCATGAATATCATCTTATTGGTCAGACATAATACTTACCATAACCTTTAAGGATTGTATAAAAATAATACATATCTCAATACCATACTAATATTTTTTCCATAACATCCATGGGTCAACCTTAAGCAACTACATCTTTCGAATAGGCCTTAGTAGCTCTTGCAGGTCTCATGGAGACATATTCACTCATTTAGCACTTCACTAAGCAAATTAAGAACACTATACCACTTAAAAATTCATATGTATACTACATATTATCCATAATACATATTTAATTTATTACATCCATCATTACACTCCTATACATATGACTAATCTACTCAAACATTAGTCTTGTAGACAAGAACACCATGAATTAACAAATAGTCAACTTTGGAGCTCAATAATTACAAATTTACAGACAATAAAACCTTATAAAAAAATTTATATATATCCTTTGGGGTATTTTACAACTTTTAATTTTATACCACCTTCAAATTTATCCTCCATTAAAATTTATAACTCAAACAATATAGACTACTTTTTCCTTTGTTAATTTAAATATTCAAATTCGAACAGTCATTATTTAATGTAAAAGATTAAAATACATGTCTTTATCTTGTTCCCCATGTAAAATTGATAAAATATTATTCTTTTATATCATTATGAGTGTCATATTATTTACTTTAAATCACTATCCATTTATCTTTGATCTATGCTTTTGAGATTGTGCCACTTGACAGCCCCGTGTGCCTTCTATGTATCCTACTGTCAGTCTCTGCTCTTACACCACTTGGTAGTCCCATATGAAATCTAAGATTATTTACACTGATTATAATCCCCTCATTAAATATATTAATATTTTTACTTATTGACCTCATGATCACCATTAGATCTCCTTTTTCATAATTTAACACGTGTCATTAGATCTTCATATGTACAATCAATCATGTACTATTGATCCTTGATCTGATTGAGCTAGATTTTGACACTTGAAATCCTAAAATTTAATTATGAGCATTTATTTTACACACACACACGCACACACACGCACGCACACGCGCACACACACACACACACACACACACACACACACACACACACACACACACACACACACACACACACACACACACACACACACACACACACACACACACACACACACACACACACACACACACACACACACACACACACACACACATGTTTCAAAACTTGGAATCCATATATAAATGTCACTTGATATTGAAAATTTGGCTAAATATGGGAAACATTGTAATCTACTTGGGAGGCTAACTTTGTACCTTGATATCTTTTGTTACACATAACATCATGACATGAAACTTGGACCATGAAAACTAGGATAAAAATTTAAAAAAACCATATGATTATTTAATTCTAACACTTCCATATGTTTAAATTATAATTTCATCAATATACTCACATAGTCTAATTTGCCAAGATGACTAGAAGAACCTAGACATTCATATGACTACTCTGATGAATTCCTTTCAATTTCACAAGAAATAATGACACCCCATATGGTATTTTAAACATGAACACACCATAAATAACACCCATAAACTACCTTAATAATTAAAACACTAATAACCATGCATAACACTGAAGCACATTGAAGCACACTTTGTCATTTTCCTTCTAGTACACAAGAGATCTAATGAAACCTCTTTTCCACCTCATGGAAATTATTTGGAAATATTGGATACATCATTTAAAAAAAATAAAAATAAGGTTTTGTAATATGTGCCAATTTTATCATTTTCATTGATACTATTATTGGTGTGTTTTATTTCATTTTTTGTTTCAAATTACATTACAAAATCTTTCCCTATTTTTAGTACACTATCATTTTATTTGACACATTTTATAAATAGAATATGTTTTTCTCTATTTATAGTACTAAGTAAAACTGGTCAATTATATATCCCTTTTAACTAGTTAGGTTATAGTACGAAGTCAACTTGGTCGACCCTATATCCTTATCAAACTATGTTTTCCTAGTTTGTAGCACTAGGTCAACCTAATCAACTCTGTAGTCATATTGTTGAACTTGATTCCAATTTAGTTCTCTATTTTTCCTTAGCATTTTATTATTTTCCTCAAATAATCATGAACTATAACCTAACTTTCATAATCGAATCATGAAAACCCCACTTTTACATTTTCCTTGTTAAAATATTAAAAACCTAGTCTTAGCTAACATTTAACATTTTTATGTCTTATAACATGTTTTGGTTACTAGTTCCATGGATACTTAAATATGTCACATATCAATAAATAAGGAAAGAACTAGTTTGTAAACTATCAAATTATAAATGCATCTCCCCGACCTGCTAAATCCATACCATAAATAAGGAAGTCTATGCCAATTACTTCATGTCCACATTTATTATAATCTTCTTGGATAACTTGAATCCATTTAAACACTATATGGGATGTTCATTTCTCCCTTTCTTTACCTCCTAAGAGAACCCTCACTATTGGATCACCTCTTCCCCTCCATCTATGGATTGTAACATGATTCAAATTACACCTCAAGATGAATTAGGTGGATCTGATACTTTTTGTACCTATCAAAACAATTCTCATCTTCAAACCATTATAGATAATGTGGGAGTAATTGACATAGGTCTATCCAATAATCTCATAGGTAATCCACTTTCCAATAACCCTCCCCATAATAAATTCAAAGAATTATATTACAAACACTAACATACCAATTGATATGACTCAACTTATTGCATAATTCATACAACAAATGAACATAATTTAAACTTCTAACACCTCTCAAATGATGCAATTACAATGTTATTTTATTAATATGGCTAATCAACCTCTATTTCTCAATCCTCAATCCCATCCAAATTTTATTCCTCCACCTCTTAGAGATGCCATAATAAATGTTATTACTCAACCTATTATGAATAAAAAATTCTTAAAAATATCAAAAATTAAACTTTAGCTCCTTTCACCATGTCCATTGATATTGTTAATATATATCCAACTATCAAGTATGATGGGACTAAATACCTCATAGCTTTTCTCAAATAATTTGGTAATATTCATAAAGAATGGATCCAAACTAATACTTTTTCCATAGATAAACTTGTAATTAAAACCTTCATTGGTGATGTATATTAATGTACAAGCAACTTCCTGAACATTCCCTTTGTCAACTTGAGGATTTAGTCAATCCTTTAGTCAAAGAGTTTCAACATAATGATCTTCCCAAAAATTGTCTTAGCGATTTCAACAATGCTAAGCAATCTCCCATCGAATCAGCTCATGATTTTATCAAATGATGTAAATCTCTAGCCGATAAATACAAACAAACATGATTAATGATAATTTATTTAAATTCTTTACAATTGCTTTGACTCCTTCACTTTAATATAATTTTTACACTTTTCATCCTCAAACACTAAATGAAACTCTTGACTTTCATAAATATCAAGGCTTCCTCATGAATAAATTTGAACCAAATACTAAATTACTCAAAGGATATTTTCAAACTTCTACCAATTCCATCATTATAAATACTCTTTAGACTAAACTAGGAGCTACCAAAGCCAACACTCCCTCATATTCTCACATACCACTCATTGTGAAACAAAAAAAAATAACTACCCTCTAGACCCTTTACTTATCCTAATAATCCTCTTAAATGGTATGAACCTAACCAATTTTGTTGGTTCCATGCAGACATTGGTCATTCCCATGAAACTTGTCAATGTCTTACTAAATTTATTATCTCCTACATTCTTGGTAATTCCTTCAATCCTGAAGCCATGATTCAACTTCGTCATCAAGAGTACAACACCACTTCTCAAAAATGATAATCTTCCAAAGCTTATTCTTATAATAACCAAAAATATTTTTCCATAGATAATTAAAAAAAACCATGTATGTTTGTGTTATTGATGCTGACTATGACCAATATAAAAATAATTCTCAATATGTTAACGCAACTAAGGTTAGTTATCATCATAAACTAGCTCACAAAGATCCCATCATATAACATAAGAAACCATATTTGGAAGAAAACCTTTTCAAATATACTACAACCACTCATTTAACATTATAAGCCCATGAGGAACTACCTCCTTCTTAACCTCGAACAACTTCCATTCCTTCAAAATCTACCTTGCCTTCTACAACTTACACTGGTTCTTCTTCTAAATCCTATTATAATTTTCTCAAATAAATTAAATCCATGCCTTACAAGATTCCACTTGTGGATTTAGTTATTACTTCCCCTTATCATTGCAAGTTCCTTATGCAATAATTACAATAAATCAAAGATCCATATCCTATAGATGATCCATCCCCTATGGATCCTAAATCTACCAACATGCATACCATTGAAACTATTTTCCCTTATTCTAAGCCTTCTATTGAATTTATTGAAGAAGACATGATTAATGATGAGATTATTTTTCGCACTAATGATCCACTATTATTGAATAAAATAACCATTAATACTACCCTTATCTGTAAATTCTTAGTTGATGAAGGGTACAATATTAATGTCATATCTTTATGGATTATCCAAAAACTTATATATAATAAGGATCATCTCAAGAAAACCCACCTTAACTATCATAAACATGATAAAACTAATAGAAAACCACTTGGTTATATTTGGCTTCCCCTAACAATCAGACCTAAGACTATTTGAATTAAACTTATGGTCCTTAATTTTCACTTATCTTATAACATACTTCTCAATTGCCCTTAGACTCATAGAATGAAGGCCATCACCTATCATAGTATCTAGTGCATTAAATCCATACATAATGGTAAATGGTATAAGCATAATTCCAATCCAAACCCTTGGAGTATTCAACCTCATAATCCTAAATCTCAATATTAGATCCCTACCATCCCTACCATCAATAATTCTCCCTTACCTAAGTTTATCAACATCAATCCAAACTTACAAGTCACTCTTTCTGATTAAGATGATGATGAACTTAATGACTTCTAACATATTTGAAACACTACTAAACTATCTCCTTATATCTTAGAGTGGCTTCCTCCTTCTTTATTACCTTGTGATCTCAATATTTCTCTCATCGATGAGATCATTGATTTCCCCCCTCCATGCAATGCTTAAGAACCTTATTACATAGAAGATGCCTTCACCTACAATGACTATGGAATGGTCAAATTATTCCAAAACCCTCTAATCATGTCTCCACAAAATTTGAGTAACATTAGAATTTCACCTTCTAAAATTCTTTTGAATCTCAATCATGTACCATTTCTATAACCTATGATGGTAACTACATCATGTCCAAAGCTAAATATCGATACTTGGATGTTAAACATTATAAAAAAATTAGCTCAAATACATGGTTTCAACTGAGATGTTCATACCATTTCTACAGATCATTAATTAGCTCCCAATGGTCATGTACCTCATGTTAATTCTCCACTTATTAATACTCCTTGGGTGGTATAACAAATCCTACCTTCCAAACCTCCAAAAATTCTTGCATCTTCTCTACCACCCATGTATTCCACCACTACATATGATTTTTCCCCCATCAAAGAAATTAATGATATACTAGTCCCATCTAATTAATCTACTCCTACTCTTGAGATTACACTAGATGCCAAGGCCATAGATACTCATCAGATACATTCTAAATATGATATCCATCGTACTCAAATTCTCAATATCAAATTAGATGTTGAGTATTTTAGTCCTCTTCCCACTCTACCTAGAGATGAATCTATTCTTGAATTACTTCATTCTTAAGAACCTCAACTTCCTCACCAACATCAAAAAATTGTGAATTTAAAAAAAAATCCCATTATTTCAACAACCTCATTGCTAGCATTGATCTTAAATCTAATCTAGTTTATTCTTTACCTAATGTACCATACTAATTCCAACATGAAAATGCTATTCTTATCAAATAAATTACCCATATTTAATATGGTACACCATCCTGACCTTGACCAATTAAAATTTCTTGAAAAATTTCACCCACTAAACATGATAACTTTAGTTTATTTTTTAATAAATATCATGAGATCTTCACCTAGTCCTATGAGAATATGTCTGGTATTGACCCTATTATTGTGGTATACTATATCATCACTTATCTTGAAGCCAAACCTATGCATCAAAAGAAGCATAAATTTCCACCAGAGGTTTCCACCTTATGTCACAAAGAAATGATCAAACTTATTGATTCTAAGTTTATCAAACTAGTGGATTATTATAAATGGGTTTCTAACATAGTTCTTATTTAGAAAAAGGTCACCATGGTCATTCACATTTGCATCAATTTATATAATTTTAATCTTGCTTGTCCTAAGGATAATTTACCTTTACCTTCAATAGATGTCATTGTCAATTCCACAGCTGGTTATGAAATGTTTTATCTTATGGATGGTTTTTTAGGCTCTAACCAAATTCATATCACCATCAAAGACCAACATAAAACAACTTTCACCATAAAATGGGGAACCTATTGTTATGTTAAAATTCCCTTTGGCCTTAAAAATGTTGGAGCTACTTATCAATGGGAAATGACTCATATATTTCATGATCTTATCTAAAAAATTGTATTTACTAAATTAAAAATTTATGAGACTCATCTTTTTGATCTTATCATCATCTTTGACTGTCTTCTTAAATACAAAGTTAAACTAAATCCTTATAAATGTGTCTTCAGTGTCAGATCTAGAAAACTATTAGGATTCTTATTTTCTCTCCATGACATCGATGTTGACCTTACCAAGATTAATATTATCATCAACATGCCCATCCCTCGATCTATTCTAGACATTCTCGCTTATCTTAATAAACTTGGGAAAATTAGATGATTCATCCTTGAAATGGCTTACCATATCTACCCCATCAATTTTATTCTTAATAAAGGTAATTATTTATACTAGATGGACCATTGTAAAGAAACATTTGATAATATGAAATAATCATTACTTTACCCACCTACTCTTTTTCCTCTTTTTAACAATTGACCTCTGATCTTGTGCACCTATTCCACACCCATATCAATTAGGGTAATGATTTCCTAGTAAGATGATACTAGGTGATAATATGTCATCTACTATATCAACTAAGGCCTCATTGATTATGAGAAATGTTACATAAAAGTTTAATGTGATTGCCTTACCATATAATTTGTAGCTAAAAAACCTAGACATTATATGATTTATCAACACACTTATGTTATCATTAATTATGATCCCCTTCATCACCTCTTCTCCAAATCCTTTCTTCTTAGAGATAGGATTAGCAAGTGGATGATCCTTCTCATGGAATTTAATCTCTGCATTATTATTCAAAAATCCATCAAAGTATAAATCATCGATGATCAAATTATTACAACTCTTATGCTTAATACTGACCACCTTCAATATAGTTTTCTTGATGACAATATCCTCTATATTGAAGGTCTCAACTAAGAATTATCTCTTAAATATTACTTCCACAAATTCGCTACTAATCTTGAAGCAAATAATCTCGATGAATATGTTATCCTCCTTGATACTACTAAACTAAAATTAGTCATCAAATAAGTTACTGAAATTAATGTTGATTTACAAGAGGATAATTGGAACCTTCATTTTGATGGTGATAAATTCCTTTAAAGAGTTGGGGTAGGTTGTATTCTTATAAGTCTTCCTAGAAAATTCATCCTTTTATCTTTCTTTTTAGAATTTGACATTAATAACAATATGACAAAGTACGAAGCTTTAATCTTAGGCATGAGAGTTGATCTTGATTTAGATATCCAATATATACATGTTTTAGGTGATTCCCAACTCATTTTCCACCAAGTAAATGGTGATTACTAATGAAAAAGTAAGAATCTCATTTCTTAATATCAAATTGAAACTACTCTTCATCTCTTTTACTGTCAAGCCTATCCATCGAGATCAAAATTTTATTATTGATTCCATTGCTTCTTCAGCATCTCTTTTTCATTCACATCAAGTTCTTATAGATCCCACTTTTCATATCTAAATAAGAAAATATCCATCCCCTATTTAACCACATGATTCACTAATCTACCACATTGAGGCTATCACCATTTGACAAAGTTCATGGTATAAAGACATCATTCAATTTTTGGAACGTCAAACTTTGTTGAGGTATAGTGTTCACATTATTAGTGAAATAATATAAATATTATTCTTATAACAATATTAAATTAATATTTTGTAAGTTATATTTTTTAGTGTATGTTAGTTAATTGAATATATTATTAATAACAATATATTCATATTTATTGTGTTGGTTAGTCAGAGTTTCTTTGTGAGATATTGGTGGAGATTGTATCTCTTCAATTATAGGAAATTTCTTTCCTATATATATTTATAATCATATGTATGGTTTTCATATGAAATATAATAAAAAATATTATTATAGTGTGTTAAAATATTTCTCTGTATTTATGTTTAGTTCATTTTTCTATGTTAATCTTCTATAGATATAAACCAAATCTATCATATGGTATTATAGAAAGATATTAACAAAGTAGATGAAATATTGAGCTTGTATGGGGAAGATCCATTATTATTAATGGTTTCTCCTTCTATGAGAGTTTTGTAGTTTTTTTATTATTAGAGTAATGCAAATAGGAGTATGGTGATATTTTTTTATTCTTTACATTGAAGAGTTGTAGTAGATCTATAAGGGAGTGTGAAAAATTTGGCACATAGCTTATGGATAATATTTGATGCTTTAAAAAAAATGGCATATTCTCTTTGGAATTATTTACATAGTAATATTTTTACACATCCCCCTATGAGTATGAATAAATCCTTTTTTAAGCTTCTACATGTGGTTATTAATTTTCAACATCTAATTGGTGTTCTTATTGGATGAGAAGAAGGAAAATCTATTCAGTCATGGATTCACCATTCATAGATGGGTTCAATTTTCTATTATGACTTCTACCAAGGTTGTTAAATTGAGGTTCATGTCAAGTTCATAGTTCATCCTTCACATTGAGCATATCTTCCACATTGAGATTTAGTTTTTTTGTGTTTCGGTAATCATTACAATCAATATTGAATTTGTTGATCACATTCTTCTAAATAAACACTTCAATAAGTGTGCCAGTCCTTATGAAAAATAACTAGCTTTGAGATCTTTTTGAGACCTGTACTTTCCTCATACACCTATTTTTTTGAATTTTGAGCCATATTCAAGCTTCATCATTGATTCATGCATTTATCCACCCAGTTCATGCAATTTGTAGTCATATAAAATGTCTAAATTGGTAGTTTAAGTGTGGCTTATGATAAACTATCCATATATCCTTTTTATATGCTCTTGTGACCCTTTTAGATACCTTTTCACTCATTATTGATCATCTAGAACCTTTTGAATTGTCATTTCACCTCAATCGAGATGATTTCCCTAAGCCAATACTATTCCCCTAAATTTTGAGCCTATAAGATAGGAGAACCATACTTGGACTATAACACTGGACCTTAGGGTGTCTCATTTTTGGTACTGCTATCCATTAGCATTTTGATCCCAAATGGTCATTTCCATCTGATCCCTATCCTTCATTATGTCATCCTATAATAAATACGTCTAACCCATGACTAATGGTTCCCTATAAAATCTTATCTAAAGCTCACTTACAAAGGGAGGTGACAAATCTTATAAAGTAAGCAAGAAAAATTATATTGAATATGGTAATGAATTTGCATTTTATAAGTAACCATTACTATTATTTTAATGATGAATATGATGATGCATATGAAAGTTATAGTGAAGAAAAATTAGATACATATTCTTCTCTCAAACCTATCTCTTTTCTTCCCTCTTTCAAAGGAAATAATTTTGATATATGGGAAAGTTACTTTTCAACTCATTCTCCTATGGAAAATACATCAAATGTACAAATTAGTCATGAAATTCCAAGTAAAACTCTCATTAGTGATACTTTTCTTGCATTTAACCTAGGTTTTCCCTCTATTTTGATACTTCTATGTTCAAATTACAACAATATAAATGAAATAGAATTAAATTTCCAATACATAATTCAAATTATCAATCTCATGTTCTTAACTCTACTTTGTCATCTAAAACAATGAGAAAATAATGTCTAAATGATAAATCTCTTACTCTTGATTATCATATTGGAAATTAAAATAATGCATGCACTCCATTCAAAGATAACATAGATGCACATAGTATTCCAATTTCACATGACAATTTATTACATATTAGAAAAGAATCAACATCTTATCTCACCCCTCTCCCTAGTGATAATGGAAGTGATAATGAGAATGATAGTGAACATGAAAATGAATATGATAATGAGACTAAACATGAAAGTGATACTTCTACTTCTCTTCTTTCAAATGAAAAAAAATCAAATTGTGATAATGCATAGAATAATTATGACTATTATGCATATAGTGAAGAAGAAAATTCATCTCATACTTCTAAATATTATCTCACTTCATCTCTCAAACATAATGCATTACAAAATTTTGCTTCCACTTCTATGCATGATTCTATTTCAAATGATGCACATGCCAATGATAACATCACATATTATATTCAATTAGAATGTGATTCACTAAAAATTAAAGATACCAATGAATCTCCAAAGCCACACCCTACTACAGTAGCACCTATTTCTCACTCTCAACCCAAAGAGAATGGTATCCCACATCCCTCTACTAAGGTCCAAGTTATCATTCCTCCAAAGGTTCAAGTGAGCACACCCCCTCTCTATGATCCAATTGTTAAATATAGCATTCCCATGGCTAAAATAAATGATAAAATACAACATTTAAATGAACCAATTCAAGATACTAATATACCATTCCAAGAGATTATTTATTTAATGCATGTAGTTGGTGAATTACAACACCAAGTACATCTCCTTACTTTGGAAAATAAGTCTTATAAGTCTTCGATGGATGCCAATTACTTTCATGGTAACCCTCTTCTAAAACATTTGTCAATGCTTCATTCCCTAAGCATTTATAAATACCATCATTGCCTCAATTTGATGGAACTAAAAATTCATTCATACACCTTAAAGCCTTTTGGAAGGCTTTGCCATCTCATGTGAGTCCTTTTATTCTACTTATGTTGTTCCAACAAATGTTAGTGGGAAATGCACAAAATTGGTTCTTTCACCTACTCCCTATTGGTTCTTTGCATACACTTTATGACTTAGAGGAGGCATTTCCTAGATATTACATAGAAAACATGGGACCTCATATTAAATATGAGAAACTTGCCACATTACATCAAAATTCTTCAGAGCTAGTTAGTGATTATATCTCACAATTCAAGACTCACATGTTATGATTGATCTATAAACCAATAGATTTAAAGGTTTATCATATCTTTATTAATGGGCTTCACTAACCCCTCTTAGAACATATTTATATCAGATAGAGTCCTCTTTTAGGAACATATGTTATATAGTTTTACGCTTGGAGAAGAATTTGGGATTGATTGAGTTAGATTTAGTTGATTAGTTTACTCTAGATTTCATACCATTACCTCCATCTATATCTCCTAACACTCAGTATCCACCATGTCCCAAACAAGATATGAGACCACAGCCAAAAAAGTAACCAATTAAGAATAGAGTGCTAGTTTCTAGAGCACCACCTATATTATGAACTATAGAGAATAGCAGTAGGGAACCACTATAGTTTGATTCAAAGAGGGATATCCCATATGTCATATTATCAACACTAATATATACGAGGATAATTACATTAACTTCTACTCATCATCGAGATTCACATCTCTTACACAAGCAACCACATCAAACCTTTTATAACTATCATTGTATATGTGCACATAGAGATAATGATTGTTATGGAATCAAGGACTATATTATTATATGTGTTGATAATTACATCATAGCATTAAAATTAGGGACAATAAGATCTCCTCCATCATGGATCCATGGACCTCATTCCTCCATGACTGAGTCATCGCAGGACATTCCTTCATAGGAATCATCAATTAATTATCATGAAAGTAATGCAGTTTTTAGGATAGAGCTTCATAGGAGAACTCCTATCCCACCTACTCAAATGGTTTGGAGACTAGTACAATGATAAAAACCTACATATAGAAGTGTAGTTGGTGGAATACATAGTGTAGTTCTATATACATATCTTGCATAGTCACAGACATCGTAACAAATTTTTCAAGGTCTTATCTCATGTATAGACCTACTACGATGAATATTAGATGAACCCACATTGTAGAGTACTTCTCTAGATATATATTTACTACAACCAAGTTTTCAAGGTTGTATCTCATGTAGTAACCTACTATAGTTAACATTAGATGCACCCACATCACAAAGTATTGCTCCAAATAGATATTTACTATAACCAAGTTTTCAAGGACCTATTTCAAGTAACAACCTACTATGATTGAGATTAGATGTGCCCTCATCATAGGTTATAGTTCCATATTGATCTATTACTTAGTCATATGCATCACAACAAAGGCCACATACTGTTATTTCACATAACAATCCACTACAATTGTAGATAGATGAGCCTCCTTACTAGCACATAGTTTTAGTTATGCATCCATTAAGGTTGCATCTTAAAAAGTCTCCATATATAGCTATATCTAGTGCACTCTAGATAACATCAGATATAGGGTTTGTTCCTACACAACATGAATAGTATGGCCACTTGTTTAGTTGGCCATTATGGTTTATATAGTGATATAATAGCCATGGGGTTGATATGCATAGAGTGATATCTTACATCCCCTTCTACTAAAAACTACATCAATGATAGTTTTAAGACTGTAGATGGTTTTTAGTTATATTATTCACACCTAGGGCATTATCATTGAGCCTCTACACATAAATCACATTTTTAGAGAGATTTTTATATTACCATATGGGTCCTTAAGAGCCCCATAGTTTCATCCACTTCTATGAGTTCTAAGTGGACCCCATAATTAGTTTCCCCAAAAAATATTTAGAGAACTTATAACATACATAACTTTTGAATTCATAATCTTAGCCCTTCCATCATGTTTCATGATCACACATGATACATATCCTTGATACATGACACAATGATAGGGAGTCTCTTATGAGACTCATCAATTAGTATCATAATTTCTCAGCTTACTTGTATATCTCTTATTTCAAAAAACCAAAAATAATACAATATTTAAAAATACTAAAAACAATATAACATTTCAAAATACAAAAACATTCAAATAACTCAAAACACCAATAAAATTTCAATTTTATGCATTATCCATGATTTACATTTTTACTACCATTCTAGACTTACATTTTTCTATTATATGCTATTGTTCGTCAATTTATCTACATTACCATGCTTCACTTAATCTTCTTTGAGTGTGTACAGTAACACCCAACTCCTTATTGCTTCACTATACCCATTAAGTGGGCATCCTAATTTTACATTCAAGACATACATTGACATATCTACCCATCGAGGGATTCTTCTACATGACTACACCATCCAAATTATATCATTCCTATGCCACACACTCTAGTTATCATGTTGATGTACATTAATTACTAGCTTACATAGAGTATTCTATTGACACTCACTAGTATATAGAACATGTGTATTTCTTAGCATCTACCTACTCTTGTACTTCATGTTTTGCATACTTTCACTTCTTGCTTTGTTTAGTTAGATATACTAATATTTATAGAATTTACATGCTTTGCTTTCTTGATTTGAGTAGCTAGATGTGATTTCATTTCTCAATTCCTATTTTGTACTCTTGTGTGTGCCTTAAAAAAAAAATTAATGTCATTTTATTATATTATTCTATGTGATTGTATCCCTCATGCCAAATTTTTTTGTAATATTTTATGTGTTTTTAGGCCCTCATGCCAATCTTCTTTATTTTCAATTATATGAGTATGTGGGAATTTAAACATGCCTTATAAGTTTTTTTTTATAGTTTGAGTGACATGTTACCATGTCCCTTATTTCCTTGGACCCTTGGCCACTTTTTTGTTCTTCTTACTTCTTTCCTTGCATGCTTGTTATTTGTTTGCTTCTCAATTGTTTGCAATGCCATGATCCACATGATGGATTATCTTGCCTTGTTGGATGTCATAATGGACATCATGCTCTATCCCTATTTGAAAACTAACAACTAACTAGATTTCCACTTTGAGTTCAATATACTACACATGTTATTACATTGTTACATCTATCTAGGCATACTCCTATTGATCTAACCATCTGCAATATAATCTATGATATGTGTTGAGACATATTTTGGATTATCATTGCTATATCATGTATTTGACAACATAATAAACTTCCAGGGATCTTTCTTTTGAGGGTAGTCATTAAAGGGTCTTCATTCCTACCCTCAAAAGAGGGGGAAACATATAGGGGTTTTGTCATAAAGACTAGAACCCTCTACCCATCAAAAAATTAGTTTTTAAAACACTTAAAACAATAAATATAACTCAAAATAGGCAAAAAAATAAGAAAAATAGTGATAAATACAGAATAATCATCAAGAATAGCAAAGGATAAGAACACGAAAAGTGGATAACAATGTCAGACACCAAAGTGTCTCATTTCGGTGCTCCTATCCAAATAGGCAAGAATCCAAAAAATTTAAAAATATATTAAAAAGTAAGATCAGTTACAATTTTATCATCTATAGTTTAGTTCAAATTAGGCAATTTCAGTATAATTTTACTTAAAGTATCTAGATATAGGGAGCATCATGAATGGTATGATGGATTTCACCTCTAGTTGTAGATTGGGTAGTTAGTATAACTTCCAAATTAGAATCCATGTTATAGACACCAGTGATTGGGGGCAATGTGCATGACATATTTGCCTTCTTTTCTTTCTAAGTTTAGTACATTAACCAAGTATTCTTAGTAGTTTCATGCCTTATTCCATCTATAGGTGGTTTCCATAATTTTGGAGTGGATTTCATAAATGCTTATTTCTCAGTTTTAGAGTGGATTTCATACAAGCCTAATCTCCACCTTTTAGAGTGGCCAAGATTGGCCTAGTTATTAGTACACATTCAGCTATCCATGCCACATTATCATTTTATAGAGCATTAATGGGCTTCATGATCCATCTCATATGACACACATTCATACCGATATTAGTTTATAACTTCACACTTAGGGGGTAATGATGGAGCCAAAGGACTAGCTAGCCTTTGTATTCTTGAGCCACCTACTCAGAAGGATTAGACACATAGTCCAAACATTTATTAACACACACTTGATCATATAACTTCACTTAGTGGGTGATAATGGAGCCAAAGGGCCAAAATTTGTATTCTTAAGCCACCCTTTGGAATTGAGAACTTAGCTCTATTCATGATATTAATCTTGGTACAACAAATACCTAGTATCACTCAGCATCACTCAACCTCACCCAACATCATAATAGGTTTTATATTAGTTCACATACTCAGTGAGGTGTATTTGTTCCTTTTTATTCCTCTCTTTTACCCAACCTTTATACATTCTTATTTTAGACATAGCATGTCTAGTAAGAATTGATCTATTCTTTATTTTCTTTTACAAATTTATGTTTCATGTTGTGTTCTCTCTTATCATCACTCAACATCACACATCTTCATGGTCTTCACCCTTACAAGTAATTTTAGGTATGCATTTTACTTTTATTTTTCTTTTCTACATCACTAGAATAAAAAGGGGGGGGGGGCGATATTGTAGTCATATAAAATGTCTAATTTGGTAGTTTGAGTGTGGCTTGTGACACCCTATCCATAGCTAATTTTTGCATGTTCTTATGACCCTTCTAGACACCTTTTCACTCATTACCAGTCATCCAAAACCTTCTAAATGCTAATTCCACCTCAGCTAAGCTACTTTTCTCAAACTAATCTTATCCCCCTAGGTCTCGAGTATGTAGGATATGAGAACCATAATTGGACTATAACATCGAACCCTAAGGTGTCCTATTTTTGGCACTCTTGTCCATTTTTATTTTGAGATTGAATGGTAATTTACATCTAATCCCTATCCTTCATTATGTCTAATTAGCATGAATAAATATAACCCATGACCAATGGTTCCCTATAAAATATTATCTAAATATCATTTACAAAGGGAGGTGATAAATATTACAAAGCAAGCAAGAACACAAACAAATCACTAAGGCAAACTTACCTATTCTCCACATACAATCACCTAATGCAGCTACAAACATACTCAAACCCTCACATCAGTAGCTAGCTACCTTAAGCATTATCAATTTGGAATTTTTGCATCTACATCACACTATGTTACAAAGCACATTAGGTGGGAGAACTATATATGGCTTGATCCCTCTTCAAAGTTTCAGTGCATATTACGCATGAACCCCCCACTTTCTCAAGGGATTTAAACATTGTTTATCAAGCATGAAGGAAGGTTAGGGTTTAGAAGATTAAATTAGATATATATCAAGTTTCATCAATAATCAACATTAAAGATTTCATAGGCAAGATCACATAGGAACAACACAAAAACCCAAAAAGTTTTAGGTCTCTATGAATACTTTAGACAATATCGAAGGAGTGGAAAATAATGTTGGACACTAAAGCATCCACTTTTTAGTGATCATATCATTTCACTAAGTAGAATATATATTCAAGTTTGTGACACCTTCCCAGTCTTACATAACCATTTTTAACCTCTATATCAACTGTCTCAGTCTGTTTTCTAGCTAAGTTATATTTCTTCCTATTGATTTCTATTTTTAGAAAGGTGAAAAAGACATATAATTATACAAATCAAGATTGTAATTATTTCTATATTCTATACTAATTTATTAGTCTATACCCTTGACTAAAATAGGAATAAAACTCCATTATTCCCAAAAAAGTTAAATCACAATTTCACTCTCATAAATACGACCTCAAAATTCATCCAAGTAATCACATGATATATTATTATGAAGTGTTTATGAAAGTCATGACTCTTTCAAGCTCTTTTTAGCCACTTAGATCCATTTAACCTTCTTTGGCCACTTTACTCTCTCCATGCCTTCACTCTTAAGTTGCCTTTCACATATGCATTTTTTCCCCTCATCTATATTACTTGTCAGTATTTTATATCTTTATTTTAGTCAATTAACCTTTTTGTAATAGTCTATTATTCAATTAGGTGAGTTTAATTTTTTTCAATAGTCATTGTAAGTGTCATTTTCCATATCATGTGGTGGAGGATTGATGTCATTTTAGTATAGGTTATTAAGTTTTATAATAGTAGATTTTTATGAGTATAAATAGATTACTTGATAGTTTTAATTTAAAGTCCTTTAGGATTAGTTTATTGTCTTTAGTTGAGTTAATTAGTGAGTTTTTAAAAAAAATTGAGTCATTTTAATATTTTGTATGTACTTAAATATAATAATTAGTCTTCTATGTATTTTAGTGAGTTGTCATTGTCAAAAATTCTTTGTGTCGATGTTGAAGAGTCAAGTCTAAAAAGTAAAAAATTGCAAAAAAAAAAAACAATTACCTTACAAATGCATTTTTGAGCAACCCCAATGTCTTGAGTTAAATGTCAAAAATATCAATCTTGAGTGGGGGGGGGGAGGAGGGAAGGAATCTATTCCATTTAAATCAACATGAATTTGAACTACATTGACATATAAACTAAGTGAGAAGCTTCATCAAATGGATGAAGGGGGAAATAGAGGCTATAGGTTTTATATCATCTTTTTATCCCTTAGAGATGGGGCCACTTTCTACTTTAGTGGTGTTTTTCTTTTCAATTGTGTGTTGTGTTTATTTTTAGCATAGTGTGGTTTGCATAAGAACATATATTGTATGCCTATTCATTTTTGTCATAAGTGAACTATATATTTGTATGTAACTTCTGTAAAATGTGATAATGATGAGATAGATAAACTATAACTACAAATTGTGATATGGTTTATGGTAAACCATTTTTAAAACCATTGTTTTATTGTTTCTGGTTAGACACTTGTAAAACCATTGTTTTTAGTTGTTGGTTAGCCATCTATAAACCATCAAGAATTAATTGTGGTTGTTGGTCATCCAGTTGTAAAACCATCATGTAAGTTTTGTGATTGTCCTCTAAAAATCATTAAATCATGAGTATAGGTAAAGATATGGGAGAGTTACTTTCCCCATGTTCACATTAAGTGGGTGTATATAGGATTAATAATGTTCATAGGGGAGTGAATGTTGAAGTATAGTTTTCACATTATTAATGTAATTACATAAATATTATTTCTATAAAAATATTACATTAATAGTGTATCAGTTAGATTTAGTAATATGTTAGTTAATAGAATATATTGTTAATAATGATATATTCATATTTAGTGGGGTGGTTAGTCAGAGTTTTTTTGTGAGATATTAGTGGAGATTGTATCTCTCCAATTATATAAAATAACCTTCCTATACATTTTTAATCATCTATATAGTTTTCATATGAAATAAATTGAAAAATATTATTATGGTGTGTTAAAATATTTATCTATCTTTGTGTTTGGTCCTTTTTCCATGTTAATCTTCTACAGATATAAACTAGCTCTATCAAAATTATCCTCCAAACCTAGATTCCCTTGAAAAAAATTGTATTCACAAACAAGATTTTAAGTGTGTATTTATAAATAACATCCTATACTATCATAATGTTGAAGGTACCTTATGAGGTTCCTCCTCTCCTTGAACAAGCACCTGGGGGAATTTGTGGTGGCCACTATAGTGGACATGCTATAGACCAAAAATACATATGTATGGGATAAGTTTGGCATACTCTTGAAAATGATGATATCAAATTTGCTAAAAAGTGTACTCTTTACCAACTTCATGATGATTTACTTCATTCACCTCTAGATGAGCTTCAAACCATAAAATATCCCTAGCCATTTCCATGTGGAGATTAGATCTCATTGATAAATTACCTCAATCTCAAGATGGTCATGTATTTATAATTGTAGACACATAATATTTTACCTAATGAGTTGAATCTATGCCCCTTGTTAATATAACTAGTACCACCATCTCCAAATTCATCCTTAATCAAATTAGTTACCACTTTGGTGTCCCTTAACATATCATTTTAGATAATGGGGTTAATTTCAAAAATAAAAATGTCAAATAGATCTGTGTTAAATTTAAAAACAATCACAAATTCTCTACACCCTATCATCCATAATGTAATGGAAAATATGAGGCCACTAAAAAATTATTAATAAAATTATCCAAAATATAATTCATGAAACCTGCATGGATTGGCACATGCATCTCCATCATGCTCTTTGGGCCTATCACACTAGCATACATACTACCACGGGGACAATGCCATTATCTCTAGTTTATGGTTCTAAATCACTCCTTCCATTAGAATTTGAGATTCCCTCTCTCAATATATCTCTTCATGGTATCATACCTGATGAAGAATTATGTGAAGCTTGCCTTTGTGCTCTTGATCTCCTTAATTAACACCATCTTTATTATTTACAACATAATTGTCAATATAAGTCCCATATTTCCAAACAACATAACAAATGAATTAAAGTTCACACATTTAATTTTGGTGATATTGTCCTTAACTTAGACTAAACTCATGACAAAGAAGGTAAATATGCCTAGAAATGGTGGGGCCCTTATTTAGTCAAAGATATTATTTATCCAAGTACTTATCGCCTTCAAATCAATGAAGGCCATATTTTTAAAAAGACCACCAATGCACAATTCCTTAAGTATTTTTCCTAATCTTTCCCTTATTTTTCATGATTTCTATATGTTATCTATCTAATAATTTTCATAGGATACTTACACGGATCTCACCCTCTATGATAATTCTCTCTTTTCACAAACCTTAGTCCTTTTATGGCCTTTTTAGTTTCCCTTTTCTCATGATTTGCATTGTAAAACCATAGCTAAGACCTCGTCTTCTTCATGATATTATTTTATCTTCTTTGTTTTCATAATTTTTAAACACTTTTTTTTCACCCCTTGGGTTTCTCTTTTATGATTTGTAGTGTAAGACAATGGATAGGACTTAGCCTTCCTCACAAATACCATATTTTTCTTATCCTATTTATTTTTCCAATAATTTTTGGCACCTTCATGGATTTCTCTTTTATGAGTTGTAGTGTAAGACCATCGATAAGGGCTTCCTCATAAAATAACCATCTTGTCATTCCTTTTCTAGAATGAGTTTAGAAATGGCCACAAGTTCTTGATCTTTATTGTCAACTTTAGCTTTTGATTCTTTTGATAGATTAAATATTAACAACAATCTATGTTAGCATGTTTTCCTCCATTTCTCTCATTCTGATGATAAATAATCACACTTTTCTATCTTTTAAATCATTTCATAATTTTTATAATTTGAAGTAATTCAAATCATTTCATATTTCATTCCTCTTGATTTATTTTCCTTTCACTCCACATTGGACAAAACAAGGTTGAAATCAAGATATCACTTTCATTTAACCTAACTTTATGGGACTCTTAGACACCATGCTCTCTAATTTCTTCCCCTTATAAACCATGTCCCAAGTATTCAAATGAAAGTCATATTTAGGACCCATGTTTTATTTTCCAAATCTATATGGAGGAAGAATAGAAAAATCCATCAAAAAATTTAAAAGCCAAATCATTTGAATAAAAGGTAATGATATAGAAAAAGGTAACATACAAATCTCAAAAATTTAAAATGACATCAAAAGATGTGATTACAAGCACATATCGTATCTCTAATCAAAGCTCAAACTTCACAATTGGACTCATAAAATATCCAAGGACAATTGGGATGTAGTAGGCTAGTATATTGGAATAGGATAATTCAAAAAACTCTATGGTGCTACCTACTTTCTCATGAAAGTACCCAATATTTGCAGTAGATTGATCACTTTGTAATGGATCCTGAGGAATGGGGAACACATCATGATAAAGTAGGTCCATTTTAATTTTCATGCATATAGGTTTCATGAGATTATCTACATACTTCATTTGTTGACCTAAGACTTGTGTGGCTAAGAGAAGTATTTTATAGTCTTTAATGATGAAAGTCCTCTTGTTTTGTCAAACCTAATTTGAGTGTCATTACTTTGACAAAGAGTCCCTCTACCTTGGTTTTTTATTCACTCTACCCTCCACCCATCTCATTTCCACCCTTGATAAGAAAATTTTGATTCTAAATCTATTTTCCCTTTGCTATATTTCCTTCTTATTCACATCTTAAAAACATGCTAGCACTACTTTGTTTTATTTTTATTTATCCTTAGAACCAAAAAATATGTTTGAGCAACTATGAATTACTATATTTACACCATGACTCTAAATTTTTAGATATGTTTTACTTTATTTTACCATTTATTATTGGTCTACTACCCTTTTTTCAGACACCTAAGTCTATTTCTACTTTCATTTTCCCATTATTGAGTGAGGTTGGATTGTTACTTCTCACTCACTAATGTTTATTTCCCTTTTATGCACCTTTTTCCATTAAATATTGAGTAAGGATTTTTACTTCTTACTCATCAATGTTGTTTTAACATTTTACTTTCCCATATTTATTTAAGGATTGTTACTACTTTTACATTTATGTTTGATTACCATCCTTTTAGACATTATCCTTCATTTGACTTGGTGAGTTTGCTTTTCTTACTTAAGGTTTACTTGTTTGAGTTTATTTTTCTTTAGTATCCTTGGATTTTTTGTTACCTGAATTACTCTAAATTTTGACATGGTTATTTGGTCTAACATTAAACTTGTCAACCTAGCTTGAAAATTTCCAAGTACATCCCATCCACAACACTAGTTATCTTGTATTTCTTGAATTTGTTCATTTTTTCTCTTTAGTTTTGTAATCTTGGGTGTGTAAAAATTAGTCTTTGTACCCTCAAAAATCTAAACTACAAACATAAAAAACAACCATCTAGTAATAAAGGAAGGTCAAGGTGTACATTACATTTAATTTTTAGTTGTTTCCCTTTTCATCATTTAAATTTTATTTATTTTTGGTTTAAAATAATACAAATTATTTTTAGCCTTAGTGTTGTGGTGTTAATATGTTATTTCTTGAAGCACCATCCCTTTTTTCACTTGAGTGAGACATGATGAGTTTTGAGTGGGGTATATGTATACACACAATATTTTCAAACTTTATCAATTACTGATACTTTATATCTTATAGAAACCTATCAAGTCTCAATCTCTCTGAGTGCACACCCTAAGGGGGGCACCAAGAAAGGGTTGGGTAGACAATTATCGTCCCTTATTTACACTTGTTACCAATCCAACCAGATCCTAAAACCATTATCCTAAGCATTCTATCTTATTTTACATGCTCCTCAAGTATTTTACCACCTTCAATACCCATTTTCCTAACCTAGAACCTCTTTTTATAGTTTACATGACTATGTTAGATATTTCAACAATGTATTCTTATTGGAAAAACTCATTTAGGGTCTATGGCCGACTTAATCCATGACTTAGTGTGTTTTTGTCAATTATAATACTAGGTTGACTGGGTTGACCTTGTTGATCAAAAATGTTGGAATGTTTTACAATTAGATATACCTATATAAACACATCTATTTTTCCATTCTTAGAGTGTAGACAAGATTCATTATTCATTTCCACTTCTTTACAATATTCTCTTCCACCATTCTACTTGAGGAGTCTTAGATTAGGGTTTCTACTTAGAGAAGAATCTAGTCTTCAAAAAATTCTTAGATGCTTTGGAATTTCTTAGTGATCCTTATAAACCATAACAACCTCTTGTAAATCACCTTTGGATAAGGGAGAGGTTGAGTCTCAATAGGTTCATCTTTCAGGTAAGTATATCTAACATTTTTCCTCTTTTTAGTAGATAGAAGTAGCATAAGTAATGACTTTTGAATAGTATTACTCTTCCTCTCCATACATTAGGGTATTAACTATACATATATTAATTATGATTCTATTATGCATGTTTACTTTAATGTTTTTACTAACCCCCCACTTTGTGCAATAAGCTTTGGTGATCACTAGATTAGATTTATTTTCTTTATTTGTTATCAGTATAGTGAATATGAAAACATAGGACTTAGTTAGGTTTATTACATATTTTTTCTTGACAGGAGGCTTTAAAACACCCTATTTATATTATTATGTTAATATATCCCCTCTTTAGGTATATAAAATCCATATTAGTCATGACCCTGATTATCTAATGTATCCCCAATCAGAAGTATAAGTAGGATCTATCATCTCTAAGCTAGGATTGATTTATAGATCTAATGCAATTCTGATTGCATACAAATACTATTATAAGCACCTCAACATACATTTAAAATTAAAACTCTTTTAAATAATTAAAAAAGTGGTAACATACCCTATTAAGCTTTGATTATGCTCTATATTTGTCAAAAATTTTAGTTACAAGTCCCCACACATTATCTACAAGGAGATGTTGATTAAATACATATCAAAAGCCTATTTTTTGATATGTTATAGTTACATGTGCCAAAAATAAGTCAATTTTATATATATTGATGAATATCTAAACTTTATAATCAAATTCCATTGTACTTTTATTTTTTGTAAACATGTTGTAGTTGGGATTATACACTAGGAATATCAATTACTTCACAAAATGTATGAATAGTATTTTAGTCAAATTGAATGAGATGATTTTAGGATATGAAATACATGGAAATGAAAATATTATCTCAAAACCTTAAAAATAATAAATTGTAACCTAATCTTGATTGAAAATAATATTTGGCATTAAATTGAACCATAATGACATATAGGGGCTACAGTTGCACTAGTTGATCAGACTAATTTATAGCTAGTCCCATTAAAATAACCATGGGTGAGCCAACCTCAAACCAATTTTATATCTATATAGGTGATAACATATGTGTGTACATATATAAAAATTATTTTTTACTAGTCAGGGTATAACATTTATAATTATGAGTTCATTGTCAAGGCAAAGGGAATATATATAGTATCCGATAAATTGATATAGGAACATGTACACATTAGATCAATTTTTTATTGTTTTGATGTGGTATGGGTCTTAGGAGTTTTTTAATTCAATAAATAACTTATAAAATAATTTTATTAACCTCTTTTAGTCATTTGGTAACATTCTTGACTTTCTTGCCAAAATAAACCTTTTCAAAAAATTCAAAATTATCTAAACTTAAGACTAATTTCATAAGATATATTTTATATAGTTTTATCTAAGACCTAGGAGAAATATCTTAGTGCTTCCCACTCTATTTATGTTTACCATGTCTTAAGTTTGGTTAAGACATAATAAAGGTATGATGTCAAGAAGTGGCATACATTTGGAGGGAACAAAATGGTAGTTAGAGATATTTTAGGTGCATGAATTTTTTTTGAGAGACTCAAAAAAGGTATATTACAAGGTTGTGAAATAAAGGATCTTATAAGAGGAAAAAAAAATCAATAAATAGAGGAGGATACTTTGTTCTACTATAGTTATAATTTTGTGTGTTGTAATATCAATAAATGAATGAAAAGATACTTTGCAAGCTCTTTGTTGAATATTATAAATTTTGACATATGTGAGTGAGTAAAAATACTATTTATTTTTTATTATATGGTGTTATTTTTATCAATTATTAGGATATATAATGAAAAAAACAATATTGTTCAACTTGGATGAATTATGTTCATACACAGTCAATAAAATAAGTTAGTGATCTCTTCATAAAACTTATCCATGTCTTTCTGTAGGATAATAAAAGTCATTAAATTTTTTATAAATTTATTTATGATTCAAAAAAACCCTTTTAAATGCTAGTGCATGTGATTTTGTTTAATATTTCATTAAAAAGGTGACATAGACCTCTAAGAAGCATTTAAAACTTTACAAACTTGTAAGTTAAAACTTATGGAGATTATTTGAGGCTAAATAATCATTATATTAGTTTAATTAAGGTAATGAATACCTAAACCAATATTTATAAGTGTTTTAAACTTTTATAATCTTAATTTATCTCATCTTGAAGGCTCTGAGGTACCTACAAGCCTGCTAAAACCTAAGTTAGGGTTTAAACTTGAAAATTGAATATCTTTTGATTCTACCATCCAAATTTCTTGAATTTTAGTAATATTGTATAAATTTACATGATATAAATTATTATATAGATTTTAATATGTTATAATACTAGATAGTATGGAAATCAATAATTGACAGTGAATTAGGCCTAATTAGGTCTAAAAAGGTAGAGTTCTATGAGGCTCTCATTGTCATAAGATTGGTAAAGAGGATCCAAAGAATGTATAAGATGAAAAATATGAGAATTAATGTGAAAATATAATATTTAAGATAAATAAATTTTATTGAATCCATATAAATAGTTAAGAACTCAAATAGGGCTACAAGGATTGTAAGGCCAAAATAGGGTACACAAAAGTTGATAAAGGATTAAGATCAAAAAGACATTTGCACACCAATTTTTAATATCATAACTTAGGTAAATATCTTAAGTACAGTGTAAATTATTACATAAAAAGGTTTAAATTACTTTTGAGAGGGTATTAAAAACTTCATTGAAAATCAGAGTACATAAAATCAAAGCAAGAAGACCCTTCTAGAAGAGAGTGTCGAAGCCAAAAGATTCAAAAGGTACATGAATTTGATTTTTTGTATCTTATTTATGTGTTATGAATAATTATTTGAAATTTAAGGAGTATATAAGTTTATGTTAAGTACATGTAGTATAATAAATAATACCTTAAGTGAATTGAAATAAGAAAGTTGGATAAGGTTCTTAGAAACCTTGAAAAAAGAAAAGAGGAATTTGGAGGTAAGAGTGAGCCCTAAAACCATTGAGGTTTGAAAATTGAATAAGAAAGAGTAGGTTGAAACTCAGAGAAAAGTTCCAAGGTGAATGAGGAACAAAGTTACCAAAAGACTAGGTTGGAAAGAAAAAACCTAGGTGAAGTATCAAGAGACACTCAAGGTGAGATATACTTGTTGAGGAAGAATAGGCACATTGAGACCTAAAGTGAAAAATAAAAGAATAAAGTGAACACATTGAGGCTTAGAAGAAGGAAGAAGAGATTGAGAAAAGACATGGATAAAAAATAAAGGGCTTATTAGAATGAAAATTCCAAATAAATATGAAAGAAGATATCAATAATAATGAATTAGACATAGACAAAGAGATATCGAAGTTAAAGGAGAGGTTAAGTCTTATGATGGATATGCTACAATAAAAATAAAATCAAATTTATGGTTGGAAAATTAAAATGAAAGTCAAATGGCCAATAGATATATTAATTGTAAGGAGAATAATATATATACTGATTTCATTGGTCAAGGAGAAAATAAAGAAGATGATAACCCATGAAGGAATGTATAATGAAGGAATTGAAAGCAAGAAATGACAAAAAAACTAGTCTTTGAAGGTAGAGCAAGAAATATACATTTGTGAACTTGAGTAAGGATAAATGTTTGATGAAGAATAAATGGATGAGAAATAAGATAAGAATCAAATACATGACATAAGAAGCTCATAAAAATATAAATTAAAAATTCCAAACTTAGAGGCATCAATAAGGGGAAATGAGCCTCAAATTTTTAAATCTAACTACTTATATACATGTGTGAATGTAGGTGAGGAACATGTGGACAAAAATGCACAAGGAAGTGTCATCAAGGAGAAAGAGGTAAAATTACTTTTTGAAGGTAGAGGTAAGGAATTCAAGATTCTTGGACTTCAAATAGAGTTAAATGACAATAATAAAGAGGATTTAAAGATTCTCCAAGATAGAAAATAAATAAATCATGAAAGAATTTTCTTATTAAGTCCAAAAGAGACTAAAAATAGTTAATAAAGTGAAGAGAGAAAGGTTTCAAATGAAAGAAGTATATTATATAAAGAAACACTTCAAGAATATGAGTTTTCAAGATTTGAAGAGGAAAAAATCAAGAATAAATAGTGCATCCCAAGCAGCTACATCATTATCATGATGGAAATAACAAGAGTGGTTTAAGTAGTCAATCCCTTACACTTACAAGGGAGAAAGAAAGTAAGATAATGGAAAAATATCTATATGAAGTACCAAGTGAGATAGTTAAGAAGAGTCCATTTAGGGACCAATCAAATGGAGAAATAAAATAAGAATAATTAGAAACCATGAATAATTTCCCATCAATACAAACCATACCAAGAAGAAAATTCATAAAGAAAGACAAAGATGAGTTGAAATTTCTAAACCAAGGGTAGGATTTGACTGATTTTGAGTAATAGGGATGAGTTATGATCATTTATAAATATATATGTCAACTTAAATCAGATTTGAGTAGATTTGAGAGAGGAAAACATCATTTTAGTAATAAGGAGGAGGTTAAACAAGACTTAGAACAAGAAAATAGAGTTATAGAGGGGGTTATGCAGTCTCAAGTTTTCATTTTGGTATGTTATAACAGTGGTGACTATGAAGTTATGAATTTTGGAGATCAATAAGGTTATGATGAAAAGAAGAAGAATATCATTACAATTTAAACTAGAGGAAAGATGAAACAATAAATATTTCCAAGGTATAAATAAGTTTGACATCAATGCTGATATAATGAGACAAAGGAACAAAGGTTAGTTGATCTTCATTTCATGAAAATCATGATGTATTGGAGTCCACAAGAATTTTGGATAAGTGATAAATTTTAAGGTAATACATTATCATGTAGCTTTATATTCCATCACTATGAAAACAAGTAGTTCCTAAAGTAAATCATTATTTGTTCAAATTAACTGGTAAGATGATGAGTTCAAGTAAACAAGAAGTCTTTGAACTCATTTTCAGATGTTGGGAAATAAAGTTGCATGTAAAAAACTCAAAAGGTGATGAAGAGTGGCATAATGAGAGAGGGAGGTTATTAACATATTATCAATATAAAAAAACATTGTAATTATGTCTAATGTATGGAATTACATCTTAGATAAAGTCTTTAATGGGTTATAGATGCATGTATAGAGAGTAATTGAGGAAGCACCTCTGATTTATAGTAATAATCTCAATTTTCACTATGTGGACATAAAAGAAAAAGATAATAAAAATTAAGTGAAAAAAAATAAGGAATGTAAAATTTGCATAACATCCTTGAGGAGAGTGAATTCACTTAGAGAACCTCAATATGGTTAAGAAACCCACTACAGGTCAATAACATGAAATGATGAACACATAATATTTAACAAGGAGATTAATATTAAAATAGGGGATGTTGAGTAATTTTAAATCAATAATGAAGAAACTTAAACAATAGGAGAGAATATTTTATAGATTTTCATATGTAATTTTTATTTTAGCATTGACATAGAGTTAATAAATGTGGACATTCAAGAATGGATAAAAAAATAAGGAAAACTCAAATTTGAGTGAGAGTATGTAGAATTCAAAGATTTTTTTTCATTTTTAGAAGTTTTAAGTCAAATATATGTCATAATAATCATTAATGAGATCAAATATGGATCAAGAAAACAAGTGTCAAAAAAAAGAAAAAAAACAAATTAAATGAAAGAGGAAAGAGTGAAAAGTTGTTTGAGCATGTTCTTGGGAACAAGACACTTATGATTCATGAAGAATATAAAGAAGATTTGGGAATAGAAAATGAAGAATAAAATGGTATTTTGAAGGTAATGTGGAATGAAGGAAGAATGATCCAATTGAAGGGGTAAAATGGGTATTTTGGAGTTCATTATATCAATGAAAATTGTGAATACACTAAGGAATGGCGTAATGTAAAGGAGAGAAGCAAAAGGTACAATGAAGAAGCTATTTTATTTAATGTTCTTGTTGCTTGTGTGGGTAAAACTAATGAAGGATTATAGATAAGAAAAAATAATATTGACACCTATGAGAAAATATATTTATCTCTAAATCTACACACAACACATATGGGTCACAATTAAGATCATTATGATAAAAGAAAATGGGAACAAGGAAAATAATTGACCAAGTTTCAAAAGATAAAAGGATAAGAAAATATAAATGACTGAGGAATATATGCTGTAAAGGAAGGGTTCCCATATATAATGCTCAACCAAATCAATAATCTAAATTATTGAAATTAATAAAATTCATGGGCTCCTCTAACTCTTTCCCATATGTTGTATCCAACTAATATGATCCAAAACCATAGTTTGTTTTAATAATGTATAGACCCATCCAATTAGCTTAAATATTTCCTTGTTTTAACATTCCATGTTGGAATTTTTTAATTTTATTTTATTATTAAATCACCAAATTAAAATTATCTAGAATAATACACTAGTTATAACTATGATGTAGCTAATTATGATAGGATTTTAAATGGTTTAATGTAGATAATCATTTCTCATATATGAGTTCTATTTATTATAATTTGGAGATTGTATAGTCCTCTTCATCAATTATATTCTCTAACGATATTAAAAAATAAGGAAACTCAATATATATAAGAATGATAACCTTAGAGCTAAAGATTGAGGAATATGGGGTGGCACCTATAGGCATGCAGTTAATGGTATGGTAATCCCATAAGGCTAGGGATAATTGTAAGTGACAATAATGGATAAAATCATTAACATTATTCTTAAGAATATTAACAATGGTTTCATTAGATTCATTGGATTGGCTTGATCATTACTTTGAAGAAAATAGGATGTGGATATTTTGTGGTTAATATGGAAACATGTTCAAAAGGATTTTACATCCTTATTTTTATATGATCCATTGTTATCATATATAATGGTAGAGGGAATGTCATAGTGGTATATGAGGTGATAATTTATGAACTTGAAAATATTATTTCCTGTTAATTAAGTGATATTAATGGCATATACCCACTTAGTAAAATATTTGGTAGCATTTAGGACATTCTTGTGTCCATCTAAAGAAGTTGGGTGTCTTCCCAATAAGATTGAGTTCACATGTTGAAAATAAACAATGAGTTGTGATGAACTAAATCACTTATAAATGAGCATCAATAAAATCACCATGTTTTTATAAGCAAGGAATTTGTTGACATAATTTTAGGTGTCAAATTCCATTGTTAGTCAATAATACCCTATTTAAAGGAGTTTCTTATTCAGGACTATACTATTAGTTTGGGTCCCAAAAATTCCTTCATGTACATATTTCAACACTAATTCAAACTCTTAATAAGATAATTAATAAATAAACATTCCATCATAGCATCTATGATAGAGTGTCATACTAAGTAAGGTGTAATACGAGGCATTTTGAATGAAGGATTCATGTTGGATTTGTGATAGGTTAATAGGGAGAATTTGGTCTTGGATACAAGTTTATATTTGGTCTTGGGTAATTTGGTACTAGTGAGAATTGGGGAAAAAATATCATATACCATCTCAAAATATAACTATATGTGATCCAGTTGAAGAATGTTATCGATAAGAAGTTGGTACTCTTTGACACTATCATCCACTATTATCATGAAACCAATTTTTTCCATTTCATATATTGATATATTATTTATTATTGATATATTATTTATTATTGATATATATTCAAACTAAAGATATTTGAAATGTTACTTGAGGTAATCCACTATGCTTTTATAGGGCACTAATTTCTCATCTCTAGTCTAATATTGGTCAAAAACTTGATTAATTATCAGTTAGGGATCCCTGTATAACATAAACTACTTAATGTTCCATTTTATAATAAGAAAAAGTCCTATAATTAATTATTCATATTATACCATATTGTTGGTGAAATAAAAACCAATGTGAAAGGCCATGGGAATGAGATCACCTTATATATTAGTAATTAGAAAACTAGCCCTAGATCCATGGGAGTTAAAAGAACCATCAAAATTAAGATTCCACTGATTAGAGTCAATAATAAATTCCTCCAAATCCAATATCAATTTATTTAGGAACTCAAAAGTTAGTTTTTTGGTGTCTAATAGAGGGGATTTAAAAATTTGGTCTATAAGGACCTGCCCCTTAATATTAGAACCAAAAAGATATTAAGGGGATGGTGGGGAGGTGGATTAGGAGTCTCATGACTAACCACATAAGGATCATTCCCCCAATGGTCTAAGAAGATATAAATATGGTATATCTTGATCTAAACTTTATCTATTTTAATATAAATTTAGAGGGTAACATTAACAATCATAATAATTTTTTTAGTTACAAAAAAAACTTTTTTCCAAACTTTATTATTAAAACATGCTTTATTTCTAGATTTCAAAATATGAAAAATAATATCAATATATAAAATCTTATAGAATGTATTATATCTTGTATGAATTATGGAGGTTTATCCTAAGATATCCATTTTCCAAGTGAACATTTTAGAATTGAAGGTTTTGAAAAGTGTATGAATTGATGCTTAATGGATTCTAGGTAGTGAAAAGTTGGGCAAGTGGAATTAAAAAACCCCATTTGTTTGAGCTATCCTCCCATAATCAAAACTTGGTAAATAATACACCAAAGGAATTTGGATTTTTTAGGATGAATACAAGCCACCCAAATATTATCAACCCTCTGAGCTCAGACATAATGGAGATATTTAAGATACCAATGATGATTTAGGGATTCAATATCAATATGCTAAGGGGATAAAATATTATAACCTAACCTAGGGGAATAAAAATAGAATGATATATCTATTTTACAAAACCAATACTTCTACCATGGCATAATAAAAGAAACTCTAATTTTATATAAGTAATCTTTAGGTATAGGACTCTAAAATTTAAAAATAGATTTTGAATCCTCCTTATTTAGATTGAAATTATACTTAACTATATTCCAAGGAAGAAAATCCTGAGTGACCTTAATGAAGACCTCTCCAATTATGTGAATAATATTTTTAAACAACCTCAGGATTTTGACCCAAGGGGCCATGGAAAAAGGGACATTGTGTAACTTCAACATGGGAAACCACCATGGGGATCGAGAATTAAGATAAATACCATTTCTAAACCCTTCCCCCACCTAGATGAGGTAAGGTTTGAGTTTTTACCAAGCCTTTTAGATGATTTTCATGATAAAAGTTCCCCTATGTTAATTCACATAGGAGTGATGAGGACATTATGTAAACCAATCCATTACCAGGCCTTTCTACCATGTAGGCACCCTTGAGAAATGTAGTTCCTTAATAAAATCGTCCATTCATTATCCCATAATAATATTTTGATGATATATTTAACACCAAGATCAAACCATTGAAGATTAATATAAATGAGCCCAATCCCACCATCTTCTTTAGGGTGACAACAAATATCCCAAGAGACTCAATGAAAATCATGGTGCCTTAAGAATTATCCCATATAAATTTTCTCAAGATATTTTATAGATTTTTATAAGAGGCATTGAAAGGAGACCAATAATATGAGTAATAAACATGAGTAGTAGTGAACACCTTAGACTAGATCTAGAACTTCTCATCCAGAGTCAATGGTTTGGTGATATAGAAGGATATTGTTTTCTATACCCTTTGAACCACATAGGACTAAAACTCTATTATCGAGGCTCTAAAAGTAAAAATAATGTATATTAATTTAAACTAAACCCTAAGAAGGATCCATTTCACCTTATATCCCTCTAACTAAGGAAGTTTATGTGAAAAAGATTGGCAATAACATTATGTTTTCTACCATTGAATGGAAGACCCAAAGGCAAGTCATAAAATCTCAAAACATTCTATAGTATACTTAATAGAGTACTCATCCTCCTAAAGAGTGAAGAAGGATTCATTAGTAAAGTGCCCATTAATCAATTGATAGTTTGAGTTAGGGAGAGAAATACCCTTCATCAAACCCTTTGAAACATGGCTATACAAAAGATAAATGAACCCCTCAATAGCCAAAACATAAAGGGAAGGCACAAATTGGCACCCCTATTTGATAGATTTATAAATCTAAAAGTGTTAGGATTGAGATCCATTAATATTAATATAAGCTCTTGAATTTTTAAACAACATATTAATAATGTGAACAAATCTAGGACCAAACCTAAGATCTTAAATCATAGATATGATAAAATGCCATTCAATCTGATAATAAGGTTTTTGAAAATAAATATTGATGAATAACACCTTTTGGTTGGATATCCTAGACTATTTCGTACCTTTCTAGATAGAAATAACATTATCCAGTATGTATCTATGTTGAATAAACCCTTTTTGTTAAATTCTCACATGATTGATTCTAAGGGATAAAACTTTATCTATGATTTTTTAAGATACATTAATAAAATTTATGGGCTTCCAACTGGTAATTACATCAGGGTTATATGCCTTAGGAATGAAATTGATGTTATCTTTAATAATGAGATTTCCTAAAGAGTTGGACAAAATAGCTTAGATTAGACTTTATAAATATTAGGTTCAACTATATCCTAAAGGGTTTGATAGAACTCATAATTAAGCCCATCAAATCTTGGGGCCTTATTAGATGATTTTTGCATGATAAATTATCTAAGGTCACTAAGGTTGAGGGGCCTCTCACCTGTAAATATTTAATCTTAAATAATTTTACAAGGAACCATTTCAAGGCATTAAGAGAGAGGAGCTTCACAAGTAGGAGAGGAGGGTTACATAACAAACACTCTATGATAGTGATGCATAAAATATTATAAGATCCAAATTAATTTGGTATTAATATCTAAAGTACATCTAATAACTTTAATTTTTCTACAAATTATCTTGAATAGAGGAGAGAGAAAAATTCTTTGGTCACTTTATCTCCAATTTTTAACCAATGCATATGCTATCTAAGATGTGCTCCTCTAGCCTTATTAGCCTTAACCAACTAGAGCTGATGCATTTACATGATAGCCTAAGTCTACAAATGAAGGATTAAAGATGTAGATTTCAATTCTTATGAAACCTTCAGATATTCACTTTTTTTTATCATTATGAATACACCTCCTAAATCAAGACATTTATTTTCCATAAATCTAAAGAAAAGAGGTGGTGTGCTTTATTACATCATTCCACCATCCAATCCAACTAGTGTACCCTATGGTTATAGGATCCATATTCTAAATTCTAATGATATTCTCCATAGTCTGCTCATGTTTTAGATGGACAATATTGAGTTAGAACTGAGAATTATGAGATTTAACATGTGGGATAGTCCACTCAATGTAGAATAAAATAGGATGATGGTTAGATAAGAAAGTTTTTGGGATCATAAAAATAGGATAATTATGGAAATGAGTGAAGAATAAAAGGCATTGTTCTACTACTAAGGCATAATCAATATGCTTAAAAATTCAATATTATCATTGGAAAAAATTATACCATGTGAACCAAAGAAAATTTGATTCTCTCCTCCTATGATGGTTGGGATTATAAACCCCAAGTTGATCTCATATGTGGAACCATGCCTCTCATTATCTTGCACACCATCTCATGGGGATACATCTTTATTTGTCATTAGTAGACTCAATCATGTTGAAGTCACCACAAATAATCCAATGCACATCTAGAAGAGAGTCTTATAACCATCTCTAGAGCAAGGTAAGTTACATGAAATCATTAAATTCATATGATTTTAATCTACCAATGATGATTTTTAGATTTTTCAGTGATGTCATGGAGGTGTTCAAGTGAGTGGATGAAGAGTTTTGATATTCTAAGTATTAATGATAAAGTGTATAGTGTGCTTATCCTAGTATGTTTGAAATAGGCTTGGTTGATCTTTAGTTTTAGAATGTTAATGATGTTTAAATATGAGCATGGTGTTTTAAGGTTGTATAAGAGGTCTTATAATATGTCTTATATGATTTGAATTTATGTGTGTATGAATGGATTTCATCTAGTAGTTTATAGTTTTCATCTAGACATTTTAGGTCTAGTGGTAGAAAAATATGAGTTGACAGTTTGTTAACATCTCCATTACCACATATGGATGATTCAAAGGAGTTGGTCATATGGGTGTGATCACATTAATCCCAAGTTAGTGTTTCAAGTTTTAGTTCATGTGGTTGTGTGTAGCTAAAGATATGTGGGTCCAAAGTGTTTTAGATAAATTTTGCTTATATTCTTAAGAAAAAAGAGAGAAGAAACTTGAGAAGGGTATGGTATAAAAACCTGATATGTTGTGTACGTGTTGATAAAAATGGTTGTAGATATTCATCTTTAGCTTGGGAGCAATGATTTATATAGAATAAATAACTAAATAAATGGTTGATTAGTTAGATAATAAAGTGGATTGCCTAGCAAGCTAGATCCAAGAAGCATGAGCTTCCTTAGAGGCTATCAATCCACACTTTTAGACAATCAAGTTATAAAAGTGAAAGATAAAGTACTTACATATATAACAAAAGATACTAAAATGAAATACAAGAAATGTTTGATAAATGAATAGGTGAATTTGACTAATTATGGCAATAAATAGATTGATATTAATTATAGATGAATCAAGTGTGGTCCAAAAAATAAGGTGAGGTTTTATGATTAGATAAAGAGGTAGAAAGTTGGGTTTAGTTGAGGTATGGTGGGTGAAAATAGCTTGTTGTTTATTTTCCACATAGTGACCATTGGTATTTGGGGTGACTGTTAGTGGTTAGGGTGACTGTCGATGGTTGACAACCATCGGTGGTTATGGATAGACCATTGGTGGTTAGGGTAACAATTAGTGGTTACTATGGGTTCCAGATAGGGATGTAAAATGAAAGTTTATAAGGTGGGTTTGGGTTAGGTTATTTTATAAAATAGAAGCAAAGTAACTAATTATTGGAAATAGATATTTAAGTTTGCTAGTTATTGATCCAAAGAAGGGTCAAGGTGGTTGGTTGATGACTCATTCATGGGGTATGGGGTAATTCTAGTAGAGTAATGGTACTTTATTATTGATTGATGAGTTGTTGTAGAACTTTGGACCTCTAGTTTGGTTTGTTGGTTCATTGGGAGAATACCTGAAAAGAAGTTATAATGCAAGAAGCTATGGTTCTAAATGTGGATGATGATGAATCTATTGATTGATCCCTTTTCGCCTCCTCTTCCTCTCTTTTTATAAGAAGGAAGGTGAGGTGAAATAATAGGTTAAAAAGAGGTTCAAAAAGTAGTTTAAATTTATCTTTCACATGCATTAGCTCACAAATGAAATAGACAAGCTAAATATAAAAAATAAGGTAGAGTTGACTAAAGTTAACTGTTTAAGTGGTTGGAACTTAACCATCAGTGGTCAAACCTAACCATTAGTGGTGTTGGGTGAATATTTTGTTGATCAGCTAACTGATGAGAAAAATAGGTCTCTTCAACCAAAGCATAGGGAATTTGGTCTGCCAGATGTGCAGGTTTACTACATCAAAAGGGGAAAAATCTCTCCTCTCATCAAGGGGAGGTTCCCTATAGATATGCAAGAGCTATATACTATATATATAAATAGAAAATAACACTCAAGGTTAGGATAAACCATCCACATCTCTTTTTTTATAGATGATGTTCACAAATAAAAGGAGAGATCCTAATGAAATGACTAAAGACACTCCTCTTCTTTCAAAAGTGCTATTCAGCAGATTAAAGGAACCTTCCGAGTGGAGACAAGTAACTATAATAGGGCATAGTAACATAGCAGGATGAATTGAGGCACAAAGTCTCCACTTCAACTACCAAAGAGTGAAATATGAAGGACAATGAGGACACAAAGTTGTCTCAAGGTCCTTTACATAGAAACAAAATATGAAGGATAATGAGGGCACAAAGTCATCCCAAGATCCTTTACACAGGAATAGAAAAATAGACAAACTAAAGACAATGATAGCAGCACAAAGTCTCTCTATAATTGGCTTTAGGACACCTTCCTGATCAATTTTAGTAATTTTTCTAATATAATCAAATGGACAAAAATGTATTAAGGAAATGGACATAAGAATAATTTCCTCAACAACCAAGCTATTCAAGCACAAAGTCTAGAAAGTCACTTGTTTTCTCATTCAAATAACTAAATATAATCAACAATCTGAGCTCAAAGTCTCAGTAATGCCTTTCAATTTGGGTAGAGTTTTTGTTTTTGATAATAGGGAGAGATCTTTTTGACAATAAGAGAGAGTCCTATATATAGTGCTCCAAGAAATACTTGGGCACTTTGTTTCACAAAAATGATGGCTTATGATGCATTCACTCTATTTTAAATTCTATCCATGGGCTATGCTAGAATCAAGCATCAGTTTTTAATATGGGCCACCTAATGTGTTTCCCTGATGTGTTTCCAGTTGTTCACTTTGCTCAATGCAGAAAGATAGGCTGCACCATTGAATATTTGCACTTTTTGATGTCCACCTAGTAGACTAATTTACCTTTTAGAAACATCTCCCATGCATGGATATTTTTGATCTTTCTCCATCATTCCTCCTTTCCTTTCTATATTTCATCCTTATCTATGCAATCTGAGCTCTTGGTCTATCTCTTTAGCTGGTCACTAAATTTGTTCACAGGATTTTTTCTTAAGCCTACAAGGATCAAAATTTATTTCATTATCACAAATTTGACGTGTTCGGGTCCATCATCATTGAAAATCCAATGGCTACTTGGTTTCCCTAAATTTCATGGTTGTAGGCCTATCATCCTCCTTAGCACTTCCTTCATGTCTTTCCTATTTGTTTTGGCCACTTTTTGTTGTTCTTAATAAGTGACATGTGGCACGTTCCATTGTGAAATAGGTGAGGACACGTGGTAGCATCGACTTAACTTATAGAGGCTTTAGGGACCTTTTGAGAGTCTTGTAGATGATGACATGTGGCAGCTTCTGTTGAGCTCATAAAAACACTATAGAAACATCTGGGACTCTTTTTAACTCATGTGGATGATGACACATGGTGCATTCTATTATTTTGAAAGTTACTAGAAACTGTCTCAAAAGATGGCACTTGGTAGCTTCTACTACAATTTTATGAGGGACACATGGCATCTTCTACTACAATTTTATGAGGGACACGTGGCAGATTCCACTGCAACTTGAGGTTTGATCTTTCCTAGAGGGAACTTACCCTTCAGGGTCTTGAGAAATTGTCCACTTTCCCTGGTGAGAGCCTCCTACAAGGGTACCTACCATTTGGGATCTTTCAAGCAGCCTTCAGGATTTTATTTCCTTAGTGTGTTTTCTATTTCAGTGGACTTTTCCTTTAGACAAAAAGTCTAAAGGAATTCTTTCAAACAATTTATCTAAAGGAAATCTTCCTTCGCTTTGCTTTTGCTTTCCATCAAGTTTTATGTAGGGCTTTCTTCCCAAGTGAATTCCTTCAGACAAAAAGTCTGAAGGATTCTTGCCTTAACCATTTTGCCACATTCTTTTCCCAAAAGAGAATGGTGCCCTCTACAAGGACTGTTTAAGCCCAAAAATATCCTTAAATTTTTTGAAACGGTCCGTCTGCTCCTTGCCTACCCTCTATAAGGGTTATTTGTCTTTGGTTCACTTTTTTAAAGGAATTCTCTTTGTTCATTTTTTCTCTTTGCCCTCTGTAAGGGCACTCGACTTGGTTCACTGCCCTCTATAAGGGCTATCATTTTGGTTCAATGCCTTCCATAAATACTCTTTTTCCTTTGGCTTTGGGGTGGCCCTTTGAACCTGCCGATTGAACCAATCGATTGAACCAACTTTGGTTCAATGTTTCTATGGTTCAATTGGTTCAATCTCTTGTATTCCATTCATTCACTTAACCACTTGAACCAAATGCTTTAAGCCAAACTGTGTTGAACCATAGGGACATTAAACCTATTAAACCTTTGAACCCATTAAACCTTTGAACCAAAGTGGTTCAATGGTTCAAGCCTTCTTCTCTTTGATAAGTGTTTTGAAGCCATTGAACCTTAAAGCAGTTGAACATTGAACCTTGATAAATGTGCTTAACTCTTGTTGATGACATTGAACCTCTGAACCCATTGAACCCATTGAACTAAAATGGTTCAAGGTTCAATGGTTCAATGGTTCAAACACTACATAGAAACTTGTTGATGAAATCTTTTAATTAAACCAAGGCATTGAACCAATCATAAAAATGAATAAGTGTTGGAAACTTGTTTTTTTATTAAACTCACCTGTAGAAGCATTTGAACCTATTGAACCTGCTAATTTCAAGCATGTTGAGTCTATAGAAACATATATGTAGATTTCATAGATTTAAACCTATAGAGTCCATAGATTCAAGCCTATAGAGTCTGTAGATTCAAGCCTATAGAGTCCGTAGAAATCTAAAAAACTTGAAAAATAGAGAATATGAATGCACAAAACAATTTTTGGGAAGGGAAGAGATAATTTTGGCTTGTGGGTCCAAAATAGTTCAAAATAGTTCAAATGTTGTTCAGAAATGATTGATATTTTTGGGGGACAACAACTGGCTCTAGTTGGGGAACTTCCTTCAGTTGAAAACTTGGAACAGTTGAGGGGAGTAGAAACCAAAATCTCTAGTGCCTTGAAGTGTGTCATTGGGCTATGGAGTCATTCTATCCAAAAAGAAAGGTGATAAAAACAAAAATTAAAGCAAAAAAATAGGACTAAAGACTATACAAATATACATATTATACAAGCTGATCTTATCTGATACTTCATAGATTGAAGTGTTTCAAATGTTTCCCATTATGAGGCAATGAAAAGGGCATACCATCTTGATATTTTAGCAAGAAACTATTTTCACCATTGAGCTAATGAATAGTAAATAGGCCCCTCTAAAGGGAGTCAAACTTCCCATGCATCCCCTTTAGTTCTCTTCTCTTGTCCCACTGTAGGACTTGATCTCCAACCTAGAAATCATAGTTTTTTGCCTTTCGATCAAAGAGATTCTTCACTAGGTTTTGATGGGCAGTGATTCAGTCCACCACCATAGTTCTCTGTTCATCCAAGTCAATCAAGCACATGATCCTCTTATCAGGGGGACTTTTATATGTCTGATCTTTAATTGCCTTAGCCAATTTTAATATTGGCAATTCCAAGGTGATTGGTATCTCAGCATTGATACCATAAAGAAGTTGGAAATGAGACATACCAATTGCCCTCTTTAGTGTGATCCTATCTACCCATAGAGCATCAACTAATGCTTTATGCCATGTCCTTTGGTTGTCATCCACTAGCTTCTTGATGATAGTCACCAGGTTCTTATTGCTTGATTCAGCTTATCCATTCCATTATGGAAAGTAATCAGAAGAGTGGGAGAGAGTAATCCCATAGTATAAATAAAATTGTGTAATCTAGTGGGAAGTGAAATAAGCTGCATTATTAGTAACAATCTTGGTTGGGACCCCAAACCTAGAAATGATGTTCTACTTAAATAAATTGCACACTACTTTTGAATTAGCATGCTTGGTTGGGATAGCTTCCACCCACTTAGTGAAGTAGTCAGTTGCTATAAGGACATAATCATGTCTAGCACTTGAAGATGGGTTTATAACTCTAATAAAATCAATTCCCCATTACTAGAATGGTTCCTCTATGACCACTGGCTTGAGAGGTAGGGAAGTTATCTTGGGTCTCCTAATAAACTACTGGCATAGTTCACATTTCTTTACCCACTTATATGCATCTTGGAAAAGGGTTGGCAAATAATACCTAGCTCACAAAATTTTATGGGCAGTCACAGGAGCAAAAAAATGTCCTGCAAAGGCTAGATTGTGAAAGGCTTTCAAATTTTGGCTTTATTGCTCCTTGTCCACATAATGAAGGAACACTCCATCAAGGCTCCTCTTATACAGGCTGTTGTCTCAAAGGATAAAATTGGCAGCTTTCAACTTGATAGTCCTCCTTTCTTTATAAGATAGGTGAGCAGGACACTCACCATAAGTAAGGAAATGAGCAATACATGAATACTACTCATTTGTGGTGGAGACAAAGAGGACTATTAGTGTGTCGTCCAACTCTACTTCTTCATGTTCTATTTCTTCTAGTTTGTTATCAATAATTAATTGGCATAGGCCTTTTCCCCATACCAGCTTTGTTGGCTTGATGATTAAATCAAACACCTGGATCTTTGTAATCCAATTACCTCTTTTCATCCCAAACTCCTATTGAGTCAGTATGGATTTGACCATGGTATCAGGAACCAAGGTAGTAGTGTGAGAATTTAAGATGTAGAAGTAGAAATGCTTGACTACCTTCACCATTGCATAAGCATGCTTCTCCATGTTCAAATACTTTAGCTCATGAGCTTTGAGAGGGAAGCTCATGAAACAAATGGGAGATTCCATACCTTCTTTAACCTATTGAACCAGAATTGTTGAAAGCATGTGTTCATAAGCATAAATGTATATGAACTCTTTGTTGTAGTTTGGACAAACCAAAATTGGGGTGTGGGAAATGGTAGTCTTAATATCCTCAAATGTTGACTTGCCTTCTTTAGTATAGCTAAAGGTGGCCTTTCCCTTCATCATGTTCACAATGTGTCAAGTCTTCTCAGCAAACTTGAGGATGAACCTTCATAATAAATTCACCTTTTTGAAGAAAGAGTGAACAACAGTCTTACTTATAGGTAAGGTAAGATCTTAGATAGAATTGACTTTGTCTGAATCAATCTTTATGCCTTGTTTGGACAAAATGTGTCCAAGAATTTTCCCCTCTATTACTCAAAAAACTGACTTCTCGAGGTTCAAGGAAATGCCATTTTGGCGGTAGCACTCTAGTACTTGTTGCAAGTGGCATATATGATCTGGGTGATGCTTAGAAAAGATGGTCAAGTCATCAAGATAAAATATAATGAACTTACCCATTTCATCCTTGAAATTAAGGTACATTGCTCTCTAAAAGGTGGCACCAACATTTATTAAGCCAAAAAGCATCTTTCTATATGCAAACGTGCCCCAAGGTGTGGTGAAGGTAGTCTTGTGTTGGTTCACTTCACTAACTTCAACTTGATTATATCCTAAGAAGCTATCTAGCATTGATAACATCTCTAAACCAGTCACTATTTGAAGCACTTGTTCCATGATGGGCAAAGGATAGTTATCCTTTAAAGATGACTAATTCAGATTCTTGAAATCCACATAGATGTGAATTTCACCATTCTTCTTCCTGACAGGCACTATGTTTGCAATCCATGTGGAATGATGGATTAGGAAAATTATCCTAGCATTCATCATTTTATATATCTCAAATAGAATAGTACTTGATATCTTTGGATTATATAGCCAAGATTTTTGATAATAAGACACTGAGTCATCTTTGAGAGGAATGTCATGGCATATTTCATCAATCCTGAGAGACTTCAGGTCATCATAACAGTATGCTAAGATGTCCATGTATTGGCTGAGCAAAGTAGTAAACTTGAATTTCTCCTTTGGAGTAAAACATTTATCAAAGTTAACCATCTTGGGACCTTCCTTGGTACCCAAATTTATCTAATCAAACCCTTGAGAGGAGCTTGAATCTATTTGCTATTATTTGATGAATCTATCATGTTTGTCAAATAGATTTTTGAGGGAAACTAGACCTTTGGGAATTTTATTCCCTTTGATTTGCAATAATTCTTCATCTACATCTGAGTTCACTTTAGGAGTTGATTCAAGCTTCTGAAGATTACTACCTTCAAAGTGCAACTGTTTGAAGCTATCTCTTTGTTCCAAAAAAGCAATGATTTGGTTGTCATTGTTAAACACCTACCAATCTCTAGCATTATCAAGTATGCTTGGTCAAAAGATTAACTCAATGGTGTATTTGCCTCCTGTGAAGTCTGGGTGAGGGACTAAGAGAGTTACTAAAATATCCAGTGCATCAGATTGGTCATTGATTTTCCTTGGTATGGTAGAGATGATGAAAGCATCAAAGCTTTCAATTTGATCCCAGACTAGGTTGCGATAGTGGCACAATCTCTCATTTTTAGTTTGGTATAGGTTTCTAACTTGACAAACCACCAACTCAACATCTCCTTTGGCATGAAGGAGTTTGACACCCTTGCCTTTAGCAGCTTTCAATCCAAATAAAAGGGATTTGTATTCAATAGTATTGTTAGTATTGTTGAATTACAACTTGTATGAAGAGGGAAAAATATCTCCTTGAGGAGATATCAACACAATCCTAGCCCCTAAATTGGTAGAGGAACAACTACCATCAAATTCTAACATCCATACCTTATTTGAAACTGATCCTTTCTCAAATTTCTCTTTGCTCGAAAGGGGGAATTCTTCTATGTTTTCATTACATTCTATCATGTCTTTTGCTGTTCCATTTGAACTAATTTTTAGACTATCATTTTTGGGGGTTTCATTAGCTAAAACATGAGTATCTTCTATAGTTATAAAATAATTACCCATACCTGAAGACTCGAATAGAATTTGTGCTTCAGGGGCTGATGTCTGAGTGACAACATATTTTGCTTCCTTTCCAGGAAACAACCTCTGCATGATGCCTTTGATAGGTATCCTCACTTTAGATAGGTCCATTCTCAATTCTCTACCAACATCTTTGTAGAAATGTTTCCCTAGAAGAGTGCCGTATGAGGCTAGAACATCAGCCATCAAGACTGTCATCTTGATCCTTTTGTCTAGGAATGCTATAAATGCAAATTTGGGTGTCCTTGATTTGTACCAATAGAGGTACTTGTTTTTTCTCCATGGAGAAACACTTCCCAAATGTCTTAGTTAGTGTGAGACCAAGATATTATACCACTTTAGTAGGCATGATATTTTCAGATGCACCTAAGTCTATGATGTAATTGCTCAGTTTGTGACCATTTATCAATAGGGAAACATAGAAAGGCTATATTTTCCTAGGGGCAGCTAGAGGAGTGATGACAAGATTGTTTAGGATGGGTATGTTCTTTGGGGAATCATGAGTTACCTTCTTAGCATCTTGTCCTATAGGGATAGCTTTATTCTTCACAAACTAAAATAACCTATCCAGCTATTTAGGATTGGCTTATAGGAATTCAAATTCAGACATTTGAATTTAGGTCTTCTTGACATGGTCGATTATGTCAAATGATTGAAATAGACTAGGAACAGAGAAAGGTAGTTCATCTTTCTAGTTTTTAGGAGGGGGGACTAGTCTATGGAATTGAAGTTGGAGATGGAGGAATGCTTGATGTACTTACCTTTTTATTACTCATGGGGTCCTTTGGTTGGAAAGGTAGAGAAGTTCCTCATTTGGCAATTGAGATTACAGGTTGATAACTTTCCCCTATTTTTCCCTTATCAACTTACTGGGCTAACTAGTTTTGGGACCAGGTGAATATAGCTTATGATCCATTAACTGCTTCACTTTTACCTCTAAGTTCATCCTAATAATTCAAGAAACTGATGTTGGAGTCACTAGCTAATTATTATTGGCCTTTTACAAGATCAACATCATTTTCTTGATTTAATTTAGGCTAGAAAGAGAAATTAGATTCTGTTTTGAGATATCCAACTACTAAATTGGTTGGGGTGCTTCAATGGCAAGTTTCCCCTATGAGGGATGAAGAAGATTTGGCTATCCTTGATTTCTAGCAATGTTTCCTTGGTATGACTGATTGGGGAATGTCCTTCTTGGCATATCTCTATATGAAGGAGTTGAAGATATCCCTTGTGCCATTATTTCCTAAGAGCTAAGAACTCATTTTCTAGCTTCTACACTATTAAATCAGTGGTACGTATAGATGGATATTCAAAAGATGAAGAGGATTTACCTCTATTTAGATCTCTCCTTGTCTTTCCTACCAAGATAAGGTCATCTTCCACCTTAGTGGACAAATCTTGAGCTGTAACAAGGTCTATTTGGCTAACACATCTCAGTAAAAAACTTACTTCAGGCAACTGAGAGTTGACGAAGAAACATTTGAGATTCTTAGGTGTTGGCTAAGTAATAGCAAGAATTTGGTTCCTCAATTTGTCAAACTTGGCTATGAAATCCCTCATTGGTTCATGAGGCTCCTTCTTCATTTGTGTGAGTTGAGCTAGCAGGGCATGTGCATCTTCTACAAGTTTGAATCTAGCATAAGACTTCACTTTGAGGGTGTTCCAGTTAGTGATTGATCTAGCTTGCAAATGGTAGAACCAGTCTATAGTAGCACCTTGTAGTGTTTCTATGAAAATCTTGACTACCACATCCTCAAATCCCACTCTTATTACACCACATGCTATGCTGAAGGCTACAATATGTTCATCAGGATGAACCTTCTCATCACCATAGAATTTGGGGAAATTTTTCCTTGAACTACGTGGTAGCTCATGTAGAGGTGGAGTTAAATTGAGTGGGACAAAAGAGTTAACCCAAAGACCTTGAATTACCATTATATGACTATGGAAAGGTGGGTTAACAAATCTCAGAGGGGTAAGTATTGACAAAGCTTTATTAATAGTGAAAATGGATGCTTTGCTTGGTAATAGAGACTTGACTTTAGTAGGAGGAAAGCTCCTAATTTATTTGAGGTGAGATGGTGAAGGAAATGGATTAGAATTAATTTGATGTACCAACTTGAATATAGGGTTGACAATACATTTAGCCCTTTGGCTTTGCGTATAGCGTGGAGTTGCCAGATTACAAAAGAAAAATGGGAAAGAATTAGCCATGCTTCAGCTCGAAGCTTGAGGCTTCAAACTACACATTCTATCCCAGTTGGCATGGAGGTGGAGGGAGATGATAAGGCTAAAATGATAATGGGTAAGACATAGAATGGAGTCACCAGAGTCTATAATGGATAAGTGTAGGGACTACTTTAATCTAAAACTTGAGGCTTTAGAATGCACGTAAATCCCCAAGAGAGTCACCAAAAACTATTGGGTGAATATTTTGTCGATCAGCTAACTATTGAGCAAAATAGGTCTCTTCAACCATAGCATAGGGAAATTGGTTGGCTAGATGTGTAGGTTTACTGCATCAAAACGGTACAAATCTCTCCTCTCATTAAGGGGAGGTTCCTTGTAGATATGCAAGAGCTATATACTATATACATAAATAGAAAATAACACTCAAGGGTAGGATAAACCATCCATCTCTCTTTTTTTAGAGATGATGTTCACAAATCAAATGAGAGATCCTAATGAAATGATTGAAGACACTCCTCTTATTTCAGAAGTGTTGTTCAATAGACTAAAAGGAACCTTTCGAGTGGTAACAAGTAACTGTAATAGGGTGTAGTAACACAATAAGATGAAATAACGCACAAAGTCTCCACTTCAACTGCTAAAGAGTGAAATACGAAGGACAATGAGGGTACAAATTCATCTCAAGGTCCTTTACACAGAAACAAAATATGAAGGGCAATGAGGGCACAAAGTCTTCCCAAGATCCTTTATACAAGAATAGAAAAATAGACAAACTAAAGACAATTATAGCAGCACAAAGTCTCTCTACAACTAGCTTTAGGACACCTTCCTGATCACTTTTACTAATTCTACTTATTCAATCAAATGGAAAAAAATGTATTAAGGAAATAGACATAAGAATAATTTACTCAAAAACCAAGCTATTAAAGCACAAGGTCTAGAAAGTCACTTGTTTTCTCATTCAAATAACTAAATATAATCAACAATCTGAGCTCAAAGTCTCAATAATGCCTTTCAATTTGGGCAGGGTTTTTGTTTCTGATAATAGGGAGAGCTCTTTTTGACAATAAGAGAGAGTCCTATATATAGTACTCTGAAAAAGACTTGGGTGCTTTGTTTCACAAAAGTGATGGCTTATGATGCATTCAATGTATTTTAAATTTTGTCCATGGGCTATGCTAGAATCAAGCATTAGTTTTTAATATGGACCGCCTAATGTGTTTCCCTGATGTGTTTGTAGTTTTTCACTTTGCTCAATGTAGAAAGATAGGCCATGCCATTGAATATTTGTGCTTTTTGATGTCCACCTAGTGGACTGCTTTACCTTCTAGAAACAACTTCTATGCATAGATATTTTTGATCTTTCTCCATCATTCCTCCTTTCCTTGTTGTATTTCATCCTTATCTATGTGATCTGAGCTCTTAGGCTATCTCCTTAGCTAGTCAATAAATTTGTTCATAGGATCTGTGCTTAAGCCTTTAAGGATCAATAGTTATTTCATTATCACAAATTTGACGTGTTTGGGTTCATTATCATTTGAAAGCCAACGGCTACTTGGTTGCCCTAAATTTGATGGCTATGGGCCTGTCATACTCCTTAGCACTTCCTTCATGTCTTTCCTATTTGCTTTGGCCACTTTTTGCTATTCTTAACAAGTGACATGTGGCATGTTTCATTGTGAAATAGGTGAGGACATGTGGCAGCATTTGCTTAACTTATAGAGGCTTTGGTGGCCTTTTGAGATTCTTGTAAATGATGACACATGGTGGCTTCTATTGAACTCATAGAAACACTATAGAGACATTTGGGACTCTTTTGAACTCATGTGGATGATGATACATGGCACGTTCCACTATTTTGAAAGTTACTAGAAATAGTGTCTTGGAAGATGGCACTTGGAAGCTTCCACTACAATTTTATGAGGGACACGTGACAACTTTCGTTATAGTTTTATGAGGGACACATGGCAGCTTCTACTATAACTTGAGGTTTGATTTTTGCTAGAGGGAACTTACCCTTCGAGATCTTGATAAATAGTCTACTTTCCCTAGTGAGAGCCTCCCACAAGGGTACCTACCCTTTGGGATCTTTCAGGTGGCCTTCAAGATTTTATTTCCTTAGTGGGTTTTCAATTTCAACAAAATTTTTCTTTAGACAAAAAGTCTGAAGGAAATCTTCCTTCGCTTTGCCTCTACTTTTTGTTGGGTTTTCTATTAGGTTTTCTTCCCAGGTGAATTCCTTTGGACAAAACATCTAAAGGATTCTTGCCTTAACCATTTTGCCTCATTCTTTTCCTAAAAGAGAATTGTGCCCTCTATAAGGACTGTTCAAGCCCAAAAATATCCTTCAAATTTTTGAAACGGTCCATCTACTCCTTGCCTACCCTCCGCAAGGGCTGTTTATCTTTGGTTCACTTTTTTGAAGGAATTCTCTTTGCTCATTTTTGCTCATTGCCCTCTGCAAGGGCACTTAGCTTGGTTCACTACGCTCTGCAATGGTTTTCAACTTGGTTCAATGCCTTCTACAAAGACTCTTTTTCCTTTGGCTTTAGGGCACCCCTTTGAACCTATCAATTGAACCGACCAATTGAACCAACTTTGGTTCAATGGTTCTATGGTTCAATCAATTTAATCTCTTGTATTCCATTCATTCACTTGACCATTTAAACTAAAGGCTTTGAGGCAAACTATGTTGAACCGTAGGGCCATTGAACTTGTTGAACCTTTAAACCCATTGAACCTTTGAACCAAAGTGGTTCAATGGTTCAACGGTTTAATGGTTCAAGCCTTCTTCTCTTTGATAAGTGTTTTGAAGCCGTTGAACCTTAAAGTGGTTAAACTTTGAGCCTTGATAAATGCACTTAACTCTTGTTGATGATGTTGAACCTTTAAACCCATTGAACCCGTTAAACCAAAATGGTTCAACGTTCATCTATTCAATGGTTCAATGGTTCAATGGTTCAAAAACTTCATAGAATCTTGCCGATTAATTCTTTTGGTTGAATCAAGGCATTGAACTAATCCTGAAAATGACTAAGTGTTGGAAACTTGTTCTTTTGATTGAACTCATCTGTAGAAGCCTTTGAACCCATTGAACCTACTAATTTCAAGCATGTTGAGTCTATAGAAACATATCTATAGAGTTTTTAGATTTGAACCTGTAGAGTTCATAGATTCAAGCCCATAGAGTCTGTAGAAATCTAAAAAACATGAAAAATGGAGAATTTGAATGCACAAAATAATTTTTGGGAAGGGAAGAGATAATTTTGGCCTGTGGGGCCAAAATAGTTCAAAATAGTTTAAATGTTGTCCAAAAAATGACTGATATTTTTGGGGGACAACAAGTGGTTAAGGTGATCATCAGTGGTCATGGGTAAAAGGTTAAGTTTGGTCAAAATTAAGCTAGGGTGAGTTAGGTTTGGGGTTAAAAGGTTATAGAAGAGTCCCAAGGGGCCTAAGGTGGTATAGGGGTTAGTTTGATATTTAGAACCATTGTGTGTAATTTTTTAGTGTCTATAATTTGCCCTTTTTTGTTATGTAAGTTGTATCAATAAGCTATAAAATAAAAATGGATTACAGGTTGAAGGCTTGGTTACCTCGATCATGGGAGGAGGTGCTCTCCCTCAAACTAGGATTTGATGAAGTGAAACAAAATTAGGTGTGGGTTTGATAATTTGGTAAGTTGGTGATGAAGTGGGTGGTAGTTTGGGCACTAAAGCAAAAACACACACATAAATTGTGACTAAGTGTGATAGCCAAGATCATGCATTGACTAGGTTTCCATGGTTGGTAAAAATAAGATTGGTATTAGAAGGATAAGTGACCAGTATACCACATGACTGTATGTGATGGTTGGGTGATACTTTTAAATTCAAGTCTCCTAAATAAGGTTAATGTTTTCATGGGTATCCAAGGTAGGAAGTGCTCTTATGAAGACACAAATTGGTTGGGTGTGTACAAGGTAGCCCAAGTTCAAAAATGTTTAACTTAGAAAATATAGTCAATGTAATTAAAAGGACTAAGGTGAGGTCATCCCAAAACATGCAATAGTTGGGGAAAAAATGGCCAATGGTGAGGCTAAAATCATTAATGGTCATGGCTGGTAGAGAAGAGAATCTCTATTATATGGAAGTTAGATTAGGTTTGGTTAAAAAAAATGTTTTGAAAATTTATGGTTGTGAATGAAAAATCCCTAATAAGATGATCATCAATGGTGAAGGTTAACATTGGGGGTCAACTATCGATGGTTACCTTGATCATCAGTGATCACATCTCATCCTTAAATGGGTGAATAAAAAATCCCATAGGGGGTTTTATTTTCTCATTTGAGCATATTGACCCTTGATGATTGGTTTCTTGGCTTTTTGAAATAAAAACATTAATGGTTTAGGGTGATTGATTGAGTGGATTGATTTGGGGTTGATCAAGGATACAGAGGGGATGAGGAAGAGTGTAAGGTTAGGTGGTGGTCCCTAGGGTTCCTCCTTGTTGGTAGTTTAAGAATGAGGTAGGTACTATTTTGAATTGATAGAATGTGTCAATTTGTGCAATTGAATGTTAGTTTGAATGGTTTGTTATTCAATTGTTTGTTTGTTTACTATTTGTGTAGGTGGATTTGACCTAAGGCTAGGGTTGTGGTATTTTTTGTTGTGTTTAGAGTTGAAATGGTAGGCTAGATGTAAATTTTTAGGGTTAGTGTAGATAAGGGAGGGTAGACGTAGTTGTAGGTAGTTTTGTTTGAGTTGTTGTAAGGGTTGGGTAGGTAGATTGGGAGGGTAGGGTTTGGTTTGATCATTGGTGGTCACTTTACAATGACCATCAGTGGTTTTTTCTAGCCATTATTGATCACTACTAATCATCATTGGTTGATTATCAATCATTAATGGTTTATACGTGACCATCGATAAGCCATTTTATGGTGACCATCAACATTCAAACACCTAACCATTAGTAGTCAACTATATGAATAGTTGACCATTGATGGTTAATGTATGAGTTGAATAGTTTTTAAGAATAGTTTTAAGGCTAAGGTTAAGGCTTGGGTAAATTGTTGATAATTGGAAGGTGAAAAAATGGGGTGCTATGGTTGTGCTTTAGGTTAAGGCTTAAGAAGGTTGAATGATAGGTATAGGTCATAATAGGTAAATGTTATGAGTTGGATAGATTAGAATATGAGGTAGGTGTAAGTGGTATAATTTTTAAGCAAAATATGTTAGTGAACTAAGGTTTTTGTTTTCTATCAAACCTTATAGGCATGGGAGAGGATATAAATGAGGGAAAAAGTGCCTTGTATACTAGATGAGATTTAGTATAGGATGATTGATGATGATTAGGATCACATGAAAGATGTGGGCCTTAGAGGTATAAGGTAATACTAATATAAACCTAGATATGTAGAGATGTTAGTGGTACTCATCGAGAGATGGGACCCTACCACTAACACCTTCTTGATTCCTAAAGGAAATTTGACTATCTTTCCTAAGGACATCCATAGGATAATATGTCTACCCATACAGGGTGAGATAATATATCACATTGAGAGTGATGAGAGAGATGGGTAGATGTATCTCTTATATGGAGATAACCTTGATTTTATGAGGTGTTACTTAGGAGGCTTCCACTATATGCCACTATAACAAAAGGACAAAGATATGAGGTGACTATTGATGATGATGATGATAGCAGTCACATGTTATGCATTACTAGATTCTAGTAGTGGGAGGTTCTCTTACTTGTTAGGGGTACTCATGGAGATGTGGTTCTATCATATAGTGTTTTCATGGTCACCTATTCTATAATTTTAGATTTAATGAGAGCTATGGGGATTCTAAACCCATAAGAGATACATGACTAGTGTTGGGTTTATTCTCCATTGTTAGGCTTATGATCATATCAAGGTAATGAGACCTATAGGCCTATCATGGGAAGGTTTTACACAGATGGATTAAAAGGTTAGATACATAAGGTAGAGAGGCAATTATCTGCTCTCAAAACCAACAAGAGGATCATATGATATTGATTGGTACATGGACTGATTGGATACCTTAGCTATTAGAGATGTTATTTGGAGACCATTCTTAGGTTTCTAAGTAGGGCACACTATAGGAGGCATACTCTATATATTGATATATATATATATATATAGATCTATGGTAGATAAGACCATGAGATAGATTTTATTCCATTTGATAAGGTACAAAGGTAGTTTGTCCTCATGTAGGATATACCCAAGTCATTATTGAGATATAAGAGGGAGGATGTAGAGTTTACACTACCTACTCCATAACTATTGCATGATTTTATAGATCATGAGGAGTTACCTATGAGGATAGATATAGATGATGCAAGTGTGACAAATGGCTATCCTACATAGTATTAGGCACACTATACCATGATCAATTTTGGTAGTGATCATGGGGGTCAATAAGATATGGATGTTGATGTAGGGGGGATGGTCAGTAGGCTCAAATGTAGTGGGTTACCCTAGATGTATAGTAATTGACTACTGAGAGGGACCAGGCATGAGCAAATCTAGCCATAACTCAAGCATCCTTAGAAGTAGCATAAGAATCCTTAGCAATAGCATAGGGTTAGGTGTATAATTTTATAGGGGATAGTGTTTAGGCTAGGTATCAACTAATGTTGGTGATGTAGGAGAGATATTCTCTCTAGTAAGTAAGAGGTGGAGTACCAATAGTTATGGGAAAATATCGATGTAGAGATATGTCATGATTATGGAGGATCTATGGTATTATTAGGCCATAATCTTTAGGTGTTGTCTAGATGAGCCCTAATAGGGTGAATACAGGGTTTGGATTATAGAAGGTGCCATCATGACAACACCAGGTCAGTGGGCCACATCTATAAGTGGATAGGTAGGTGCAAGAGGGTAGGTTCTAAGAGGTAGTGTTACCTTAGGATCATAGATTATGATGAGACATTATATTTTTGATGTTCCACATGATTTTGATATCAGCCTTCAAGCTGATGCAATGAGATGTATGTTTCTTGAGAGACATGTATGTTATGATTATTATTTATTAGATATAGATGTGATCCTTTATTTATGGTTTGTATTTCATGGTTGTGATGTTCATGTTGATTATTAATAAGGTCATATTGATTATGGTAATGCTCATGATGATGTTGATGTGGACCCACCTAGATAAGAATGTGATGATATGTCTCTTTAATTTATGTTCCTGATGATGTTTGATATGGATTGATGTTATTGATGTGATTATGATGTGATGGTTATGGATGAGTATGATGATCCATATATGACTATGTGATGTTTTTGATAACTAGGATGATTGCTATGAAATTATGATTATGGTGTTTGATGATGTTATTTATAGATGTGATCATTTAATTTCATGTTATAAATGATCATGTTTATGATATTGATTGATTATTGTTATGGTAATTGGTTATGCTTAGGTGGACAAGGTTATGATATGATTAGTGTTATAGTTTATGGATGACTATGATGATAGTGATGATTATATTCATGATTAATTTTAATGAGTATGTGCTTCCACATTTAGATTAAAACATGTGGTGGACATGGTATATGTAATTATGACTTTCTGATTGTGATCATTGATTTGTTTATGGAGGTGGTTATTATGCTAATTATGTTTATGTTTGTTTATGATGATATTATTTGAGTTGGTTATTATTATGGCCATTTTGTTTAAATTAAAGTGAAGTACATAAGGTAAGTTAAGTTAAAAAACTATATGTGATAAAGAGAAGACAATGTAGAAACAAATGTCTAAGTGAATGTATCAACTAGTACGAGAGAATAAAAAGGAGGCATGATGCTTCTTATTTTGAAGGACTAAAAACACTAAAATTGGATCAGATTTAGGAACATAATCCCTTCGAATGCTTCACTATATCATGTGTTAGTTGGTTAAAAAGGTGTCTTGATCACATAATTTCAAGTAAGCTCTAACTCTCTTGCTTATAGAGTGTATGAAGGGGAGAGAGGTGAAAATGGAACATTTTTGTGAGATTAGCTTGCCTCTTTTGAAATGTCCCTAAAGAGTCAATATAAAAAGTCTATGTCATATAATGTGTAGACTGATCAATGTGGGAAGTCTATTGAAGAGAGAAAATTGTGGATTTCAAAACTATGTTACTTTTTATTGATGTTTGATAATGGGTCTTTTGATCTTTTATTGTTGTTTTGGAGGGTTTGGGGAAGCTAATCAATGCAGGAAGCTTATAAGAAATTGCTATGAATTGACAAATGTAGGACTCAAATATCCTTTAAGGGAGTGGTCTAAGTTTTATGTGTTTTTTTCAAGGCTTTTGATAGTTGTCCTTCAAGGGAGTAATCTACCTTATATTCAGAAATTTTGATATGTGTTTGGTAACCATCCTTCAAAGGATCAGTCTATAGATGTTATGAATGACCCATGATTGTTTTTGTGAATGATGTTACTTTTTATTTTGAATTTTTCTTGACATAAACTTGCTTATATAGGCTAAAAATTTCTCCTTTTATGAAGGGAAAAATAAAAGCACAAGAAGGTTGATTAGGTGTAAAATAGATATAGGTGACGATGAACATGGGAATCCTTTTTATAAAAGGGGTGAAAATTACCATGATAATCATGCCATGGGTAGATCTATGGTACCCATTATTTAATATTAGGCTATGATTGTGATGGATAAGTACATGATTCATTTTTAATAAGTTGTTCCTAAAATAAGTAGATGAATGTTGTTTGAAAATAAGGGAGGAGATTAAGTTGGATAAAAGGTGAGTTTTATCCTATTTTAATAAAAGAAATGGCATAGATGTGAATCATTTAGGGGCTTGAGTTATGGGTTCCCTTCAAGGGAGGATAACTAGTAAGCTCTTGATCCATACTTATGCATTATGATATAAGGTCCAAGCCAATTAAAAGTAAACTTTCCTCTCTTACTTTTCTCCATATTGGTGGCATGTTGAGTTTCCTTTAGGACAAGGTCTCTGATATTGAATTCTCACACTTTAAGGTATTTTTTACAAGCATGCTTGATTCATTATGGATAGACACAAATATGGGTAAGTTTGGCTAAATGACATTCATAAAGTATCTCAAGTTTGGATAAACATTCTTACCGATAATCTCTCTTAGAGATGAGATCATGTAGGGATATGAAAAGAGAGTTAATTTAGACTTTGAGAGGTAAGAAAACCTCTAATTCAAACACAAGGGAAAAATGAGTAGCACCCGTAGGGGTCCAAATGCTAGTGCGATAGGCCCATAAGGAAAAGGGGATCTGTAAATGATAATCTTGACTAGATGTATTAACAATTTTAGTTAGCACATTATTAAATGTTTTTTTAAAGGCTTCTACCTATCCATTTTCTTGTGTATGATAGGGTGATGAGAAACTTAGATTGATATCAAATGCATCACAAAGACTTTGGACTTGTTTCTTTTTTAAATACTTACCATTATCAAAAGAATTTTATGGACACTAAAACAATAAATGATGTGATGGTTGATAAAGTTGATAATCTTTTCTTCTTTTGTTGAGATGAGGAATATCCTCAACCAATTGGGTAAAATATTTGATCATAGTGATGATATAATGATGTTTTAGATTATGGTAAAAGCAGGTTTTGAAGGGACCCCGAAACCCTTTAATAGAAGCAAAAAAGATAAAGCATTAACAACCACCAGGAAAAACAATCCTAAAAACTACTGAAGAGTAGTATCAAAATCATGTTTTACAAGGGTAACATCAATATTTAGTTTATTATTACTATTCATCCCCCTAATATTCCAATTAATGATTTACATTATTATTTTTTAGGGGTAAAATCCATAATAGTTGCCTACCTACCATCAACAATACTCTGCATACTTTCTAACTCTCTAGTTTTCTTAGTAGATCTTCTTCTAGGTTTATTTGGGGAACCAACATCTAGTTTCACCTTAGAATGTTGTTCCGCTCTTTTTCTAGATTTATTCAGAGTAGAAGCAAGAGGTTCTGCCTTAGTTTGCTGATCTTTTTTGCTGCTTCTAGTTTCTACCCCCTTAGTATTGATCTTTTTTTTAGCCCTTTTTCTTTCATTTAGTTTATGCTCTGAGTTTTCTCCAGTATCTTTCACAACTTCTAAGGGAGGAGGCTCATCCAAAGGAAATTAATTATCAGCCTGAGATAACACCTAGATCTCCATAGACTGAGAAAAAAGATCTCCCTCCTCTGATTTATTTCCAGCTACAGCCAAGAATTCACCTTCCTCTAGCACAATTTTGTCATCTACATCTCTCCATCAATCTTCTATCCTTTGATAAAAAATGATTTGTTTTGATAGATCTATCAGATCATCTATTCTTTATTTAGGTATTATGGTATTTGATTGCAAACCATGTCTTTTTTCTTAGAATTTTCTTTCTCAAAAGAAAGCTCTTTATCTGCCTCAGCATGTGGAGCTTTAGAATCTTCAAAAGAAGGCTCTTTATCCACCTCAACATGTGGAAATTTAGAATCTTCATTATTCTTTTGTTCTTGATGATGATCTTCTTTGGGTTTCCATACTTTCTTTTGCTAGACCTTGGTCTTTTTCCCATCTGAAACACTACTAGGATGATTTTTACTTTTGAAGGGACAATTTTTAACTAGATGCCCCTGTTTCTTAGAAGCATAACAAGAGTTGGGCAAATATTCAAAAAAAAATCTTGAGTTTTTTTACCAAGCTTGGATATTAGTTCCACCTTTTCTGGGAGATGATTTAGGTCTACCACTTTAACATAGAGTGTATCACTTTGAAGTTTGGTTCTAGAAGTTGTAGCATTATCCAATGCCACAAGTTCACCAAAAGAACTGGCAATACCTTTAAAAATGTCCTCATGCCAAAATTCTAAAGGAAGACTAGGAAGTCTAGCCCAAATGGGAGTGGTTAAGAAAAAATAATCTGAGAGATCCATGTTAGGCTCCCATTTTTTAATAGTGAGAGAGCATTTACCAAAAGACCATGGTCCTCCACAAAGAACCGTATTCATGTCTTCCTTACAGTTACAGGTAAACAAGAAGAAACCATTCAACATTGGTGCAATATCTTCCTCTCCTCGAATAACCCATTTCCTTTTAACCATTTTTGTAAGAGATTCTAGATCTGGTCTTGCTCCTAAAAATTTTCCCACTAGGGTGAAATCCATGGAGGACACATAAAAATCTACTAAAGGATTTGGAATAAAAAGTTGAAACTCACCTTTCTCCCAGCAAGACTTAGTAATCACCAGTGGGAAAAGAGATTTTGCAGTAGGTTTCTTGACAAATAGAGATGACCAAGTCCTTCATTTTGAGATCCCTACCTTCAGCCCTTCTAAGGACTTTTCCTTGTTAGAATCATCATTATCTTTCTCCTTTTTGAGCCCCTGCCCCAACACATGAAAATCAAAAGGGAAATCCAGTGGGGGGACACATACTCCACAAAAACGATTAGATCCACATGAAGACTATCCATTATCCTCATCGGCCAATGATTTTGACCCAAAATTCTTCTCAACACTCCCTATATTTCTTCCAAGGGCTGTACCTCCTGCCAGATTCTCCCCAACTAGTTTCTTGCCTGACTGTGAACCAGCTAATTCTAATTCTGAAAGAGTGCCCATAATAGTAATACCCTGATACCTCAAATAAGGCATAGGGCATTGTCGCAAGGCACATGGCATAAGGTGCAGGGCATAGGTCAGGCACAGGTCAAGCACAGATCAGGCGCAAGAAAGGAATATGATGATATAATGATGTTGCTATGAATAATAGGGGTTCATTTCACCAATAAGATCTAGACCCCATTATGAAAAGGGCCATAAATCTTTGGATACTTGAGGACTATGGCTAGGTGTGTGATGTAAATTGGCATGTTGTTAACATTTGACACACATTTTTACATAATCAAATCAATCTTGGTTAATGGTGGGCCAATAATATCTAAGGAAAAGGATGCATTTAGTAATGGTTAGGCCACTAAAGTATCCCCTATAGATCCCATCATGCATTTCCATGATAGCATGAGAGGCTTCATGACTATGTAGGCAATAAAGGAGGAGACCATCAAAGCCATGTTTATAAATAGTTCCCCCTATTATGGTATAATGTGAGGTACTCTGGATAAATGCTCTTCAAACATTCCTAGAAAAACTAGAAGGAATGATGGTAAGGCTGAGATAGTTGAAGGTCTATTGATACTAAAGGTCAGGTTGGGTCTCCTCCACATTAGAGATGCTAGGAGAGTTTGATTTTACATAAGAATGCTAGGTAAGTTAATGGATAATTATATATATCTTAGAGTCAAAGGGTGTAGACAAGATCTAGGAAGTGAGCGAAGCCATCATATTAGCAAGCTTATTCATGGATCATGAAGTGGTTTGGATTGGTCGTGTTTAAATAACACTAAGAGTAGGCTAGATAATTATTTTTCCTATTTCAAAACATCATTCTTTCGTTGATAAGAGCCATTTATTTGATTGACCAAAAGCTAGGAGTCACCAAATATGTTCATCATATTGACTCCCAAGGATAATATAGTTTGGAGGCCTATCACTAGGGCTTTGTACTCAGCCATGTTATTGGTACATTTGAAATATATTTTGAAGGATAAAGGAAGAAGCTCACCATGAAGGGGGATGCGGATAATTTTGGCTCCCCTACCATGTTAACACTTTGATCCATCAAAGAATATGGTCACCTGATAGGTAAAGTCTACTTGAGAGGGTTACAATGGGCTCATCTAGGAACCCAAGAGGAGGAGGTTAATTATTTGTTAAGGGTGCTTTGGACAATTAGTTAGAAATGATTTTCCCTTTAATGGACTTTTGATAAAGAAAATTAAGGTTAAAATCAGACAAAATCATGAGCCACTTGGCCATACATTGGTTTTGGTATGGCTTGGAATGCATATACTTGAGTGGGTCATTATTGGTTATAACATAGGTTTTGTGGTTGAGGAGGTAATGGTGAAGTTTTTTGGACATGAAGATCAAGGAAAGGCAAAGTTTCTTAGTATGGGTATACCAAGTCTCATACTCTACAAGCATGTAGATAATTTAATAAATGACTTTCTCTTTATGTTGTTCATCCTGATGAGCCAACATTGCCCCTAAGGAGTGGTTGATGGTGGAAATATAAAGTTAAAAAGGTTGATATTCCTTGGGAGGATGAGGATAGGTGGGGATAAAAGGTACTCTTTAAATAAATCAAAGGCCTTTTAATAGTCACTATTCCACTTAAAAGAGGCATCCTTATTCATAAGATGATAGAAGGTTTGGCATTAGTCTGAGAGTTGAGAGATAAAGTGATGAATGGATTAGAGCTTCCCCTATAAGTTAAAAAGTTTATTGAGGTGGGTAGGAGGAGGCATGTTGAGTATTCCTTTGATTTTGGTTAGATCAACTTTGATTTCCTGAAGGGCGATGACAAAGCCAAGGAAATTTCTTGATAAGACCCCCAAAATACACTTTTTAGTGTTAAGGTGGACATGCTAATGGATGAGTCACTCAAAAACAATCTTAAGAATGGCCAAATAATCTCTTACAACATTTAGATTTCCCAAGATTTTCATCAACATAGTCTTCAATGATTTTGTGAATAAGTTCATGGAAGATGTAGGTTAGTGCATTAGTAGGTTATACCAATGTTCTTCAATCTAAAAGGCATGACCTTATAGCAAAAAATCTCCCATAGGGTGATAAACATAGTTTTATGTTGATAGTTAGGGGTAATTATAACCCAAGAATCCATCTATAAGAAAACATCTTATAGTTAGCCATAAAATCAAAAAGTTGGTCAATTCTTGGTCAAAGAAAGTCATCCTTTAGGTAAGCAAGGTTAAGTTCATGAAATTCCACACAAATGCATAGTCCTCCTATCGATTTGGTGATAGGTACGATGTTCTAGACCCATTAGGGATAGTTAATGGGTTGAATGAAAATGATCAATAAGAGACATTAAATCTATTCTTTGATGAGAAGGGCTATGTGAGGGTGAATTTGTTGAATTTTTTTCCTAATGAGCTTGGTTTCATGGTTGGTGACTATGTTTTGGGTCTCTATGGAGGGATTGATTCCTAGCATGTCATTGTAAGACCAAGAAAATGTTATGTTGTGGTCTTGTACAAATGAGGGGAAGTCCTGAAGCTCCTCAAAATTTAGTGATTGGCTAATTTTGACAATGCATAGGTTATCTGAAGTGCCCAAGTTGATATCCTTGGTGGATTTGTTCAACATGGTTGAAGTTTTAAGAGGAGGATATTTTTGGATAGAAGAATCTTTGACACCAAGATAGGTGAGAATATAATCATCATCATGACATCAAACAATATTAATGATAGGAAAGTCATCTCACATCATCTTAGGGTGGGTTAGAGGAATGGTTATGATCACCCCATCCTTTTGATAAGTGAGGGATTTGAGGCTAATCATTTTGATGAAAAAAATGTTAGGGGGGATGATGTTGGTATCTTCAGTCATTGATGGTGGATTAGAAGGTGAGGATGAGATTTCCTCATCAATGATTGTAATAAGAGGTGAGCTAGTTGGTTTTTTGGGTGGTGTGAAACTAAGGCCATGATTTCCATGAGGTTTTAAAGTCTTTATTTAGAGTAACTCATGTGATCCATTTTCATACCAACCTAGACCAAATCCATTCTAGTCACACCTATAAAGGTAGGTCTGGGTAAACTCTAGTTTATCTAGATAGGAAAAATTGGAGGTGAATGTTCAAGGTGAAAAAGAGGTGGTAGAAGTGTCAAGGGGTTTATCAAGTCCCCCATAGATGAAATTAGTTTGACAATTTAAGGGCCTAAAATAAATAATGGTTTCAATATTTGGATCATAATTACATTGGTCAATATTCATATACTCTTGAGAAGTAGGAAAAGTGCCTAGTGTCAAAATGCGATAATCCCTCAATGAAAGATGTTGAAAGGTTGATTCCAAAGGGTCCATTGTGGGGATTTGGGTATAAGGGATGGATGAATTGGTGGATGCTTCAATGGTAGAAGAAGATGAGGATTTGTCTTTTATTTTTTGAAGGTTTGTTGGATGAGGGAACGAGAATGTCATTGGGTCAGTATGTAATGTTATATGATGTAAAAGGACTCAGGTCAGATTGTATGCTAACAACTTGACCTTCATATTCAAATTTGGTGCATTAGTTCAAGGTAGACAACATGCATCCCATGGAATGGACCCAATGGTATCCTATAAGAATTTTATACTGGAACTCACTATCTACTATGTATAAGATCTTAGGAAGCATATAGAGTCCTATATGAATGTGAAGGACAACAGTTCTTAGAGTCATGGCCATGATATAATTAAATGATCAAAGAACCATTAAGGCTTTTAACATAATGTTCTTAGGTAATTTTTATTAGTTGTATGTGTGGGAAGATATAATCTTGATATTATCTCCCCCATTAATCATAACCCACTTAATGTGGGTTTGGTTGATGTACGTGGTAATGAAGAAGGGAGGATTTGGGTTATCTAGATGGATGGAAGGTATTTTTGAATCCTTGAAGGTAACAAGGTTGGAAAGTTAAAGATATTTGACAAAGGTTGCTAGAGGTTATGGGTCTTTTGGTTAGACCTATATGGATTGAAAATCTTCTATCATAGCTTGGTAATGATGAGGTGAGGTATTGATAGTTCATATAAGCTCATCTTCATTAGTGTTTGGTAATGTTGTTTCAAAACTAATCATTAGATTAATTCAAATGGATTGGAGTGAGAGGGTCCTAATATTGACTCTTTGGATTTGGTTGAAGGTAAAGGTGTTTGGTGTTGGCTAGTTGGTGGAAGAGGGATATGTCTATGGAATAGACACCTTTATCTTCCCCTTATCCTTTGGTTGAGCCTATCATTGTGTGACCATATGGATGGTATGGATTTGGGAAGGAGTTTGGCTAGAGAAATACTTTAATTCATCTCCACTCTAAGGTGAGAGAAGATGAGTAGGTAAATTTTGGTCGATGGCTCTTAGTTCTTGGATAAATGGTGGGCTCATGGGAGGTTCATCTGATAATAAGTCATCCTCATGATATAGCCAATGGGCTAACACTTGGAGAGCCTTATAGTTATCATTATCATGCCCATGTGTTTTATGGTATGAACATACTAATTTGTCATTATACCAAGAGGGTTTAGAATTATGTGGGATAAATGGTCTGATAGGTAGTAAGGTTAAACAATATGTTAATAGTAACCTCTATTTGATGATTGAGTAATATTTGGTCAAAGGTGGTGAAGGAATGGAGGTATTAGGTGTAGTAGTTGAGTCTGGAAAGGTTTTGGGTAAATTAGTGCTCTTGGTGGATGGTTTTGGTTTTGGTAAAGAGGTTAATATCTCAGGTCTAGAAGGTTTTGAGGTAGATGTTTGAGAGGTAATAAATTTGTTTATAGATGATTGGAAGATAGGAGGTTTATTTATGGGTCATTCAATGAAAATATGTGTCGATGAAAGTATGAGTGATGGCATAACCAAAAGTGGTGGCTAGGTTTTTATTGGTATGGTTAGTTTACCAATTAAGGTAGAGGGATGTGGTCCCAAAATAGAGGGAAAAGTGGAGAGTGGAGGCAGAGTTTTAGTTTGTGGGATCTTGGGTATTTTTACCTTCTTCATTGGCTTGATTTAGGTTTTTTTTGGTGGGTTTGGTGGAGTTAATTATAATTTCAATGAGGGGTGAGTAGGGCCTTGAGTAAGTAGTGTGCCAAGGTTTTTGGTAGGCTTGGTTAAAATGGTAGAAAGTGGCTTGGTTGTTTTAGGTAGTGTCAGTTTGGATAGTTCATGTATGGTTTGGTTAGTTGAGGTTTCCAATAGATCCATTATGGTGAAAGTGGGTTTGATAGTGGCAAGGGTATTTTGTTTTGATAATTAATGTTCTTGTTCAGTTATATAAAGGAGCGCAAGCTATTTCCAAAAGGTGGCCTGATCTAAGTTAGGATTGCATATGAATTCTATGTTTTTAACTATTTTAGAGAAAAATTTATAGATGGGTCTAAGCCTCCTGGTAGTGGATTCAAAGGATAAGCCCAAGGTTCAAGAGGGAGGAATAGTTACCTCATTCATTTCCTGATTACTAGGTTCTAAAGTTTGGGAAGGTAATTATTTGGTGGGAAGTATAGGAAAAGGGGGTTTTTTCCCTAGGAGTGATCACCAAAGGAAGAGTGGATTATTATATGATTGAGGAAAATGATAAAATGGGAATGGTTTCTTCCTCTGATGTGCATATCAGAGGAGAGGTTGGTGACTCCACCACCTCAATAAGTGGAGTAAGGGAAGAGGTAATTTTGTTGATGGTCTCCTCAATAGTAAGTTCACCAAAAACCATGTTGACATTATGGGCCTCATGTTTATGAGAGGATTTTGCTTTGTTTCCTTTATTGGAAAAAGAAGCATGGTTGGGAAATGGTTTTTTGAAGATGTCAAGTGACTAGTTTGGGGGTGCATTGGCGTTATCCAATATAAGTTCCCCCTTGTCAATGAGATTTTGGACAATTTTATTGAAGGTATTACACTTAATAATGTTGTGTCTAATGACTCGATGGAAGGTGCACACTTCATTCTCATTATACCAACTAGGTACAAGATGAGAGGAATCAAATTTATATAGAGGTTTTGATTAGAGGGATCTGTATGATATTGGATTTTATAATTTCTCTAAGATTGATGCATATTACTCCTTAAGAAGATTAAATTTCTTTTGGATATTTTAGTTTGGATCCCTAATGTTTTTATTGGAGGAATTGGAAGAGTTATATTGGTTAACAATAGGTGGAGTGGTCTTAAGGATAACCACATTTACAGTTCCCTTATTTTTATTGTTGGTTTAGTTGTTGGGTTTAGAGGTAGAAGCCTTATTTAATTTGAAGGTAGAATTTTTTTTTAATTTCAAATTTCCCTCATCGATGGCTTTATTTTCTAGTTTTTGTGCCATGGTAAAATCATCATCGAAGGTCCTAAAGCTTTAAACATGTAACATAGAAGAAATGTGTTTGGCATAAGCCCAAGAAAAGAGTTCAACCGGTTTGGGTTAAGGCAAAGATAAAGAGAGTTGGTTTATTAAGATTCTCCAATGAGATACAAAGTTAGATATAGACTCATAGTAAAATTTTTGAATGGATTAGAGATCGATGATGGAAACCTTGTTGGATATGTTTATAGAAAAGTGATTCAAGAATGTTTGATCCAGCTAGGTGAAAGAAAAGAGGGAGTGCTTTGTTATAACACTATAAAAATTTAGTGTTGGACCAAATAGAGACATGAGTAAGGTATGAAGAAGGAGAGCATCATCATAGGCAATCAAATAACATGAGTGCCTAAATGTTATTAGGTGTTGTTGAGGGTCTTTCTTTAAAACATAGAAAATTTGGGAAGTTCCCACTAAGGAGGTAGGGTTTAAAGGGGATGAATGGGTGAATTGGTTCATTACATGCTTGGTCATATCACATAATATTATGAGCTCTAGAAATGGATGACTACTAAGTAGACATTTTATTTATTAACAATTTGATAAGGTTAGTTTGGGGTTGTGCACCCCCATAGTTGTAAGGTATATTATGTTGGTTTTGGGTGGGTGAAACATATGGATAGATAGTGGGTGGTTGAGAAGTTACCACATGTTGTGATGTAGACATGGGTGGTTGAGATGATGCCACATATGAATATGTGGAAGTAGGTGGTTAGGTAGAAGGTAGAGGTGTATACCCTTATGGGTTAGGCATGTAGATCAAGTTTTATGCAATGGATATCTATTAAGACAATAACTCAGGATAGGTAGGACGTATGGCTAGGTTAGTAGATAGAGGGTAGGTTATAACTTTTGTACTAATGGGTGGAAGGGTAGAAAGTATGAGAACCATTAATATTTGGAATGGAGTGGAAGTAGGTAGGTTGGAAGCAAGGGGAATGGTGGTGACACTAGTAGAGGGCACTCCTACATTATAGGAAGTATCAGTGCCCAAATTTTGGGTTGTTCATATATTAGGAGGCTTATTAGTTGGGTAAGAAGGTGCTTGGGTGTTTCTTGGTTGAGTGGATTTGTTTTGGATGGTGGTATTATTAGGGTTATTGGTAGAAGATGATGCCTAGGCTACTAAAGGTTGGATGGAGATGATGTCAATAGAAGTGTCACCCATAAGGTGGGAGGGCATACCATGGGGTGGGTAAATATTTGGAACCAAAGTAGGGGTACAATGGTATATGGTGTTAAGGTAATGCTAGAGGGATATGGGGTTATTATCTAGAAAGGTGATAAAATCCACATCACCTTAGGAAACCATTTGAGGTATGGTAGGACTTCTAGAAAGATAGGGAGAACTCTTTGCATCTGAGATGTACTCTATGGATGAGGGAGAAGAGGATGATGAATGATCAGGAGGTGCGTCTTGATTTATTTGGTCTCTTATTTTTTACCTAGTTAAAACCATGCATAAAAGGGAAACAGGAAGATATAAGCAACCTCACAACTCAAACAAAGATAAGACAAGAAAAATTCAAGGAAATAAAACACACACTAAAGCATGTTAAATCCTAAGGTTCATTTTAGTTTCTCTTATGGATTATGCCTTAAAATTTAAGAATTATGTGACTCAAGTTGGCATGTAAAGTAGGTACTATAAAAGAAGTCTATGGTTGGTCTCATGTTATGTTTAGGCTCTCAAAGGGATCTGTGTTAGAATCAATACATCAATTGACATTGGGGATTACCCCCTCACTTAACACACCACAATGATAAGGGTGTTGAGTGCTTAGCCAAGATATACTAATTGTCAGAGATTATACTCAACTAGAGAGATGAGTTGATTCTCTCCTTGGTGATGAAATCCAAGTAGGATAGTTAGGAAAGGTGACCACTAGGTGATGAAATCCTAGTTAGGCCTTATGTCAATGTTTTTATGTTTAATTAAGTGTACATGGTTTGGTCATGTGTGTGTGATAAGAGTGAAACTATGATTAATTCACTTGATTAATTAAGATATTTGAGCTAAAATAAGAAATCAAACAATGGATGTAGTCAAATTTAAGTCCAAAATGAAAATTTGATTTCATTATATGAGTAGAAATACAAGAAGAAGAAGCACCTATATGCAACTAAAAACTTAAAAAAATACTCAAGGGTCCCACTAGGCATGCCAAAATGTTTCAAAGAAATTTTTCTTATATTATTAAGAAGAAAGAGAGAAGAAACTCGAGAAGGGTATGGTATAAAAACATGATATGTTGTGCATGCATTGATCTAGATGGTTGTAAATACTCCTCTTTGGCTTGGGAGGAATGACCTAAAAATAAGAATTCACTAAATAAATGGTTGATTAGTTAGATAGTAGGGTGGATTGCCTATCAAGCTAGTTCCAAGAAGCATGAGCTTCTTTGGAGGTTGTCAATCCACACTTTTAGACAATAAAGTTCTAAAAGTGAAAGATAAAGTACTTCATATATCAAAAAAGATATTGAAGTGAAATACAAGAAATGCTTGATAAATGAATAAGTGAATTTGACTAATTCTGGAAATAAATAAATTGATATTAATGCTAACTAAATCAAGTGTGGTCCAAAAAATAGGGTGAGTTTCTATGATTAGTCAAAAAGGTAGAAATTTGGGTTTGGTTGACGTCTGGTGGGTGATAATAACATTTTTGTTTTCCACACAATGACCATTAATAGTTGGGGTGACCACTAGTGGTTAGGGTAATCATCGATGGTTGAAAAATATCAGTAGCTATGGATAAACCATTAGTGGTTAGGGTGATTGTCGACGGTTACTATGGGTTATGGTTAGGTATGTAGAATGAAATTCTAGAAGGTGGGATTGGGCTAGGTTGTTTTGTGAAATAGAAAAAAAGTAACTAATTGATGGAAACAAATACTTAGCTTGATGGTTGTTTATCTGAAGAAGGGTTGAGGTGATTGGTTGAGGACTCATTGATGGGTTCTAGGGAAATTTTGATAGAGCAATGATACTCGATTAATGACCAATGAGTTGCCATAGCACTTCAGACCTCTAGCCTAGTTTGTTGGTTTGTTGGGAAAATACCTATAAAGAAGATATGATGCAAGAATCTCTAGTTCTAGATGTAGATGAAGATGGATCTATTGATTGATCCCTTTTCACCTTCTCCTCCTCTCTTTTTATAAGAAGGAAGGAAAGGTGAAATAATAGTTTAGTAAGAGGTTCAATGAGAAATATAAATTTAACATTTGCATGCATTTGATCACACATAAATTAGATAAGCTAAATATAGAAAATTAAGATAGATTTAACTAGAGTTGACTATTTAAGTGGTTATAACTCAACTTTTAGTGGTTAATCCTAACTATTAGTGGTTAGGGTGACCATTGATGATTGTGGGTAAAAGGTTATGTTTGGTCAAAAGTTAGCTAGGGTGAGTTAGGTTTGGGGTCGATAGGTTGAAGAAGAGTCCCTAGGGGTCTCAAGGTGGTATAGGGGTTACTTTGACATGTATAACCATTGTGTATAGTTTTCTAGTATCTAAACAAAGTCAATCTCTCAAATAGAAGTTCAATAAGTTTCTATACTTAACCAAACTGTCATTACACATCATGCAGATATGAATGAACCAACAATTTTATGTATTTAATTTAGGTATGAATAAATTTAATAATTTTCAAAGGTTTACATGGAGATGTTGTCTATAGCTCTAAAAAGCTACCCTAAAAATTTGGAGTTTTGAAGTGATTTCTAGCTCAATTTATAAAGCTTCAAAGTTGCTCTAGTAGACTATGATGGGCTAGAGACCATAAATTTTAATTACATTGAAGTTTGAGGTCATTGGTCTAGAAGATCCAACAATGAGTGATTAATAATACATATTGAGATCACTCATGTATATGAATTCAACATGTTGAATGTTTAATGCACTGATGATAAGTGTCACAAGATCACTAATCTAATAGAATATCAATGATGAGCAGTGGTTCACACGTATGAAGATCAATGGTGTGGGAGAAGTCAAAGAGTCAACAAAGAATGTAGGCTATCAAGTGGCATAAACACATGGAATGATAGAAAAGTGTCTAGAAGTCATGTAAGGGTGTCAAGTGTTATAATCATGAGATTTTTAAACAAGATATAATGGTGAAAGTTGTAATATAAAGACCTAGTTGATCCAAAGAGATTGATGGAGCATGTTTATTCCAAATTTTTAAGAAGAAATAAGATTATGACAAGTGCTTGATGTTTAATAGTAAATCAAAGGTAAATATTAGGCTAATTTCAATGGATATTGATGATGTATATTAATTGAAGCTGTGAAAGGGCATGACATTTTGTCAACATGTTTGACGTTTAACAGTTGCTCAGTGACCATTAGAATTCAAATATTTGAATTTGTAAGGGAAAACCAATCTATAGTTTTTGAGACATAATGTTTTATCTAGCATGAATTTAAAGCTATAGTAGAAAAAAAGTTGTATAGGACTTCATGGAGCATCTATAGAACCTAGTTATAAGGTCAAATTATTTTTCTAGTCAATGATATGGAGCTCTAAAGTTGACTGTGTATGTTTTCATGCTCTACAAGTATCTCGAGAAGGGTAATTGAGTTTGTTATGATGTTATTTGGATGTTTCAAGGTGACTTATCTATTATAGAGTGTTGTAGACTCCATGAGAATGTTTTTTTTTATTATGAAGGTTTGAATAATATATATCTTTTATGATCAAAGGCTTATAAGTTAACTATGTGTTTTTTCTTGGTGATCATATGTACAAAATAATGTTTGGGCTAATTGTGTTATATCATAAGGGTGTTGTGATGGATGATGCCACTAAAATTGGATGTATAGATCATGTGGCATGGGTCTATATATTGTTAAGGCATTATTTTGGTCTAAGTTTACTTGGAGAAGTGTCAAAGAGGTGAATGGGTCTCCATAAGACCTAAAAGGACACTTAGGCTTATTTTAAAGAGGGTATTGCTTAAAGGTGACCCATGTAGATGCCTTAATATTGAAGGCATGTGTTGGTTTTGATAATGAAGGTTATGAACATGATATTAATGAATACTCAATAAAATGTGAAACCAAATATGATGGTTTCTAGACTTGAGAGAAGAGGTGTGTGACATTTGTAGAGAAAAGGAGATAAGAAAGGGTGGGTGCGTAGTGGATGGGTTATAGTGTAGAACATATTGATGATTGTATATATGAGTTATAGGTCATATTTATAATGTCAAAATATCTCTCTTGTAGTTTTGAATATTGAGGATGAGTGAAGAGGTCTAAAGTGATGCAAAGGATGTTTTTGATGCCTTAAGTGTGAACAAAGGATATATGATGTCTATGTGAGTTTGGTGGTTAATTTAAGAGGTAGATTAGAGTGTGGAATATGTGTATGACCATTTGGTCATGTTGATAAGGTTATGAAAGATTTATTAATGAGAAGTGTAGAGTGATCCAAAAGGTGGTTTTGGATGTCTATGAATGTGTGAATAATTGAAGGGAATGTGTTTGTTGGGTGTCTCCATCAGATTGGTAGGAAATCAATGATCAAGGGATGCTCATATCATAGGTATTAGGAGGGTGCTCAACATATAATTCAGAAGGACTTCACCATCCTAGATCTAAGTGCTCCTTATGGAACATGTATTTCACTAAATTTTAGTCAAAAGGACTTAACCATCCTAGGGGGAGGTGCTCCTTGTGGAATAAGTGTTTTACTAAAGTCTTGTTAGGACTTAACCATCCCAGGGGTAGGTGTTCCTAGTGTAATAGGTGTTTCACTAAAGTCTCATGCTTGAATACTTCTTATAGGATAAATAGTCCATGTGTTTATAGGCTTGAGAGTGGGTTTTATTCCCTAAGAGGGTTTCCCACATATATCTTGTGTTGTGTGTGTAATATTTTATTATCTATTTATTCATTTCTATAAACATATTGAATGCTTCATGATTGGATTTATTTAATTCTTAAGTGTTTTAAGGGTTTTAAAATTGAATTGAATTATTTTTCACCATTGATTTATCCCCCCTCTCAATGGTTTGTACTTCTAACAATTGGTATCAGAGCCAGTCCTTTGGTAAAGGCTTGACAACTTAAAGTAGATCCAAGGTAAAAAATATGTATCAATCAAATACAAGGAGGTTTTCCACTAAGCAAAAAATAATGTTCAATAGATCCAATTATGCTTTTAGGAGTGTGAGTATTAGGACCCACATCATGTCCCTAGGGTTTGACACTTTTAAATATATTTTGGATTGTTATTCTTCACCTACTATTCCTCCATCCAATGCTATAGATAATAAGTTGTTTGAGAACAATTCTAAGGCAATGAATGCTATCATTTATAGTCTTTCAGAGATGGAATACACTAAGGTAATCCATTGCATATCTGCCAAGGAAATGTGGGATAAATTTAAGACTATTTATGAAGGAGATTCAAAGGTTAAGTTGGAAAAGTTGTAGACTCATTGAAGATAATTTGAGAGTCTTAAGATGAAAGAAAAAGATTTTGTGGCAACCTTTCCACAGAGAGTTGATGAGATTGTGAACATCATCAAAGGTATTGGAGAGAAGCTTGAATAATATACTATAGTTTAAAATGTATTAAAGTCTCTCTCTCTTAAGTTTGATTCAAAAGTATTTGATGTAGAATAAATTCATGATCTTACTCAGTTGAAGATGGATGAATTGCATGGCATTGTTTTAGTGAATTTTAGCTTATATTTCAATAAGGGAGAAGAAGAAACTAAATAAATTTATGGTTGAAAAAATTGTTTAATTATGTGCATGTTGAATGAGATGATTATGAAGAACTCCTATTTTTCTTGGGAGGATGAAATGCAAATAAGATAGCACTAAAGCAAATGGTTGGTTAGATAGATAGCTGAGTGGATTACCTAATGTTAGCTAGATCCTAAATGAAAGAGTTTTTTTGGGGATTATCAATCCACACATTTTAAATAATTAAGTTTATAAAGAAAATGATAATTACTTACATCAATAATCAAAAGGTATTAAAATTTAACACAAGAGATGCTTTCTAAATAAATAGACTAAAAATGACCAATATAGAAATAAACAAGTCAATACTAGTGCTAAATGGCTTGGGTCTATTTCGTTAGGGGTAAGAGGGTGAATATAAATTGTTGTTATTTTCTACCATAGTGACCATTGGTAGTTGGGGTGACCATCAATGCTTAACATGACCATCGGTAGTCAAGGTGACCATCAGTGGCTGGAAATACCATTGATGGTTGGGAAAATCCTTAGCAGTTAATGTGTGTAAGTTTGGGTTGGTAAATGGATAATTAATAGGATTATAAATTTTGATTCTAAGAGATGGGTTATTGTTAGGTTAAGTGAAAAAGTTAAATAAATCAATTTCATACTTTAAAATAAATACTTATCTTGTAGGAGGTTAATCTAGTGATTAATTGAGGTGGCTGACCTATTGGTGCATTTTGGCATGATTCTAATAGAGTAATAGTGTTTGGTTGTTTGTGGAGGAATGGAAACAAATAATCTCTTTGACATGATAGATGGATCATTATATTGATGATGATGATTGACATATAAAAAAGAACTCTAGATGCACAAGCTCTTGATAATAATTATAGATGGATTTCAGCTCCCTACTCCTCTCTTCTTTATAAGTAATGAAGGAGAGGTTTAAAAATATGTTAACTGGGCCTTTTAATTTTAACTCATGCATGTAATGGATTTCACATGGATTTAGACAAGCTATTTTTATAAAATCAAGGTGGATGGTTTACACCTTGGTTTTTTGGATGGTGGACCCTAACTGTTGATGGTCAAGGTGACCATAAATGGTCATCCTGACTATTGATGATCGAGGGCCAAGGTAAAGAGTGACTAAAGGGGTAGGTTATGTTAGTTGGTCAAACTAACTATATTTAGGCTTATTTTATGGTCAAAAGGTCAAATTGGTCCCAAGGGGGTCTTAAGATGGTCCAGGGAAAGTTTTACATTCAAAATTGTGGTGTGTAGATTTTTGGTGTGTATAATTTACCCCTTTTTGTTATATAACTTTGAATCAAAAAGTTTTAAGACAAAAATGGATTGTTGGTCAAAGGTCTAGTTGCCCTAAGTATGGGATGAGGTATTTCCCTCAAACTAGGAGTTGATGAGGTAAAATAGAATTGGGTGTGGGTTTGATAAAGTGGATGAAGGTGATGATGAACATGGACATCATGAAAGTGGGTGATAGGTTGGGAATTAAATCATAAAAAAGTGCACAAAGTGTGACAAAAAACATGATAGCCAAGATCATGCATTGACAAGGTTACCATAGTTGGTAAAAATAAAGGTCAATTCTTAGAAAGACAAATGAAAAGTGAACCACATGACTAAATTTAGGCATGGCAGTTGGGTATACTAATAAATGCAAGTTTCCTAAGTGAAATTTTTATTTTAGTGGGTATCCAAGGTAGGAAGTGCTCCTGTTGAAAACTCAAACTAGTCAAGTGACACATGTATCTGAGGTAGGAAGTGATCCTAAGAAGATACAAGTGGGTTAGGTAAGCATGAGATGGTGAAAGTTTTAAAATTAGTCAACATGGTAATGTTTTCACTATGATCAAAATGACCAAGAAAAAATCATCACAAAATGCACACTAGTTGGGCCATAATGGACCAATGGTGAGGTGATAAGGTGGTTGGTGATGCAAATGAGGATGGGAGGGTCTATAACTTACTCCTTAATGGTGGTCATGGAATGAGGTAGGGAATGCCTTAATTTTGATAGATTAATTGAGTTTGTTATAACATTGGGTTTATATTTAAGGGTGGTTACATTAGTTGTTTTGCTAGGTGGGTTTTAGGTTTTGTGCCATAGTTACAATTTGATTGTTTTTATGAAAATAGGTAAGTGAATTTCAAATTGGGGAGTTACGCTAGGTAAGCTAAAGGTTGGGATAGGAATGGGTGAAATTTAATAGGGAAAAGGAATTTTTTTTTAGTTGGTTTAGGGTAGGTCAAGGTTGGGTATTTTATACTGGTGGTCACATATAGTGACCATCAATGGTCACCTCGACCATCGATGGTTGAAAACCATTAATAATAGAGGTACCTAACCATTGATGGTTACTATGACCATCAGTGGTTAGGTAAGTTTTGTAGTGTGAAGGATTTTTTTTTAAAAATTTAAAGGTTAAGTTTAAACGTTAAATGTTCATGTTTCTTAGGGTCTTCGAAATGTTTAATTAAAGGGTTGGGTTGAGTATCTTAGGTGAAAGTGATAAGATAAAGTTAGTAGTAAAATAGGCAAGGAATAAGTGTAAAAAAAGGTATGGGTCATAGGTGAGAAAAGTATAGAACACTAAGTTGTGTGATAATGAATGTTTATAGGCTTGGGAGAAGATATATATGCATGATCAGGTGTCATGCATCTTCATGAAGATCCACCTTGGGATGACCCCAATTAACTAGGCACATATGGAGGAGGTTAGGATGGGAGCAATGAGGCACTACTAGCACATGCCACTTAGTGTGTCCATGATCATAAAACTCATCAAGAGATGGGATCTAGCTATGAACACCTTCATACTACTGATCGGTGAGATCATGATCCTACCAGAGGATGTACATAGGATTACATGATTACCCCTATGAGTTGACATGATCTACCATATAGAGTGGGAGAAGCATGGGGATCAAATTTAACTATTGTATGGTGATGACCATGATTAGGTCAGATGGCATGTGAGGGGATTTAGCTATATCATGATATATAAGAGGGTATTAGGAAAGTAGAGATTTATGACTATGCTCATGATTGCCATTTCATGTTTTTCCCTTCTTAACATGAGTAGTGTGAGTTTTCCATACTTGTGATTAGGGGTAGTGGTTCAGTTGCTAAAAGGGTAAACTATATTTGGCTAGGTACCTATTATCTTGGTATAGATATATAGGAAATTGTGGGGGTTCAAGGTCCAAATGAGGTATGACATCGATGTTAGTCTAGTTCTACACTACTGGGCCTATGAGCACATTTAGGTGCTAAGGTCAATGGGTTTGCCATGGATGCGATATAACATAATTAATTTCTAAGTTGAATTCATGTAGTGAAGAGGTGAGTTCACCACATTAGGTTTAGGGGAAGGTGCACATGATGTATTATGGTTCAGAAGTACACTGGGTACACTAGTGATTGGTGACATTATCTAGAGACCCTATGTCTAGTTGAGAGTATGGCCTAGCTATAAGAGGCAAAACTTATCTCTAAAGAGTTATATATGGATATTTAATAGGTGGGATAGGGAGGTAGAGCTTATCACCTTTCATATGGTGCATAGATAGTTCATCCTAGTTTGGGGTATTCCATATGCATTTCTTAAATGTAGGCCTAAGGACTCAGAGATTATATTGCCTAAGCCATATCTAGTACTGACATTTCTTGATCATGAAGAGCTACCAACCAGGCCACAAATAGATGACAATAGTTTTGTAGATGGGTACATGGCATAGTAATAGGATTAATATACATCTATAAATTTTGGTGATGGTGATAGGAGGTTGATGGTTATGGAGCCACCTGGGAGAGGGGGGCCAAAGGCATAGGTATAAGGGGGCTAGACCTAATGGACAAAAAGGAAGACACTATAAAGGCACATGTAATAGCATTATAAGGGTAGGTGGATACATTACAAGGTCAGCTAGCCACTATGATAGGTGAGAGGGACCAAGCTAGAGCTACACTAGCCCAAGTCACCTAGGAGTGAGATGTTTTGAGACAGGCCATAAAAATAGAAGCAACACTAGTATGTCCAATAGAGACCATTATTATGTAGAGGTATATAACCATTATCCAAGAGTTATGATACTATGAGGCTATAGTCTTCACTCACTACTTAGTGGAGCCCTGATGGGGTGAGTATAGAGGTAATTTGGTAGATGGTACTAGTGTGGTGACACTAGGTTAGTGGGATGCATTTGTAGCTAGACATATAGGTACATCTAGGGGATAGGTAGGTACTACATGGGGTAGGCACTAGGATATATTAGTGTTCTAGGAGATAATGTTACCTACTTGACATAGGTTATATATATATATATATATATATATTTATATGTATATTTATTTATTTATTTATTGTATATCATTTTGATCTCTGCCTGCAATCCAATGCAGTGAGATGTACATTTTGAGAGGGAGAGACATGTATATATGTTGTATACATTATGATGTTATCTGAATCATTAGTTATATATGATCCTTGTCTATTGCTCATGCTCATGGTCTATGGTTTGCTTTTATGTTTTTTTTTAATGTGATGTTTATAGTGCTTATGGATTATGCTTATGTTTTAGATGCTAGACATTGATGTAGACTCACCTATCTAGGCATGAGATGTCTCTTATTTATGGGTATGCTTTATGTCATGCTTGCTTATGACATGCTAAATTTTTAATGAGTACATGCTTTATTATTGAAATTTAGAAATGTGATGAAATGGTTGATTATTTTATTGCTCATGGATGCTATGATGTTATTATGCTTGTCATGGTTATGCATTTGTTTATGACATACATGCATATGCTTGTTAATTTTCAAGATAAAACACATGAGCTAAGCTAATTAACAAAACTAGATGGAAGAACAAAAAATATAATTAAGAGACAAACATTTTAATGAAAATAACAACTAGTCATGAGAGGATAAGAAGAGAGAAAGATGCTTCTTCTTTGATAAGGACTAAAAAAAATTGAATTTGGATTGGCCTGATGAACATAAGCCCTTTGAATTCTTTGCATTAGCATTCATTAGTTGGGTAAAAATGTGTCTTAACCACATAATGTTAAGTAAGATCAAAATCCCTTTCTTATGGTGTGTAAATGGGTGGGGTGGACAAAAATGGAACCTTCTTATGAGACTAACATGCCTCTTATGTAGGTGTCCAAAGAGGCAATATAAATAAGTCTATGTCATATAGATCATAGAATAATCACTGTGATAAGTCTACCTATGAAATTTGATTGTGGATTTCAATATTAGTTTGTTTTATGAGAGCTGATTGTGGTTTTCATAATTATATTGATTTTATTATTACTTGATAATGTTTTTTTTGCTTTCATTGTTGCTTGGGGGTTTGGGGATGCTGATCAATGTGGGAAGCTTCCAAGAAATTTCTTATTTTGATAAAAAAATTTACTTAGCTATCCTTTGAGGGAGTGGTTTAAGTTTATATACTTTGTTCAATAATTTTGATAGTTGTCCTTGAATGGAGAAATCCACCTTACTTTGAGTAATTTCAAATATGTTTTCAATAGTTGTCGTTCAAGGGAGTAGTCTGTGAATGATAGGAATGACCCATGATGTCCATTAGTTTCAATTTTTATTTTTAATACTTTATTTGATTTTGCTTGGCATAGACTTGTTTAGGTTGGCTTAAGGTTTCAAATTTATGAAGGCAAAACTAAAATCATAAAGAGGTTTTTGGGTGGAAAGAGGTTCAGGTGTTAATGATCATGGGAATCCATTCTATAAAAGGGGTGGAAATTACCATGAGAATCATGCCATGGGTAGATTTGTTTTACCTAATGTTCAAGATTAGGCTATGACTATGATGGATTATCATATTATTTAGTTCTAACTAGTTTCCCCTAAAAGAAGGAGATGGAATGTGGTTGAAAGCAAGGGATGAGCTTAAATAAAAACAAGAGGTGAACTTGATCCTTCTTAAAAAAATAATAAATGCAGATGTGAAGCATTGAGGGGCTTAGGTTTTGGGTTTCCCTCAAGAGAGGATAATTGGTAGGCTGTTGATCCATACTTGTGGGTTATGATATAGTGTCCAAGTGAATTGAAATCAAACTTTCCCTGCTTTCTTTTCTCTATATTGGTGACATGTTTATTTTCCTCTAGGATTAGGTCTCCAATGTTGAATTATCATAATATAAGGTGCTTATTATAGACACACTTAACATTTTATTGATAGACATGAAAATGGGTAGGGGAGGCTAAATAACACTCATCAAGTAGCTCAAGATGGGCTAAATGATGATAACAATAATCATCTTCAAAAATGAGATCTTAAAAAGATATGTGAAGAGATGGGATTTGTAATTTGAGAGGTAAGATGACTTCCACTCCAAACACAATAGATAAAGGGGTAGCACCTGTAAAGGTTTTAATGCTAGTATGATATGCCCATAAGTCAAAGGGGATGTGTGAATGTTAATCCTGACCAGATGAATTGACCAGTTTTGTTAGCATGTTGTTAAAAGTTTTATTGGAGGCCTCAGCCAGTCCATTAACTTAAGGGAGATAGGGTGAGAAGAATCTTAACTTAATGCTAGATTCATCACATAAACCTTGCAATTTCTTGTTCTTAAAAGGTTTACCATTGTCAGTGATAATCTTGTGAGGAACACTGAAGTGGCAAATGATGTGATGGTTGATAAAGTTGATAATCTTATCTACTTTAGTCAAGAATGAAGGAATATATTCTACCCATTTGGTAAAATATTCAGTTGTAGTGATGATATAATGGTGTCAATATGAATAATGGGGATTAATTTCACCAATAAGTTCTAGACCCCATTGTGAAAAAGACTAGAAATTAGTGGAAATGTGAAGACTATGTCTAGGTGCATGATGCAAATTGGTGTATTGTTTCCATTTAACATAATTTTTCACATAATCATAATTTACTTGGTTAAGGGTAGGCTATTAATGGCCAAGGTGAGGGATGTGTTTAGCTATAGTGAAGCCACTAAAGTATCCCCCATAGATACCATCATCTGTTTCCTTTTTAGAATGAGAGGCTTCATGACTACATAGGTAGCAAAAAGGGAGGCCATCAAATCTACGTTTATAAATAATTCCTCCTATAATGTTATAACATGAGGTACTTTGGATAAACTCTCTTAAAACATTCTTGGAAAATTTAAAAGGAATGATGGCAAGGCTGAGATAGTCGAAGGTTTACTAATACAAAAGGTTAGGTTAGGTTTCTTCCACATTAAAAATGGTGGAAGAATCTAATTTTACACAGGAAGGATAGGTAAGTCTATAGATAGAAATATATATCTTAGATTCATAAGCTATCAATGGGATCTGAGAGGTGAGGGAAACTAGGGTATCAATAGTATTGGTAGATCATGGGGTTGACTGGATACAATAGTGTTTAAATGATGCTAAGAGTTTATCAACTAGTTGTTTTTACTATTGTAAAACATCATTCTTATGCTGGTAAGAGCCATTGATTTGATTGACCAAGTTGGGAGTCACCAAAGATGTTGATCATTTTGACATCTAGGGATAATGCATTTTTAAGGACTATGACTAGGGCTTCATACTTAGCCATATTATTGGTACATTGAAAATCAATATTTAAGGATAAAAGAAGAGGCTCACCATAAAAGGGAATAAATATGATACCATCTCCCCCACCACATTAACATTTTGATCCATCAAAGAACATGGTGACTTGATAAGTGAAGTTTGGTTGAGAGAGGATCATGATGGATTCATTAGGGAACTAAAGAGGAGGAGGTTGGTTGTCTTCCAATAGTGCTTTATCCAATTGGTCAAAAATAACCTACCCCTTAATTGACTTTTTTTTAGGGAACTCAAGGTAAAAATTTGATAAAATCATGAGCCACTTGGCCATATGCTAGTTTTTGTATGGCTTGGAGCACATGTACTTGAGTGGGTTGATATTGAATATGTTATAGGTTTTGTGGTTAAGAAAGTATTGGAAAAATTTGGTGGCCACAAAGACTAAATCTAAGCAAAGTTTCTTAGTATGGGTATATGGAGTCTCATACTCTATAACTGTGTCTAATATATTAGATGGATTTCTCTCTATGTTGTTTGTCCCAATGAGCAAGCATTTCCCCTAGGGAGTGGTTAGTGGTGGAAATATAAAGGTTGGTCATCCTTGGGAGGGGTGAGGATAGGTTGATATAAAAGATGAATTTTGAGTGAATCAAAGGACTTTTTATATTCACTATTCTACTTAAAAGAGACATCCTTCTTTAGAAGGTGGTGGAGGGTGGCATCAGTTTGAATGTTGGGAGATAAAGTGATGAATGGATTGGAGTTTCCCCTACAATCTATGGATTTTCTTGAGGTTGATTGAAGGAATCATGTCGATAATTAATTTGATCTTGGTGGGATTGACTTTGATTCCCTATAGAGAGATAATAAAACTAAGCAGCTTTCTTAACAAGACACCCCCAGAAATGCACTTCTTAGGGTTAAGGTAAACATGGTAATGGATAATCTACTCAAAAATGATCTTGAGAGTGGCTAAAGGATCCTTTCAGAGTTTGGATTTTCTAAGAAGGTCATCTAAATAGTCCTCTAAAATCTTGTGGATAAGGTCATGGAAAATATAAGTCATGGCACATTAGTAGGTTACACCAGTGTTCTTTAATATAAAAGGCATGACTCTGTAGTATAAGTTTCCCCATAGGGTGGTGAAGGTGGTCTTGTACTATCCTTCAAGGATAATTATGATCTAATTGTAACCCAACAATCCATCCATGAGAAATAACATCTCATGGTTAGCTATAAGATCAACTAGTTGGTTGATGCTCAGTAAAGGAAATTCATCTTTAAGGTATGTGAGGTTGAGGTCATGAAAGTATACACAAATATATAGTCCCCCTATGGCTTTGATGATAGTCATGACATTTGAGACCCATTGGGGATAGTCAATGGGTTGAATGAAATTGATAAATAGAAGATGGTGAAGCTCTTCTCTGATGAGAAGGGCAATGAGAAGGTGCATGCATCAAAGTTTTTGATTGATAGGCTTGGCATCATAGTTGGTAACTATGTTATGGGTAGCAATGGTGGGGTCAATTCTAGGCATGTTATTATAATACCATGAAAATGTTATGATGTGGTCTTGGAAGGAGGGGAAATCCTAAAGTTCATTAGTATTCAATGATTAGCCAATTTTGATAATGTAGGGGTTATCCAGAGTGCCCAAGTTGATATCCATGGTGGATTCATTCAACATGGTATAAGGCTCAAGAGGAATATATTTGTGGATGGAAGAATCTGGGACACCAAGCTAGGTAAGAATGGAATCATCATCTTAGCACTATATAATCTTAATGATAGGAGAGTCATCTCTTATCATCTTAGGATGGGTCAAAGGGATGGTTATATTTTCCCCCTCCTCTTGATAATTTATGGGTCTTAGGTTGATCGTGTTGAAAAAAAATTAGGTGGAATGATTTCATTATCCTCTCACATAGGTGGAGGAGAGGTCAATGAGGAAGGGGTGTCTTCCTCAATAGTGGTGATGATAGGTGGTTTGGTTTGCTTTTTGGTGGGTAGAATGAAACCAAGACCATGTTTCTCATGATATTTTATGGTCTCAATGAAAATCAACTCATGTGGGCCATGCTCATATTTCCCAACACCAAATCCTTACCAAGCACACCTATGGAGGTATGTTTTGGCAAAACTTAGATTGTCTAATAGGAAAAACCAGAGGTGAATGATAAAGATGAAGAGGAGGTGGTAAAATAACCAAGTGGTTTGTCAAGTCACCTATAGATGAAATGGGTTTAATAGTGTGATGGTTCAAAGGGAATAATGGCTTTTACATTGGGGTCAATCTGGGTTGGCGATCAAGTTTCCCATACTCTTAGGGAGTAGGGAAAGTGTAAAGGGCAAGGAGGCAATATTCCCCTAGTGAAAGATGTTATAATATGGATTCAAAATGGTCTAAGGTGGGGATCTAATTAGAGGAGATGGATGATTTATTTTATGCCTCATTGGTAGAAGGAGTTAGTACTTCCTATTTTATGGTTGGGGTCTTATCTTTGGTTAAGGAGGGTGTGATAGATGGGGGTAAGAGGACATCATTGGGTTGATAGGTCATTTTGTATGTTGAGAAGGGACTTGGGTCAAATTGGATGGTGATGACCTCTCTTTCATGCTCAAATTTAATGCAATGATAAAGGGTAGAGGGGATTTAACCCATGGAATGAATCCAAGGTCACCCTAGCAAAAAAATGTATTGGAATTCTCCTTCCACTATGTTAAAGAGTTTGGGGAGTGTATGGGGTTCTAAGCATATGTGAAGGAAAACAATTCCTAGGGTAGTGGTCATGGTGTCATTGAAGGATCAGAGGAAGGCCTAGGTTTTAGACATGACATTATCTAGTAGGTCAAGTTGTTTATAGGTATGGGGGGAGGTGATATTAATATTAGCTCCCCCATCAATCATGACCCATTTAATGCTAGTTTGGTTGATGTAAAAAGTAATAAGGATAGGGGGATCTAGATCATTAGGATGGATATAAGGTATTTTAAAATCCTTTAAGGTGATAAGGTTGGAAATTTAGAGAGCACTGATAATGGATAACAGAGGTTTAGGGTCTTTAGGTTGTACCTATACCAATTGTAATGCCTCTATCATTACTTGTTGATGATGAGGTGAAATAGTAATCAACTCATATAAGCTCATCTTTGTTGAGGTTTGGTGAAGTTTTTTGAGCACTACTCTCTTGATGGACTCAGAGGCATTAGATTGAGAAGTACCCAAGATATATGCCTTGGGTTTGGTTAAAGGTGAGGGTGTTTGATTTTGGTTTGGTTGGGTTTTGAAAGATGGGTATTTCCATGAAATAGATGTTTTGGCCTTCCCCTTATCCTTATATTGTGCTCTCATGACCACATGGATGGTATGGATAAAGGGAGAAACTAGGGTAGGAGAGTTATTTGGGTCCTCATATCTTTAAGGTGGGAATGGAAGAGTATGCAGGTTCTAGCTAGTGGGTGTTTATTATTGTATTGGTAATGGTGCTAAGGTTCTCAATTGGTTTGGTTATTTTGGTTTGAGGGGATGAATTTTTGGCTTAGTTGTTGGTTAATTTAGATGGTTTTGGACTAGTTAGGTTGGTGGAGTCTTTCATTTGTTTGGTTGGTAAGATAGGAGTGTGAATAATAGAAGGGGTAGGTTGGTCTACTAATGGTGTGGTTAGAGGTTTTTATTTGAAAATGTAGTGGAGCCCCAATTATTACCAAAAGGTGGCTTGATCCATGTCAGGGTTGGAGATAAATTCTAATTTTTGTGCTAATTTAAAGAGTTTTTTGTAGATTAGTCTTATTCCTTAGATAGTGTATTTGAAAGATAAGCCCATAGGTTGAGAAGGGGGAATGGTAACCTCATCCTTTTCCTCAATCAATGGATTAAAGGTTTGTATGGGTGACTCCTCTATGGGATGTGTAGGTGTGGCAACTTCCTCCTTGGGAATGACCTTGAAAGGGGAATTATATTGATAGGTGGTAGAGGGGGAGGGTAAGGTGGTGGTGGTTGTCTGTTTCGGTGTGTTAGTTGAAGGAGGAGGTGGTGACTCCACTACCTCAATAAGTGGAGGAGGAGAAAGGGGTGGTTACTTAGTTTGGGTCTCTAAAGGAAGAGAAGGTAACTCCACTACCTCAATAAGGGGAGAGGGTGAGGAATATATAGGTTGGGTGGTAGGTTCTTTAGTAATGAGCATGACAAGAACTATGTTAATATCATGGGAATCATGAGAACACTCAACCTTATTTCTCTTTTTTTTGGTAGGTAAATGATTGGGAAAGCGTTTCCTAAAGATGTCAAGGGCTTGGTTTTGAGGTGCATTGGGGTTATCCAACATAAGCTCCCCCTTGTCAATGAGAGATTGGACAATGCTCTTAAAGGTATTACACCTACTAAAGTCATCCCCAACTACTTGATGGAAAGAACATAGATAATTATCATTATACCAATGAGGTGTAAGATTAATGAATCAAATTTATGAGATGGTTTGATGGGAGGAAGTTGTATGATGTTCTCCTTTAATAACTTGTCTAGGATTGAAGCATAAGATTCCCCAAGTGGAGTAAATTGATTATGGGTGTCTCTATTTTAGTTTCTCATGTTTTACTTTGAGGATATAGATGAATTTGTTTGGTTGATATATGTTGGAGAAGTATATTTAAAGATAATCACATTCACAATTCCCTTGCTTTTGGTTCTAGTGTTGGTTTGGTTGTTTGGTTTAGAGGAAGGGGCCTCATTGGTTTTGTAGGTAGAGTTATTTTTTTTAGTTTTATCTTTCTTTCATCGATGACTCTATTTTATAGCTTACATGCCATGGTAAAATCCTCATGAAAGGTTTTGAATCTTTAAACACATAATGTAGAAGAGATATGCTTAGCACATGCCCAAGTAAAAAGTTGTATCAGTTCAAGTTAGGGTAAGGATAAGGAAAGTTGATTGATTAGGTTCCTATAATGAACTACAAAATTAGAAATAGATTCATCATAAAATTTATGGATAGAGTAGAGGTTAGTGGTCGAAACCTTCTTCGAGATATATATTGAAAAGTGATCCAAGAAGGTTTGGGTCAGCTGGGTGAAGGAAAACAAAGAGTGTTTAGTTATGGTACTATACCAGTCTAATGTTGGGATAAATAGGGATATGGGGAAGGTATAAAAAAGGAGGGAATCATTATAGGAAATCAAATAACATAAATGATTTAATTCCCTGAGATGTTATTGGGGATCCTCTTTACTCTAAAATTTGGAGAACTTGGGAAGTTCCCACTAGGGAGGATACAGTCTGATAGGGACAAAAGGGTGAATGGGTTTATTACAAATATGAACATATGATAATAAATTGTGAGATATTAAAATGGATGACTCTAAGGTATTCATATTATCCGTGAGCATCTTTTTTAGGTCTAATTGTGGTTATCCACCAAAAAATTTGGAAGGTACATATTTTTGTAGTGGTTGGGTGACATACTAATAAGTAGTAGGATGTTGAGGAGCCACCACATATTGGTTTGTAGATACTAATGGTTGGGTGAAAGATATGTAAGGATAGGTGGATGTGGGTGGTTAGGTAGTAAGTATAAGTACATACCCTTTTGGTTTAGGGATGTAACTTAGGTTTGGTGTAATGGGCACCTATTAGGTAGTAACAATGGTTAGTTTGGTGATCAAAGGAAGGGTGGTGACCCTTGTGATGATTAGTGGTAAGGTATAAGGTATAGGTAGCATGAGATTTTAAATCAGGGTAGTGGATAGTGGATTAAAGGTAGCTAATGGAAGGTTGGCAAAGCTACTAGTAGGTACTCCCATGGTGAGGGGAGTATAGGTGGCTAGTGGTTGGGTTTCTCCTAAGGTGGAGTTGTTGGTCGGGGTGTAAGGTATAAGGGTGTTTTTAGGTTGGTCAGGTTGGTTTTCCATAGTAGTATTAAAGGGATTATTTGTGGATGAAGAGGCTTGAGTAGTAAATGGTTGGGTAGTGATTTTTGTAATAGAAGTGTTTCCCATAAGGTGGGAAGGCATACCATAAGGTGGGTCCATAGATGGAACTAAGGTAGGGGTATGGTGAGACATGATGTTAAGGTAATGTTGAAGGGCTATAGGGTTGCTATCTAAGAAGGTGGAAAAGTCCATATCTCCTTTGAGAACTTCTCAAGTGAAAATAGGACTTCTTGAAGGGTGAGGAGAGTCTATTGGTTCAAAACTATAGTCCATAGATGAGGAGGTAGAAGAGTTTGATTGGTTTGGCGATGGGTTCTATTTTGCTAGGTTATTTAGCTACTACCAAGTTAGAACCATCCAAGGTAAGGGGGAGAGAATACACACAAAATATCACCACTCAAATAGAGAGAAGTTAATAAATGATCAAAGAAAACAAATCACACTCTAGAAAGCATGTTAAGTCCTAAATTTACTTTTAGTCTCTCTTTTGGCTTATGCCTTAAGATTTTAAGAAATTGTGAAAATGAAGTTTGGAGTATAGAATAGGTACTAGAGAGGAAATCTATGGATGGTTCTAGGTTGTTTATGATCTCAAAAGGAATCTATATTGGGAATCAATGCATGGCTTGGTATTAGAGCCTACCCCCTCACTTCACACACCACAATGATAAGGGTATTGGATGATTATCCAAAATATACCTATTTCTAGAGTTTATACTCGACCAAGGAGATGAGTTAGTTTTCCCCTTGGTAATGACCTCCAAATTGAATTTTTGGGAAAGGGTAAGGTGACCACTAGGTGATGAAATCTTAGTCGGGTTGTGTCTCAAGTTTTTTTGATGTTTAATTGATGAAGGTGGTTTGATTTAGTGTGTGCAAAAAAAAGTGATGCTATGATAGTATTACTTTGCTTTAAGTTTAAACTATGTGAGCTAAACTTGTAAACAATAGATGTATGCACTAAATTTTAATCCCAAAAGAAACTTTGATGCTGTTTGTGAGCATAGAATAGAGAGAAAATCATATAGATGTAAACAAATAGAAAAAAAACTTGAGTAGAGACTCAAGATCCCACTGGGTGTGTCAAAATGTTTTAGTGAATTTTAACTTATATTTTGAAAAGGGAGAATAATAAACTAAATACAGGTATGTTTGAAAAACTTATTTGATTATGTGTACATTAAATCAGATGATTGTGAATAAATCCTCTTTGGGTTGGTAGGATGACCTAAAAATAAGACATAATTAAAGTAAATGGTTGGTTAGATATATAGCTAAGTGGATTGCTTAACATTAGATAGATACTAAAACCAAGATCTTCTTTAGGGGTTATCAATCCACATATTTTAAACAATTAAGTGTATAAGGAAAATGATAAGTACTTGCATCAATAATCAAAAGGTATTGAAATTAAGAATAAGAGATCACAAAGTATGTGTAGGTTTGGGTTGGTAAATCATTGATTGACAAGATCACAAAGCTAGATTCTGAGAGATGGGTTGTTGTTGGGTTAAGTGCAAAATGTAAATAAAGTAATTGAATAATAGAAAATAACTAGTTATCTTGTAAGAGGTTGATCTGGTGATTGATTGAGGTGGTTGACCTATTGGTGGATTTTAGTGTGATTCTAATAGAGTAATAATGCTTGGTTATTCATGAAGGAATGGCAACAACTAGGATCTCTAATGTGATAATTAGATCATTGGATTTCTAATGAAAATTGACCTATATAAAAACAAACTCTAGATGCACAAGATATTAATAGTAATTACAAATGGATTCCACCTCCTTGTTCCTCTCTTCTTATAGGTAAAGAAGGAGAGGTACAACAAGATGTTAACTGGGCCTTCTAATTTTAACTCATGTATGCAATGGATTTCATGTATATTTAGATGATTTATTCTTATAAAAGCAAGGTAGATGGTTTACATGTTAGATTTTAGGATGGTGTGCCATGATCGTCGATGGTCAAGGTGACTATCAACAGTCATCCTAACCATCAATAGTCGAGGGCCAAGGCAAAGAGTGAATAAATAAATAGGTTAAGTTAGTTGGTTAAAATAACTATGGTTAGGCTTGGTTTATAGTTAAAAGTTCAAATTGGTCCCAAGGGGGTCCTAAGGTGGTCTAGGGGAATTTTGACATTCAAATTCATGGTGTGTAGATTTTTGGTGTCTACATGCATCCTTATTGCCTATGAGATGAGAGTAAATGATATACCAACAAATAAGGAAGAAACATTCAAGACTAAAATGAAGCTAAATAAGAAGTTCCAAGGTAATAAAATCGAGTATGACATATTTGATATTTATGAAGATGAAATAATTGATTTATTTACAAAGAAAGTGAAAACATGGTTAGGAAAGTATAAGGGTAAACTACCCTTCAAATGCTTCAATTGTAGAGAGGTAGGACATTATGCTAATACCCTTCAAATGCTTCAATTTTAGAGAGGTAGGACATTTTTCTAATAAGTACCCTCATAATCATAAGATTAATGATGATTAAAATCATGGTGATGAACAATATGAAGACATGAAAGTTTTATAAAATGAAGAAAGTATTTAGAAATTATACCAACAAGGAGAAGTCCTTCAAGAACAAGAAGAGTCTTTACACTAATAAAGATTGAAGCTCATCAGATGAGAGTGAAGATAATGAATCAGAGTATGATCATGAATAATATGGTCCTATTGAAGATAAAAATATTTTCATGGCTGAGGAAAGAATTTGTTCATTTTAAAAGGAGTCTACTTGGAGTGATTTAGATGATGATAAAGATGAGGTGGAATGTGAGAATAAATTAGTGAATGTTCTTGAAGAACTAAAGATTGAGAATTGAATTAACAAGAAGATGAAATTTTAAATCAAGGACTATGAAGAGTAATTTAGTATGTTTTTGGAAGAATGAAATGAAGACACCAAGAAACATGAAGATATAGTCAAGTATCTCAGTCGTCAATTGGAAATCCTATCTACAAGCCTAAAAGCTAAAGAAGATGAATGTTCAAGGTATGTATTTGAAAATGAGTCATTAAAATCTGAGTTAGAGAAGACATCTAGTAATATGAATTAATTTTTGAAATTTTAAAATATCTCAAGTGATCTAGACAATATTCTTAGTGGTCAAGAGCATGAAAGTGATAGAACTAGTCTTGGATACAAAGAACTAGAAAAAAAAACTCAAGACAAGATGAAGACTAATGTAAATAAGACCTTGAAGGTTAATAATTAATCAAAGAATGATGATGATAGGAGAATGAATACAAATTAGATCAAACAACCAAATGACATGAGGTATGTAAGTTTCAATGGTTACTATTACACATGTAATTAGTTTGGGCATAGAGCTAGAGAATGCAAGAGACCTATTAGAAATGAGTTTTCATGGAACTATGATGGGGGTCATTAGTCAAAAGATGAGTCTTATTCAAAAGGAGTAGTTTTTTTCAATTGTCAAAATAATGGACATATTTTAAGATTTTATTCTAATCAAGAAAGGTGAGACAATTCTTCCAAAATGTATAGTGTGCTTAAACTATCAACAAAGAGGTCACATTGTTAGATTCTACAAGCAAAGGCCTATAAGATAGAATAGGTTTAATCAAGCTCATAGAGTGGAAGAAAGAAGGAAATTTAACTCATGGAAACTAAAGGTGTTGCATGTGATCCATGATGAGTCTACAGGTCCAAGTAATCTATTTCCTATGGTGGAGAATGCTATAGAAGTTGGAGAGTGCCAAGATCTTTCATTATCTACTCATGTTGTGAATGTAGAGACCAAGCTCAAGGAGAATACCAAGGTGCTAGTTGAGGCTATTTTTGAAGTGTGTATGGATTCAATTGTATATAATACTATTTATGAGCAAGTGTCATGCAAAGAACATTAGTTGACAATACCTAGTAATGAGGTTTTGAATTGTAAGGAAGATTCTTCAACTGAAAATGTGTGTCATGAATCTATGTTATCAATATAGTATTAAAAGATAAGTATAATGTTGTATTTAATGAGAGAGTTTTAGATTAAGGTAAAAATAGGCTTTGAAGGGGCCCCGAAACCCTATACATTAGAAGAGAGATAAACCTTAAGCACAACCAAGATACAAAAAAGCCTGGAACCTGCATAAGTAAGACTAGATTAACTAGGAATCTGAAAACAGTAGTCAAGAGCTAGACAAACAATAAATTTATTTTTTACAAGACCAAAGTTTCATATCTAGAGGGGGGACCAAAGGTTTAGACTTCTTCCTCTTAACTGCTATCCAACCATCCTCTACCTTACCTACCTCAGCAACCCAGTCCTCAGAAGGCCATGATCCATGAAGTCCAGGGGGAATCGGTGCCTCAGCAAAATCCTTTCGAGAACCAGCCAACTTTTGGCTCCTAGGAAAATCCTCCAAAATAGGTGGAGGGACCACCACCACCTTAGTAATTGGTTCAGAGAGATCACATAATCCAATCTCCACATTACCTTTAATAGGATCTGTCTCCAGCAAAGTCTCCCAATCTGTCGATTCAGAATGGATACTCTTTTCATTCTCATTCTCTGAATCAGTCAAATCTTCCTCGGGTTGTTTAGCAAAATAATGTTCATGATCAGCTTCAAACCACCAAGAAGGTGATCTTTTGGATTTGGATTTCCCTGCACTACACCGGGCTGCAACATGCCCCATCAGGTGACATTTTCTGCATCAAAATGGTAAACCTTCAAAATCTAACATTTGCATCCAAGAACCCCTACGGGAGTCCAGACAAATCACCTTAGGAAGGCCCTTAGAAACATCCAATTCAACCATAAGGCATGCATAGGTCAAGCGGTAAAACCTCTTACTTTCATCATCCTCAAATAAAAACTCCCCTATAACATTTCTGATGGTTTTAAACACCGATTCATGCCATAGATGTATTGGCAAATTAGGGAGCCAAACCCAGACAGGGATCTTGTTGAAGGTTTCCGTGAGAGGATTGAAATCCATATGCCACTGTTTGGCCATAAGAGGGTATTTACCCTACCATAAAAAATTACTGTTGGACAGAATAGTCTTCCTGTCCTTAGAATTTTGGAATAAAGCTATAAAAAACCTTTAACACATGGGTATATTTCAACATTTTCATCAATCAGTGGTAGCCATGTATTGGAGATCTAGCCATGTAGATCTGTAAGAGATGGCCAGTAGCCATGAAATCAAAAAATATCCCCATACTTTGAAAAATAATCTACCTGATTAAAGATTGCTTCAACTATATCAAGATCTAGATCAACCCTAACGTGATTTAAAGCACTTACTGGTGAAACGTACAAACTCCCAGAAGAAGCTTGATGTTTTGCATCCTATATTTCAGCTTCAAAAGCAGCCACATCCACATAAGTTCTTCCCTTTGACCTAGGGACAGAACCAATAATAGGGGATCCTTTTGCTATATTCGTAACTGGAACAGAACCCCCTTCCACAGAAGAATGGGTGATTAGGATCCTTTCTCCATTCACAGGTGGAGTCCCTTTCGTAGCATAAGCTTCGGCCACGCCAGCCACTAGATCAATGGCTACTTGGTTCAGGATTGGAGTTCGCGCTCACCCATGCGTGCGCTCAGCATTCAAATTCTCCATTCGCACTTAACAAAGGAAGCTAGTGGATGAGAAAGTTGTTTCTCTTAATCCTAATAATAATAATAATAATAATAATTACTATTAGATGACTAAGGAGGAAAAGGAATATGAGGAGTTATGAGAAACTCTTGGTTTCACATTGTTCTAAGGAATCATGTGAAGTAGGGTGTCTCTATATATGCTTTTTAAGATACTCCTTTTAGTGAATAAGAAGTGTTATTGTGGTGTTCTTAAAAATGTCTTTTAAGGTAAGAGATGAGTGTTTGTAGTTGGAGTTCATGTGTCAAGATGGGAGAAGTACTTTGATGATGTCAAAGTGATGTCATAAGGTGTTTTTATTGTGTATGTAGTGTTTACAGGATTAAAATGAGTGTTTTTAGGTGGAATAATGAGATTGATGGAATTTAAATAATATTTTGGTGCTTATAAATATCTTTACACTTATTTTCAATGTGTTCCATATGGTTTTGTGTCTTGATGATCATGTTTGTGCCTTTTGGAAGTTTTTATGTGCTCTTGGGTTTATATTTCTTATGGCAAATCAAAGCCATGGTATAGGACATCAAGGTTCCCAAATTTATGAAGACTAAAATCTTGGTCTAGAAGTGTGTGATGGTTATCTCCAAGTGTGCAATAAGTTTTAGAGGTGGGCATTGATCAGAAGGAGGTTTGTTGACCCTATTTATTTTAAGTTCTATAGTTTTGGGCTATGATAGAAAAGTGGTTTTTCCCTATGAGTTAATTTCTAAGGATTATTAATATGTTGAATGGGGCAAATGAGTTTTCAAATCAAGATTCACATATATTTTAAGGTTATGGTTTTTAATTTATTCATGTTTTTATCAAGATGGAGGCCTAATTAGCTAGTAGGTTTGTGAAAGAAGTATGTTGCAGAGGAGGAGGTAGGTGATGAAAACTAGTGTGATTAAGAGGGCATAAGAGAGTGATCTAGATATGAAGTTTTAGGTCTTGAAATTATGTCTACTAAAATTTGTGAGCTTTGTAAGTTCTAGATAGGGATACAAGGAGCCTACATAGGCCTAGTGTGAAGATTTGATGTTTTTGCTCAATTTATTTGAAAGAGCAAGGCATGAGTATTTCAAGGTGATTTATTAGGTTGGTTATCATGTTTTATGTTTGTTGAGTGGATTTAAGTTCTATTGGTGGTCTTAGAGGTGGATTGAGAGAGAAGGTTAGTAAGTTTGTATGGTGGTTCTTCATGGTGTGTGAAGATTTGAAGATCCTCAAGAGGTATAATGGCTCAGGTATCTTAGGGAGCATCCCTCTTAGATGTTTATTGGTGATTTCCATTATATTTTAGTGCTTTTGTGTGTTCTTTCTTCATTAGCTACAGTGTTTGGTTTAAGAGAGTGTTGGCATGTAGAATGAGAAAGTTGTCAAGGTAAGAAGAGGTAGGCTCAAGGTAAGGGGGAGTTTGTATCATATTTCTAATGTGGTATTCACATTTTGGTGTTCTTTTTAGGTCTTTAGGATCAGTTTGTACCCACTTTATCATTGTGTTAAAGGGGGAAAAGGTTCTTATTGTGAGAGTTCTTGAAGAGAGAGAATGAAGGTGAGTTGTATGATGGGTGTTGACATACATAAAAAAGGGGTATATTATTGGAGAGCTTTTAGTGATTTCATGGAGTTTTATAAGTGAGTGGGTGAAGTGTATTGATAGTCTAAGTATCAATGACAACATATACAGTGTGTTTGTCCTAATATTCTTGAAGTAGGCTTCGTTAATCTTTAGATTAAGCATGGTTAAGGATGTTTAGGGATGAGTATGGTTTTTTTGAGGATATTAAATAGGTCCCATAATAGGTCTTATATTGTTTGAATGCTTATTTTTATGAGTGTATTTCATCTAGTAGTTCATAGTTTTCATCTAGACATTTTGGGTCTAGTGGCAAAAAATTATGAGTTATCAATTTGTTGATGTCACCATTACTACATGTGAATGAGTTAGGGGGATTTGGTCATATGGATATGATCACATTGTTCCAAATTTTATATGTTCCAGTTTTCAATTTGTGAGGTTTTACATATCTAAATATATTTGGGTGAAAATTTGGCCTCTTAGACAAAAGTTCACTAAGTTTATATACTTAGCTAGACCATCACTACACGTCATGCAGATATGAATGAAAGAACAAGTTTGTCAATTTAATTTAGGTATGAATAAAGTCAACAATGGTAAAAGGTTTAAATTTATATTTTTTCTATAGTACTAAGAATCTACCCTATAAATTTGGAGTCTTGAAGTGATTTATAGCTCAAGTTATAAAGCTTCAAATTTACTCTAGCAGATTGTGATGGGCTAGAGACTATCAAGTTTAATTACATTGAAATCTGAGGTCATTAGTATATAAGATCCAATGGTGAGTGTGTAATTGTAAATATTAAGATCAATAGTGTGTATGAAGTCAACATGTCAAATGTTTCATGCTCTCATGATAAGTGTCACAAAATCATTAATCTGACAAAAGATCAATAGTGAGCAATGGTTCATACTTATTAAGATCAATGGTGTGGGACACGTTAAAGAGTCAACAAAGAACACATGACAACAAAGTAGCACAAGTACATGGATTGATAAAAAATTGTTCATAAGTCATGTGAGGGTTCCAAGTGTCTTAATCATTATATTTTTTATCAATATCTAATAGTAATCATAGTAAGATAAAAACCTGGCTGATTTGAAGAGATTGATGGAGTGCATTTGTTCTAAATTATCAAGAACTGAGGAGATGATAACAAGTGATTGATGTTTAACAATAAAATAAAGGTAAATATAAATCTAATTCCATGGTATATCAATGATAAATATTCATTAAATCTATGAGAGGGAATGAAATGTTGTCAACATGTTTGAAGTTTAATAGTTGCTCAGTGACTATTAGAATTTAAATATTTGAATTTACAAGGGAAGACCAATATACAATTATTGAGCCATAATATTTGATCTAGGATGAATTCAAATGTGCAGTAAAAATAAAAGTTTTAGATGACTTCATGATGCATCCAAAGAAACTAGTTAAAGGGTCAAATTATTTATATGGTCAAAGATATGAAGCTCCAAAGTTGAATGTGTATGTGTTTATACTTTGCAAGTAAATCAAAAAGGGTAATTGAGTTCATTCTGATGATATTTAGATGTTTAAAGGTGACTTTGATATTGGAGAGTGTTTTTGACTCCCTAAGAATGATCTATGTGGATTATAGAGGTTTTTACAATTAATATTTTGTATGATCAAAGGTTAAAAAGTTGATTATGTATTTGTTCTTGGTGATCATGTGTACAAAATGATGTTTGGTCTAACTATGTTTTAGCATAATGATGTTGTGATCTATGTTGTCACTTATAGTGGAATTATAGATTGTTTGGGATGGGTTTATGTATTGTTAAATTATTCTTGTGTTCTAATTTTTCTCAAAAAAGTGTCAAAGAGGTGAATGGGTCTCCATAGGACCTAAAAAGACACTTAGGCCTATTTGAAAGAGGGTACTTCTTAAAGGTGACCCATGTAGGTACCTTAAGAGTGAAGGCATGTGTTATGGTTGATAGGGAAGGTTACAAACATGATATTAATGAAGACTCTATAAAAGGTGAAACCAAATACGATGGTTTCTATTCTTGAGAGAAGAAATGTGTGTGAGAATTATAGAATAAAGGAAAGAAGAAAGGGTGGGTGCCTAGAGGATGGGTTGTAGAGTCATCATAATTTGATGACTGTGTGTATGAATTATAGGTCATATTTATGATGTTAGAATAGTGATCTTTTAGGTTTGAATATTGAGGATGAGAGAAGAGGTATAAAGTAATCCAAAAGGATTTTTTGGATGGCTTAATTATGAGTGAAGGATAGACGATGTCTATGTGAGTTTGGTGGTTGATTTGAGAGGCAGATCAAAGTGTGGACTATGTATATGACCATTTGGTCATGTTGTTGAGGTTATGATATATTTTTTTGTAAGAAGAGTAGAGTGATCCAAAAGGTGGTTTTGGATGTATTTGAGTGTGTGAAGAATTAAAGGGGGATATGTTTATAGGGTGTCTCCATCAGATTGATAGGTAATCACTGATTAAGATATGTTCATATCAAAGATGTTGAGAGGGTTATCAACATCTAGGTTAGAAGGACTTGACCATCCTAGGGATAGATTCTCCTTGTGGAATAGGTGTTTCATTAAAGTTTGGTCAGAATGATTTAACCATCCTAGGGGTAGGTGTTCCTTGTGGAATAGGTGTTTCACTAAACTTTGGTTAGGACTTGGTCAGCCTAAGGGTAGGTGTTGCTTGTTGAATAGGTGTTTCACTAAAGTCTCATGTTTGCATACTTATTATAGGATAATTAGTCCATGTTTTTTAGGCTTGAGAGTGGGTTTTATCCCTAAGAGGTTTTCCCACATATATCTTATGTTGTGTGTGTAATCTTGCATTATATATTTATTCATTATTATAAACATATTGAATGTTTCATGAATGGTTGTATTGAATGCTTATGTGTTTAAAGGGTTTGGAAATTGAATTGGATTATTTTCACCACTTATTCACCCCCCCTCTTAGTGTTTTGTACTTATAACATGATAATGTGATTAAGAAATTAAAAAAGAGTCGAGGCCACTTGATGGGTGGGGTTAAAATCACCAAGAAATAATATTTTGAGATAGTTCATTTGCCAAAAGGTTAATCACCCCCTATGTCTAGGCTCATGGTAGGTTACATAATAAAGGGTCTTAGGTCAGATAGTGGGAGAAGTAGAATGAAGAACAAAAAAAAAATTAACTTCTTACATGTATAAAATTTTCATATTAGAAAAATAATGACAACTATTTTGGACCATATACTTACATGTCAAATCAGTGAGCCCACTAACATTCCAAGAATAAAATATCATTGGGAATCATAAAGGTTCAAATCACTTCCCTCTATAAGACATGAGAAGGCCACAAACTAATTGAAATATGATATAAGAATGGCATATTCTCCAATTGAAAAAGGTTAACTTTTGTTTGGCACGTAATTGTCATCTATAGAGGGTGAGGTATAATGTGATCATTGTAGAATATCCTTATGGTTTAGGGTCATAATACTAAGCCCTGAACTTGAATCCTTCACCCTTATAGGGGGATATGAGGAAGGATCTATAGGAGTGGAAGATAGGGAAGAAACAAAATGGGTGACCACTTTAGGTGAACATGTAATAGAATGTGGAGTTTTAACTTGTGTGGGTGTATGTAATTTACCAGTATAGACTAAGGAACTTGGCCCACCTATGGGTAGGTATATAGCTATCTAGTGTTTGGCAAACTACATTATTCTTCCTATTAGATATTGTTGTCCACCCATCAATGTTTTGGGGTCTTGAATCAGACCCAGTTTTATCTTGAGGAGAAAAAGGAGTGGGGACCATTATAAAGAATTATCTAATAATATGGTATGAATCTTGACACTATAAACAAGTGTTTAGGAAGTTGATATAAAACACATGTTGTATAAACTAATTATTACCTACTTTAATCCCAATGGACTCTTTGAGGTCCATGAAAAGATTTATTTCCAAATAGACCCTTCTATGGTGATATGCTACATAAAAATTCTAATGTTCATGGTAGATAAGTATCCTAGAGGCTTGATAAACTGGTCAACAAAATTATATAAAGGAAGAGGTAAGCCTGTAAATTCTACCCATAGTGGGATTTAAAGTTTAAATTATTTTAAGACTTGAAAGTCTCGAGTCCAATGGGAAAAAATAACCAAAGTGTTGAAATACTAGGATCCATGATTAAAAACAACTTTTTAATGTTTAGGGTATGTGAAATGAAACATGAATAGACCCTTAGTGAGGTTTTGGACTGCTAATTTCACCCCATGGCCTTGCCAATGGTTGTGGATCCATTACTTTAGAAGGATCTCTAGAGGGACTTGACCCACAAAATAAGTGACCAAGGTATAATTTTCAAAATAATTGCAAGCTTTATCAAGCTCTAGTAAATCTAGAACCACATCTAGTTGAGTACTAGGGTTATAATCAATACCTTATGGTAGACCTTTATGACAAAATTCCAAGATTTATTAGTGTCATTAGTTCTCAGGCTCCCACCATTAATGCCTACATTAAAAAATGCAAAAGTGGTGGTGGTAGCCATTTAATAAAGGGAATATATCCCCCACCCAAAGGGTAGAAGGCCATCTTGACTCAGTGAAATAAATGCACTATCAAAATAGAATTAACCAAACCTATAACAAATGAAATATCAATGGTGTGAACGATGGGGAAACCCTAAGAACCCACAAACATCTAGTGTTATGTAATCTCTCATTCTATTTTTAAGTGCAATATTTTTAGGGTCTCTAATTATTTCCTGACCAATAGCAATGCAAAGATGTGTTTTTTGTAGCTTCTATTTAATTGTCTTAGTATTCAAGTGTAAAATAAGATGATGTACTACCAAATTTGGATCCAAACCTATCATATCTTTATAAGCCCATGAAAATATCTCAATAAAATCTTTCAAGATCACAATAATAAATTCATGCTCCTTGATAGTGAGGGACATACTCAATTGATTATATTTGAAATATCATAAGTACCAATATTTATTTAAGTGGTGGCTTTCACAAGAAGAATGGAACTATCTTCTAAAATAGTTTGAAATGAAGGAAACTAATCTTTTACAGTAGATTATGAGTGATAAGTCTCACCCGTATAAGAAGAATCAAAATCAATGATGTTTGGTAGTGGATAATTAGCAAATATCTTTGGAAAGTATTGAGATAAATTATCAAAGACTTAGTGCTCATTTGAAATGATGATAAACCCCAATGGGAAATTTGAACATATAGGACTATGAATTTCCTAAGGAGGAAAATGAAATTCCCCATCTAAGGGTACCTAAAATAGGTTTTCATCCATGGACTTGTCTTTTTATTTACATTTTTATTGATCTAAAGGTACCTCAAAGAGGTTTTCACCAGAATATCTCAATGTTTGATGTTTTCTATGATAAAGGAAGTTTGTTTGTTCTCCAATGTAGGCAATAGGGTCTAATGTGAAGTTGAAACCTTGATTATGATCAACAACTATGAACCCATCTTTGAGATCGATCAACTTATAAATTTCCATCTCATTATAAAACTCATCTAATGGTATAATATAATCTTGTTGGTCCCAATAGATTAGCTAGAGATAATGGAGGGAAAGAGGAATATGGGCTATGATAGTGAAAATGCCATTGATATCAAATAAGTTGGTGTTGACAAGCTCATCATTTACACTATAGTTGGATATTATGTCATTAGCAAGAGTTTCATCATTAGTCATTAAAGAGGTATCACTCTTATAATTTGAAGGGTCAACTCTAAGCAGTATGAATCCATTATCTTGATTTCCTATATGTTTTGTCATAGGGACATGTTCAAGAATGCCTTATTATTTTTCCCCAAACTTTTACCTTTATAGTCTTTATTACCCATGATCATATTAAGAATAGGTACCTAGTGTTTTGAAAGTGAATATCAAAATAATCACCATATAACCAAGACCCTTTAGAATTAGTGGGTTAGTCTTGATTTAGTGACGTATCTTTGATAAACACAAGCAATATTTATTGACAATAATCAATTTCATTTTGATATACCATGTTGTGAATGCTAGGATATTTTGTAGTCTTAGGTCTACCATGGTATTTGGGAAAATTTTGACAACTTGATGATGTGTAATTTTTATTTTATTCTATAGGTTCCAATACCATGATATTCAATGGTAAAATGGGATGACATTTATTGAGGTGGATTGGAAGAAGTGGATGTAAGGTCACTTAGGTCAATGTAATTAGATTTAAGAGACTCAAGAATTACTTGTTTTTTTATTTTTAAAACAAATTTAGTGTTAAGATAATAATTATAATTTACACACTCATCTTCTAGGTTTTTACAATACCAATATGGATGCAAATCACTAGGAATAGTGAACTATAGTATAGAATGGGGGAATTCAATACATTGGTGTAACATGGAAGGGACTACCCATCATACATCCAAGGGTGATTAAGGAGTAAATTTAGGGAAATTTAGTGTTAATTACATGGTAAATGGTTTCATGAATGACATTCCCAATAATGATAGGTAGACAAATGGTACTTGATGAATCTTACATTATTGTAGGCTTTGATCATGATAGTGTCTAGCTATAGATTTATTGTTGTATATCCTACATGTTGGATCAATTTTAAGTGAGTAATATTCAATCCTGAATAATTATCTATGAGAACATACTTGATTATATGGTGGGAAATGACGGCTTCAATATATAAGGGGGTTATTATGTAAAGGACCAAGGGATGACATATCACTTTTATTGAACATCAGTTGTTGACCTAGAGATAAATACCATAAAATCACTTGGAATTAGGTAGTGCAATGTCATTTGGTACCATAGACCATTAGATAAGGTCATTTAATATTGTCTTAGGAAATTTTTATGTATGAAAGAAATCCATGATTGAAATCTGCATAAGTGTTTTACTTAACTATTCACCAATATTATATTACTTCTTAATGAAAGGTCAAAATGATTTGGCTTTAAATGATGTAAATCCTTAAATGTGATTGGTATAAAAGGAAATAAAAGGGGATTGGAAAGTAACTCATAGGCATCTAGTTTCAATTTCATTATTTATATTTAGGAAGGAGTTACCTAAATTAGATGAAATATAAGAGGGACTAATAATAGTAATCTACATAGGTTGAGGTGCAACTAAGTTATTTCAGCTCAATAGGGAATTAATTGAAGAGGAAGGTGAAGGCACTAAAATAAAAGGGATAACACTGACAAGAGGTGGATAGTGGAAAATGAGTGACCATAATGGTAGTAATGTAATTACTATTAACACAACCCAAAACCTTACCATAATCATATGGGACATTACAAAAACCAACTTGGTTGGCCTCAAAATAGTGGTTTTGATTATGATTATCTGGGTTATAATTCTAGTGTTGAGATTGATTTTGATTATTTTTTTGTTTTTATTATTGTTATTTGGGGAGGGTTCTGTTTATATGCCCATATTCTTATTGGTATTGGAATTAATCTTCTATAACTCAATTTATCCATTTTAAGTAGATTTTATATGAAATTCCTTAGTTGTACTCATTTATAGATCACATGGCTAGTGATATGATGGTAATAATAATACTCATTCTCTCATTACCATGTAAGATTGGGTTGGCTCTCTGTAAAGGGCTCATCGAGGTCACTAAAAACTATATTATGAAATTGTACCCTTCATGGGGGTGACCTTTGTAATGTGAGTGGTGTATTGGGTGGGTTACCTTGGATAGGTGGTGGTTGTACCATTTTCACATGCCTATTTTTCATTACCCCATTACCAACCATGTTCTTATTTTTATTAAAGGCCTTGGGTTATTTAGTTGTGTTTGCTTGAATTATTTCTTGAGGTTGGGCTTGTGGTTGAGCTTGAGAGTATATCTTGACTATAAATTTATCAATAAGCACCTTTTCAGATTGTTTGGAGTGCATGTCCTAATTCACATGGGAGGAGGAGAAGCTTGGCGCTCTATAATGGGGAGACAAAAATTCATCCTCCATTAATGGTGCTTTAAGATTTCTCTTATTAGATTTCCTCGATCACCTTTGATTCATTTGTGCCTATTATTTCCTCTCTACTTGGTAAAAGTGGTGTTCTTTATTTTATTGTTTTAATCTTCTCCTTTACATTTGTGTTTGATTTATTATTTTTTCATTATTTATTTTGGGTGCTTAGCTCTTTTTATGTTGTCTTAGCTCTATTGTATGGCCTATTTCCACACATTCATCCCTTCCCACCCATCCTTCCCATAACCTTTGGATATTTTAAAGGTGCATGAATTAATTGAAGAGGTTTATAGAAACCCTTGGATTTGATGGATTTGAACATGTGGATAAAGGGAAGCACGGTGATTTTAATGATTCAAGTGATTCTGCATGGGATGATAAGATTTTCAATAATAAGAGGGATTTCCATAAACCATCTTAGGTGGTATTTGAAGCATATGGAGTGCCAAAAAATGTTGTTTAGTGAAATTATATGATAGGAAGAAGCAAAAAAACACTTAGAAGGAATAGAGTTTGTGGTGTGAAAAGAAGAACATGGTGAGAAGCAACGTAGTGAAGATGAAATCAATAAGCATTCTAGCCCTCAAATTACCTTGATAATTATTGTAAGTGTTTCCATGGAATTTGAACTATAGTAGGAGGCAATTAGGATTAAAAATGTAAGGATTTTATTTGTTTTCTTATATAATAACTCTCTCCCCTATAGGAATTTTTTTGATAATTGGCTAAATTATGTTTGGGGAAAACATCTAAACATGTATATTAGTTTCTGTCAGATGATTTAGAAAGGGGTGTTCATTATTTTGTTTTAAAAATCCAATATGTAATGTAGGTCTATCAACAAACCCTTATTGAATGTTGGCCAGTTGATTATTAAAGTTGTCCTATGGAGCCAAAAATTGACTATAATGACCTCATTTTCAAAATTATTCCTAAATGGGTTGATATTGAAGGAGTGTTGATTCAAATATGGAATTTTATTCCACAAGCATTAAAACCCCTCAGATAATTTTTGATAATATAGGATGCTAGAAGGTCTATTTCCCACATGAATGTTAGGATTTTAATTTCTTTAGAGCCCTTGGAATTTTTTTTTAAATCCCTTAATTTTAAAATTAAGGGAAGATTCCCATGCTTGTGCTCTAAAAGGATTTGGTAGATTTAATGTTTTTTAAAAAAATATATGGACATCTTAGGAAAAAATATCCTATGTTGGTTACTAAGGGTATTATACCTAACAGACAAAAAGAGGACTCAAAAGATGAGATTATGTTGGATAATTTATAGGTTTTTGAAAATACTCAATTCAATAGTGTATCTTTGAAAGATAGTGCCTCTATATTGAGGCTTTTATAAAGGATGGCCTTGAGAATCAAAATGAGTGGGGTCTTGATGACTCTTCCCTCAATTCTCAAGTTCATAGACCCTTGTAGCCTTCTGTTGATAGCTTGATTCCCTCATTAAACATGATAAATTACCTACCTAGTAGCCTAGATGATGTATTTATTGAGAAAAAAAACTTTGGTGGATACACCTTCTAAGGAATATGTGGTTATCCTTACTGCAGTCCCTTCTCAAAACATTATTCTTTTAATAGTTCACCCATAGGTAAACCTAGCAATATTTCTAGTGAAGTTTCTCCTATGGATATCTCCTTAGATAATGATAAATTTGGTATACCTCCCTCTGAGATGAATATATTAGATGGTGATCCCTTGATCCACAAGGATACTTTAGGGGCTAAAAATTGGATGTCTAAAGGAGGAGGAAAAAGAATTAAAATTTATTTAGGATCTTTCTTAGTAGAGCATGTAGTGCCTAAGGAGAAAATAATATGGTAAAAGAGTCCCACCATAATAACCAATACCCTTCCTTCAAAAAAATGAGTAGTGAAAATAAAGTCCTAGACTACTTGACTAGATTGTACAATAGTGGGGGTAATCCCCATGGTCAATCCAATTGACCTCTATCTACCCTTTCAAGTTGTGTATGTGGATTATAAGTTGGAATGTGATAGGGCTAGAATCACCTAATATAAAACCAATTATTAGATTATTTAGACACTCAAGAGAAAACTTAGATTTTCTATATTTGTAAGAAGTTAAGGATATTATACCCCAACTATCCTTAGTCTTAAAATTTATCTAGCCCAATGCTAAGAAATTGTCCACTAATCATCAAAGAGGGAGAGGTGGGGCCTCTATTTTGGTTAACCCTAGATTGAAATATATCATTATTGATCATAATGTCTCTCCCTATAATAGATTTATTTGGATATTACTAGAAATTCAAAATCAAACCTTTGGATTATGTAATATATATGCCCCTAATGACTATAGGGAGTGGTATGATCTATGAAATTAGATGGCTATAAATCTAAAAAAAATTCCTTGGGTCTTTGGGAGAGACTTGAATATGGTGTAATAAAAATAGAATAAAATTAGGGGAGATCACTAGGCCTAGAAGGGTAATGAGCTATTTTATTTTATCTAAATTTAAAATAATGCACAAAGGAGACCCTCTCTAGAGTGGTAAAAGCCTAAGGAGAGGAATATAGAATAAATAATATAATAATCAGAGAAAAAATTGAAGGAAATACTCCAAACTTGATAGATTTTACTTGAATAAGGAAACGTTCACTGTGACCCCAAACAAGGATGGTAATGTGGTGACAGTGCTACCCTTTACTATGTCTAACCACCACCCTATTGAAATGGATTTTTTATTGGGTAGTGAAGAGAATAAAGACACCTATCCCTTAAAAGTCTTATATAAATTCAATGTGTCACATTTGGTTGATAGCATGTGTTTGGAGGGTCTTTGGTCATCCTAGAACATTGGCAAATTTTCATGTAACTCCACTTCCAAAATTAACCAATGGAACTCTAGTATGGAAACTATAATAAAATTTTCAAAAACCTATGGGTAGATCAAAGCAAAAGTTCATAAAAATTCTAAGGGAAACTTAAGAGAAACTTATTCATGTTGAAATATCACTACAGCTTGACCCTACTAATGGAAAACTTAATGAATAATTTAACCTCTTGAATTATCAAGTTAGAATATCATAGAACTATATTTCTAAGGGGGTGCAAATCTGATCTAGATTAACCTAGCTAAAGTTTAATGATATAGGCTCTAAGTTATTTAGATTCATTAAAGATAAGCACATAAGAATCAAGATTAATGGTATAAAAGTTAATGGGTAAATTATGCATAATGTAACCAACATAAAAGAAGCTTTTTTTTAGTGTTATTCTAGTCTATTCCTTTTTTATGGCTTCATTGATCATATTAAACAAAATAGGGATTTATGTGATGCCTACATTCTTAAAAAGGTGTCACAAGCTTGGGATTCTTTCCTTGATGCCTTTATCTCACTCGATGAAATTAGAAACACCATTGAATAGATCAAATAAGATAAAGTGCCTAGGGTGGATGGATTCCCTACTAAATTTTATAAAATAAATAAGGATTGGATTGCTAATGACTATTCGGAGGTCTGTAATGAGGCCATTGATGTTGAGACACTTGGCCTAGAAATAAATAGAGTAGTAATTAAACTCATTCTTAAGGATGGTAATCTATCTTCAGTTAAAAATAGAGACCAATTACCTTCCTCAACATCTCTTATAAGATTTTGGAAAAAATCTTTGCTAGGATACTATTTTCACTTCTACCCTCTATTATATAAAAAAAATGAGCTTTGTTAAAGGGAGATACATCCTAGACAATCTAATTACTAGTTTGGAAGGTATGTATTGGGATAAAGACTCAAATTAGGATGTAAGAATGATTTTTCTTGACTTTGAAAAAGCTTATGACAGAATTGAGTGGCCATTCATTGAGAGAATGATGTGTGCCTTTGGAATCCATGATAAATTTTATAGAATAGTCAGTGTTATCTTCAAGGATGCTTTAGTTTTCATTGAATTCAATAGGGAAATGATATAATCTCTTGAGCCTCAATGCTCCATTAAACAAGGGTTCCCTATATATATTTCACTCTTTGTTCTAATGGCTAAAGTATTGCACTATCTCCTTAGATTCTCTAACATAGGTCATCCAATAAAATGTATCTCACTTACTAATAATTATGGTCTCATTAATGTCCTATTTTATGATGACACAAAAATTTGTTAACTTGGAACAAAGCAACTTGGCTTAGGTAGTGGCAAGATTAGATATTTACTACTCTACTTCTGGATCTAAAGTAGCAATGAATAAATGACACATGTTGGGTTGGAAAGAATATATCCTAACTAGTTGTCAAACTATGTTTAAAATTGGAAAGGGTTAGATGAAATGGTTAGGTACTTGGGTATCCCCTTTTCCTATCACCCTCCTTCAAAAGTATGTGGGAATGGATATTTGATAAAATTACCAATAAATTTGTAAAATGGTAGGGACATTTATTGTCCTTACTATAATGGATTCAAGTCTATCAAAGGGCCCTCTCATCATACACTATCTACTATACCACTATTTGGCTCTTTGGAAAAAATCATATCAACATGCTCCATAAAATCATAAGAAAATTCCTATGGTCTAATGGAAATGAGGTAAGAAAAGGCATGTAGTTTCATGGAAATTTGATTGAAGCCTAAAAATATTGGAGGCCTAGGGCTAAAGGACCTTCAACTATAGGGTATAACACTGATAGATAAGTGGATAATCAAATCATGTAAAGGAAATGAGCCTTAGAAATTTCTAGTTAAGAATAATATTTTGAGAGGCTTTCCTATAGGAAAGCTAGGGTGGAAAGGGTTGAATATAACTAATCTTTTCATTAGGCACTTCACTATTAAAGTGGCCAACTCTCCCATATTTTATTTTATTTGGTTAGGATGTGATATTGTCAATCCCTTCATCATTACTAAACAAGTCTTGAATTAGTTTGGGATAACTTATTAGGGTTATAAATCATTAGGGTATAATTTGGTTTTTAAAAGGAGGTTGTTTTCCCTCACTAGGGGCTACTATGACCTTGATTGGTATACTAATGGGTTGAGGGATTTTAAGGATCTCTATTCACATGTAAGATGGGATTCTTGGTCAGAGCTTAAAGATAGCTTTCAAATCCCTAACTCTCAATGTAGAACATTCACCCTACTTCAAACAACACTCAAGGGAAAGAATAATATAGTTTTTATGAAAGAGGGGGGTGAGTTATAAGATAGTTTGAAGTGGAATAATGGTCCCCCTCTGCTTGAGTTTACCTCTCAAATGCTATACAATAATCTATCCTTATCTAGTGTCCCCTAGCTCACCCTCAATCTTATCTATTTTGTGATTGATCCTCTATCTACTTTGTCCTTTAGGTTTGATGTGATTTGGGCCTCTTGTCTTAAACCCAAGCAATCTTAATTTTCTTAGCTATTAATGTATAAAAACCTAGTTGTTGGTTTTTTATTGAGTAATTATGGTCTTGATAAACCTTTTTTTTCTTTTTGTCATGAAATTGAAATGGTTGAGCATGTTTTTTTCTCTTTTCCATATGTAGATAAGATGTGGAATTATTGTCTTAAATGTTGGAATGTGATTTTTTATTATGAAATTTGTTGGTTTAACATTGCATTTGGGTATGCATATCCTAAGATTAAAGTACACCCTTTCTTTCATAAATTTTGGCTTGTGTTTTTTACTAAAATTTTATGGTTTGTATGGAATGAAAGGAACCTTGAGGTTTTCTAATAAAATGCTAGATTGATTATTGATTTCTCAATAAAATCCATCCTCTATATTGTGTTTGTGAAAATTTTATTATAGCTAATAGTACCTTAGGACCATTTAGAGCAATTTCTTAGGACATGACTCCTTAAATTCACCTCTACATTCCTTTTTGACTCTAGGGGATATCATAGATTGAGCCCCCATCTAAATTGGGTAGTGAGTCACCATATGGTAGTCAAAGTTAAAATTTTAGAATTTGATTGGGACTATATAAAAGATGAATATTTTGATGAGGCTGACCACCTGATATAGGAATGGATTAATCAATCTAAATTTGATCATAATGGGATTGATAATTAGCTAGTTGTAAATGAAAATAAGCTAAGGTATGAGCACAATAATGAGTTGGGTAGTTGCATAATTAGAGAAGTTAAGGATACATTTTCACCATTAAATTTGAACTTGTTCCCTGAATTGATTGATAAGAATGTAGAGAAAGTGTTTTCATCTCATGGATTGGCTCTAACATCATATAATCAGAGTGTACAAGAGGAAGTTCAAAATAATGTTGATGATTATATCAATATATTATTTGTTAAGTTAGAAAAATTTATAAAATGTGGTGGTTTAGTGTATGTTAAAGACATCATGGAGTATGTTAAAAAGAGTAATATGAAAGGACTATTGGGAAAATTTTATCACTATCCTACTTAGATGGATACTAGATAGATATAATTAGGACTTGGTGAAGGTAAAAATTCTTCTAAGGGACTTGAATCTATGGAATCTATGGATGGATGCAATGTGTAAGGTGTTTCTAGTAGTAGGGTGCATGACTCGTATGCTTGATTTGACCACTTTTGAGCTAGTTTCACTCTAATATAATCCTTTTTTTATACTATTATTACTTTCTATGATATTACTACTACTATTATTTTTTGTTAGGTTACCTATATGGGGCCATTTTTATATTATATAGTCAGGTACTATGTTTGATGATGGGGGACACCCCATAGTATGATATTTATTTTCTAGGAACTCTATAAATGTTTTTAGCATTTTTTATGCTTATATTATTAATCAATTATATAATTTTAAAAAAAAATTCATCTTTTCAATTTGTACCCCATTATCAAATGTGTTTTCACATTATAATCTTAGATTATAGGCTACTTTGGCATTTAAATTATGTGTAAAAATACTAGCTAACTACTTATATAACAAATTATGTAGGAAATGAGTAGCTAAGGCCCTCCATCTTTACAAGAATGTAGATAAGTTTTCTCCACCATGTTAATATCATTACACAAATCAATCATGTTATATGTTGTATGAGATATTCTATAAAAAAAATAGGTTATCAATAGTGGTGACCAATCCTTTTACTAATGGAGGAACCACTCTAAGACTTGTCCACTTAGACTATGAGGAAATAGGCAAATCAAGTAAATACTACTAAAATATACCTCTTAACATGTAAAAAATAATGCCTATATATTCTCCCACAGATCACCTTTCCCTTTACATTTTTCAAACTTAGGAAATTTAAAATGAGGGATAAAAGATACTTTAAGGAAACTCATGTCAAATGAGTAAGGGCATATGTCATAAAAATTATAAATTTTTATTTTATTACCTACTTGAAATCTTGAAACCAATTCTTCTATTGCATTCTATTCTTGAATATTTGGAGTGCTTTGTGATTGAAGGAGGGTATTTTTTAGGGCATTTAGGGATTGATAGGTTTTGTTTTAATTGGAATGAGTTGAGATGGATTCCATTTGTATGGTTCTATTATAAGTTTAATAAGGGACTTGATATTAGCTTTAATTGTGAAGAGGATGGCAAAGAGATTGTTGGTTTGGAGGAAACTATTATAAATGAACAAGCACTTGTTGTGATATGAAAGGGAGTTGTTATTGATTATAAGGAATTTGATGTTGTAAATTAGAGGGAATATGTTGTTGGTTTAAAAAAATCCATTGTTTTTTAAAATTAGAAGAGGTATGTTGTTATGAACAATGTAATGTGTGTTGTGAATTACCCATTTCTTGTTGTGGTTATGTATTCACAACTTTCTATTGTGTATTTATTGGTACTTATTATGTATTATAAAGTACCTATTGATGATTGAAAAAGGTATTATATGTATTACATACAATTATTTTGATATAACTTATTGGGAGTGCCTACTCATAAGGAGCCAATGGGTCCACATTAGATGTAGGATTGGCTAATAAACTTTCAGGCTATTTCACTAACTAATTTTGGTCTATGAATGAAACATTATTAAATGAATTTTTATATAGATAAGTCATAAAATTATATATAAGTTTATCTTCATAATGTTAAATAATATATTATATTTTTTAAGTAATAATCTTTCCACATTGGGATAGGTCAAGTTAACCTTTTCCTTTACTAGATGGTGTAATAACTAATTTTAAAATTTTGGTATGTAGTTGAATTTGGATAACATTTACCTCCTGAGTTATCTCCTATATGCAAAAAATGTTTCATAAGTATTCTATGGTAAAATTAGGTGGGAGATTAGCTCCAAATTCTAGTAACCTTAAAATAACTTCATATTTATCTTTTGAGAATTGATTCTCCAATTGGTTTTGACTAGATCATATAATAGATGGGACATCCTCAAACATAATTGGGTGGCTATCCTAATATTCACTATTTTCATAATTTATAAGATACCTATGTGGATCATAAAATATTTATTCATTAAAATTAGGGCCATAAAATACCACACTATGAGTGTACATAGACATGTCTAAATTAACTCTTAAATTTGACTTGAAATACGACACTTGGTTTGAATTGATGGTGAATATGTGAAAGGGTCCTCTATTATTAATTAAAATGGGATTTTTATAATTTGAGAAACTCCTAGCATCAAATTAGTTCTTAGTTAACTTTAGAATTTTAAAAAGTTGACTATTGAAAGTTAAATTTTGACCTTAACCTTGAAAGTTGAGTTTGAAATGTGAATAAAAATTTAAGAAAAATAATGAAAACTTAGAACATAAATATAAATTGGAATTATAGTGGTTCTTAATGGATATAAATTTTATTCAATTTATACAACCAATGGTATTTATATGAACAACATAATGGTAAAATTTGCTAACACAACGCTAAGAGGGTATAAAGATGGCACAAAAATTGAGTAGGATAACACGCTATCACTTAAGTGAAATATAAAAATGGTATTAAACTTAGGTTTTAAACTTAACTTATTTTTTGTATTTGAATTTAGAATACAAATGGGTTTTTGACATAACAATCATTCATCAACACACAAGTATCACAAGGTTACTTTAATAATCAATGTGGGTTTACATTATATCCACTAAACTTCTAACATACTCAATTTTTTCACCAAGTATTTAACCATAGAGGAGGTTTTTCAAGCCTCCTCAAAATTTGGGTAGCATGGGAATACTTCTAGGTATATGGGTTTACCTATAGTAGAAGTAGACCTTTAGGTTTAAGGGTTAGCTCCCTGAATGTGCCTTGAAGTGCTTATCACCTCTTTAACTGATTAATTATAGGAAAAAATATATAATTTTTCATGAAATTAAACTACTCTAAGGGGGTGATACATCATAAGTATTTCCACAATACCATCATACTTCATTCACTCAAAAACAAGACCTACAACACTAGCTTCAAAGTCCTAGAATGCTCACACTACATCTACTAAAATTTTGATCTACTCATTATTGTCACAAAATATTGAACCATATAGGAGGTTATTAAATCCTCATACAAATTTGGGTATCATGGGAATACTTCTAGGTATATGGGTTTACCTATAGTAGAAGTAGACCTTTAGGTTTAAGGGTTAGCTCCCTAAAATTGCCTTGAAGTGATTATCACCAATTTAACTAATTGCTTATGGTAAAAGAGTAGAATTTTACATGAAATTAAACTAATCTAAGTGGGTGATATACCATAATTATTTACACAATACCGTTATACTTATTTGACTATGAAACAAGACCTACAACACAAGCTTTAAAGTCCTAGAATGCTCAAACTATATCCACTGAACTTTTGATATTCTCATTGTTATCACTAAATTTTTAACCCTATAGGAAGTTATTCAAGCCTCCTCAAAAATTTTGTAGCATGGGAATACTTCTAGGTATATGGTTCTGTCTATAGTAAAAGTAGACCTTAAGGTTTAAGGGTTAGCTCCTTCAATTTGCCTTGAAGTGCTTATCACCTATTTAATTGATTGATTATGGGAAAAGAGATAGAATTTTATATGAAATTAAAATAATATAAGGGGGTGATACACCATAAGTATTTACATAATATCATCATACTTATTTCACTAAGAAACAAGACCTACAAGACTAGCTTCAAAGTCCTAGAATGCTATAACATTGGTATTTCAATATGAAGGTGATATGCATGAATAATATCTAAATTAAATGAAATAAAGATGATTTTCAGACATTAAGTCCACTTTTACATTTTAAAATATACCCATAAACTTGATAACACTTCATATTACCTGTTAGAGTGGAACAACTTGCATCAAGCATGAAAGGATTGAGAGAAAGCAAGGATACATGGATATCTCTTAACTATTCACTATAACACTTTTCACACACTTTGAAAAGATGATTTATGAAATAAAAATATATTTAATTTATTTTTTAATGAAAATTAAAATTTTAAAACTAGCAAGTATTTACCATACATGGTGTGGAATTAGCCTACAAGAGCCAAAATGGCTACTAGTTGTAGAATTTGAGAGAAGTGAGAAGAATGAAGTCCAAAAGTCATGAGAACATGTGTCAACATAATATAAATAATTAAATATATAGGAAAATTATTTTTAATATACCATTCAAGGTATACTTATAAAAATGTCCCTCAAAGGCATGGAACTCCTAAAATGTGGCATATGATTATTCATTTACTTACCTAGAAACTACCTTCATCATTTGGCCTCCTTGAAACACTCCAAAATAGACTAGGGATAGGTGAGGTGATTAAATTGTGAGTTAATGGTTATAAAAATGATGAAACATGAATTGGAGGTATCCATAATCATTAGGATCCTTCTATCCAAGTGTTCTTACTACCTATAGTCACAATCACTCCTTTTTCACTCACCCTTCACACTTGGCATCAAAGAGGTCTTTAGTTTTCCAAACCAGTCCATAAAATGGAGTGTATGAAATTTTTTTAATATACCCCATTCTCTTATATTCATTTGGTATACATTAAAATGTCTCCCACTTAGAGTGTTCACCTTCTCACTTGGTGGCCATTCCTTGTTCACTATGCCAGTTTGGATTGGCAGAGATGAAGGTATTAGTAGAGGCACTTTTGAAATTTTATGAAGTAATAAATGGCATGGGAGGTTATATTATGTCTCAATATATCTCCCAAAATGATTTTCATATTTTGGAACCCCTATGTAAATTCATAATACACAAAGCTATCAAGAAAACTAGTTTTACACCTTGTTCATACAAGTAGGGAATAACTCGATATAATGGGAAGGAGCCTTGAGAGTTTTAAGCAAGACCAAATCACTTTATTGATCAAACTAGGCCATTTAGGTAATTTTCCTTATTCCTATTTCTAATCATGTTCTTAACAAGGGTTTTTAATGGTTTTAGGTGGTTTTCACCCTTAAGGTTTGTTCATAAAGTTGTGACATTGGAACCCTAAACAAATTACAATAGAACATTATTTGATACCCTACCTAATATATCATATCTCCTTGAGCTCCCATGCTAAATTTTCCATGTATGTTTGAGCTTCCCAAGTTATCCTCTCAAGATCTGCTTCGCATTTTGCATATCCTATGATGGTCTTGAGATAAGAAATGACTTCCCCATGTTTTTATCTAAATTATAATAGCTTTAACACACTTTATAACCCCATATGAACATTATATAATTCATTGTAATTCTCATCTAGTGTCAAAAGTGATAGTAGACCCCCTTGAGGTCTTTAGGCTTAGACCAAACCTAGTAGGTCTTCTTGCATACCTATGAGTTTGGAATACCATGTTGAGATTATAACACCTTTGAATTTTATTTCATTTTGGTCCATGACTCATACAACTTATACATCTCCATGAAATTTTCTATAAGTTTCCAACTTATTTTCTTTCTATTTGCTTGGTAAGCCTATAGGTTTCAACATTCTAGGAGTTCCCTCTATTTGAGACAAAAATAGAGGGAACTTACCCTATTTTACTAGGAAAAAGTATGTTATGAAAATATTTAGTAAGTTTTAAGGACCCTCTATATGAATTTCCATGGCCAGATCACCTCAACAGCTCCCTCAATTCCTTTAAACCTTAAGACATACTTTTTGAACCTTCACTATGCATGATTGAACTATGACTACATGTATACTTTGGAAATTATACCCTTATATTCCATATTTATAATATATGAGAGTATATTTATATGGATACTCTCATTTACTAGGTGTTCTCATTAATATCACACCTCACAACTCTACCAAATTCTCCATTTCATATCTTCTAATTGACTTGATACAAGTGTTAACTATGTGTGACTATGTTTTTGCTTAGGAAAGAGGTGCCTATAGATGGATATTATATAATAAACTTTGTATTTATGCCTAAATACCTTTATGAATTCATCACTATCATACCATAGTCATTTAGGTCACTTCACATCATTCATTTGTTAGGCCAATCACCAAGGTAGTCATTTTTTAGGTCACTATTAAACTATAGTCAACTATAGTTTACCATTCATGAGGTAAGAGGGACCTATAGATGTACTTCAACCCTTTAAATATATGATAAACCTTATAGGATTCATTTGAGGTCTTATATTCAACTCCTAATGGTAAATTTGTGTGTTGTTAGGCCTAGTGTCCCCAAGATTCATTTCATGAGTTTGTGAGTCACATATAGTCAATCTTTTATAAGTAAAGGTACACCTATAGATGTTGATGGAGGTAAATAATCTACAATTAAACCCTTATTGATTTTATTTAAACCAAAAACGTCTTTCCTAGTTCAAAATAAACACCTACCATGAATTTAGTTCTTACCTTATTATCTTTAAGCAAGGAGGTCATTTGGAACACAAGGTAATGTAGTAAAACCACCATTTTGTATTGAACAAATGCATGATTTGGAAGCCTCCTTTTCATCACTTGTAGGATAAAACACCCATTATATCTAGTCAAGGACAATCTCTTATGATAGGTATACAATATTAAAACCTCTAAACTCATATAGACACCATGTTTATCCATCATATAACTACACTAAAAGTGGTAAGGGCCCTCTTTTGGGGTTTTTAGGGAAACTTGTCCCTAAACATATATTTCTTCACTTGAAGTGACTTATGAAGTCTACCTGCCTACCAATTAAATCAAACATGATTTTCAATCTATTATCTAACTCTATAAACTTCATGAAGGTGTCAAAACTTGTCAACCTCCTTCATACAACACTTTTGGATCTCTATGGGGGGCTGCCTCTAGGTGGGCATTTCAATTACAAACAAGGTAGTGAATGTGAGATGGTAAATGTGTATGGTGTATGGTCCTACAATTATATTTAGTCCCTCTCAACATATTAAATTGGATCCTTGAAATCTTGAAGGACTTGAAACAAGTTTAAATACTCTCATTCCAACATTTACAATCTCTTGTGGGTGCACAACAATGGTGTATGACTATGCATATATGAGAATTGACCTTCACAATCCATAATATTTTATTTGTAGGTTTTTATTTATCCCTCATGTAATAATAATGTATTCAAACCCTCTTTTACTCCTGACAACATCTCCATGAACATACTCAAGACCTCACACACCTCATTATGTATGGAATCCTGTAGGAAGTTGACTATGGGTCCTTATTTGACTGTAACTTTCATGATGTTATCTTGTGAGATTGATCTTGGAAGGAAAGAGCTTACTATCACTTGAGAATCATTGAATAAGTCAATATATCTTTTATATAAACTAGTATAGGAAATGAAAACCTTTATAAATGATGGACATGTCTACAACCTCACTAGCATACTCCACTTGAAACCTAAGAGGTTTGAACTCATAAAATAAACTCCAAAAATGAAACAAATATGGGATTTATTAAATAATGAAGTCCACATTTATTGAAAGTAGTTTCACCAACTAATTTATATAGACTAGCTCAAATAGAAACAAAACATGTAGGGTGTGGGGATTAGCATACATAAAAACATAATCATCTTTTTAAGAATGGTTCATAAATCATAGGAAACAATTATTCCAAATCATTATACTAAAATTTATTCGACTAATTTTACTATCCACCACCAAGAGTACTTGACCTAGAAATTGTCCTACTAGCCATATCATCAAAAGACTTGTTGACCAATTTTGGTTGCCTAGAGGAGTGATGGAGAAGAGAAATAGTTTTTTTCCATTTTTGGAAATTAAAAATAATATAAATTTTTTAAAATTATTCAAGGAAGTTTAAGGGTCACTTCATAAGCTTTTTCCATGTGCTACTCTCCTCTATAGGTCGTACAACTTCTAAAACTCTCCCTTTTTCACTTGTTTTCTTGATTTTCAATTAGGAACCTAAAATTTTCAATTAATTATTACATTATTTACAATTAATATTACATATTTGACGTTTTAAGAGAGTTTATAACACTTAGACACCTTTAAAAACTATACCACCTTTATTTATGACCTAAATATGACTCCTAAGTGACACAAAATGACATAAGGACTAAATTGGACTATGAACAAGGATAGAAAAATATTAAATTACTTAAAATAAAACATGACACACCATATAATATTATAATATACACCTATATAAAAAAATTAATATAGGGGTTTAACTTATTTTGACTTGTGGTCAAAATCGTCAACATTTTTGGTGATTTCCCAAGGGTGGTATGCCTGATATGCGAAGACCAATAGCCTAATCCTATCCATTGGGATATGAAGTCACATATACACTATTTTAACACATAATTTTACTTTAAAAAAAAATAAAACATAAATAAAGGACACACAAAATGAGACACACCAAAGGAAATAAACATGTGTTCAACTAGAACACTTAGGGAACACAACACCACTAAAAGAAAGACACACACCTACTATAATATTTAAAAAACCTCACTCTTGAGGTGAAAAACATATTAAAATACTTTAACTAGGGTAAAATATGGTTCCTCTTTCATCTTTGTCACTCCATGAAGGCAATATATCATGAAAATCATGCCCATCATCAAATACTTGCATATGTAGATGACCAAGAAGTCTACCACCATTATGTCTTCTTAGACCTTCAAGTGGAATATCTTGAGCCTTCATTAATATTATTTTTTTATATCCAAATACTTTTATTTGGGTTTCAAGTTGAATTATCTTTGTCATATTTGATCTACATTCCTCAAATTATAGAATAGGAGTGATAAAAATTCCCTCATCTTTGTGATCTTATAGGTAAGCATGTGATTGATATATAGAGTCATAAATATATTATTATTTATTTTAAAATACCTATTAATTTGTCTCAACATCATATGGAGCTCTTAACTGTTATTCAAGCATAAAAGTTTCTACCTTGATTTCACTAGGTCCTTCTAAGACTGTAGGCTTTTGAATAGTTGTAAGCCTCTTACTTTCATGCTTGATGAGACTTTATTTTCCTTGATAAAAAGAACACTTAATACCATGGTTATTGGTATCATTATCAAACTCATTATATATACACTTCCTAGGATGGGAACGAGTCTTACTTGATTAAATTCTTGAAATATAGCATTGAACCTTAGCCATAAGTCATCTTCCTCTTCCTCATGAGTTTCATCATCAAGGGAAGCTTCATCAATATTAAGAAGAGATACATCATTATTTACATAATGGTGATTATCATATTCTTCAATCCATCATCATCATTGACATAAATCAAGTAATTTCTCTAAGCAACTTATGAGAAATAATACTTAATACATACCTAAACTCCCTCAAATGGTTCTTCATGGTGCCAAGGTTAATTTTCTCAAAGTATGCATAAGTATCATACTCATAATCATCTACACCATATCAATATATAAATAAGTTATCTATTCCCTCAAATTTATAAGCACCATCATCCACATTAGACTCCTCCTTCTCATTGATTACATAATTTAAATTTTAACTTTCCTCTACATAAGGCTCAATGTGAAATATAGCAAGATATTGAGTTCTTATGATCACCTTAGTTCCATACCTTGTCTTAAAGTCCAATAAGGACCAATTATATAAGAGTTATCCACCTATATTGGCTATAAAGTCTCTTGAAATATAGATTACAAAATGAGGAGGAAGGTCTACAACAACAATGTCTTAGAAGATGGGAAAACTAAGACAATCATGGAGGAAGACCTTAAAGTTTTTTTATCAATCATATTGTTTTATTAGGTGTACCATATATATGAATCACTACTTTTCTATGTGGTTCATAATTTAGGACCAACTTATCAACTAAAACTTTGAACATGATTGATGTAGAGTCACCACTGTCAACTATGTAATTATGTACTATCTTGACACCCACTATGAGAGTGAGGTAGAAAGGTGAAATATTATCAACTTTGGTAGATGGTTCAATAATTTTTTAGGGGAATTTTTAAGATAAACATTACTTTAACTTTTAATTGAAGGTAAAGAACTAATAGGGATAGTGGTTAGTTATTTTTGTAGGAGCTCTTTTTAGCCAGACATATTAAGGGAATCCCATAAAAAGATAGATGGTTTGGCATTATTAAATGAATCCACTATTTTTAGGCAATAAATTATTTCCTTATTTTGATTATTTATAGGTAAGGAGGTGTTTTTAACTTGAGTAATTGAAACACTTTAATAAGACCTTACCACATTCTAATTTGGAAGAAGTGTAGGAGTGTTTGGGACTGTCATACCTACAATCATGATTTATTACCTTATAGGATAATTAGATGAAGTTATAGGCACATTAATATCACATCCTAAGACCTTCCTCTTGGCTTGAGTTTTATCTAAAATAGACATTCTTTGATTGATCACCAAAGTGTCTTCAACTAGGAAGTTGGTGAAGCTTTCTCCTTGAGGCTCCCACTCTTGACTTGCTTATATCAAGACTTCATCTTCAGATGATAGGAGAGGAGTGAATCCTCCTTGAAAAACTAGAGCTTGATCTGTACCCTCATTAGCATCCATGAATTGGACATGTTTCCAATCTTCTCCTTGCATAAAGTTGTTATGTACTAATATCATCTCTCTTATGTTGGATGTAGAAATGGGATTGTACACATTGGTAGGCTTATTGAAGTTAGGTTGCCCTTGACCTCTCCCTCTCCCATATTATTGAAAATATTTTTAATAATAGGGATAGGGATATTTATTATCACTTTGTGGTATATTATATTTCCTAAGTTGAGATCTTAGCATTTGAATTTCTAGATATGGATCCATGGTATCATTTGCTTTCTTAGGATCATTTCTAGGCTTGAAATTAGCATTAGGAATTTGAGAAATGTTTGGAAAATCAGTAGGAAAATAAGGTAAAATATTAATAAACACATTATGATTAAAATTTCCTACTTGAATGAGTCCATTCTCATCTCTAATGACAAGTTCATATGCTTCAGGAAGAGTGAAACCATCCATGGATTAAGGCATGATAGTAATATCAGTACTAATGACTCTCAAGTATGTGTGGTACACAAAAATAGTATGTGTTCTAATGAGAGGAGATAATATATACCAATTCTTTTTAAAACACTCATTTAATTCATACATTATTTCCTTTGGGGGTCTTTTGATCACATTGAGCTGATGTATGAAAGAAGTATGGTCACTTTCATCTTCAAACTTTGAAGTTAGCAACACTCCAAAGTCATCCCATGACGTGATGCATCCATTAAGAAAATTCATATACCAATAAAATTCTTTCCCTGTAAGGGACATGGAAAGGATTATAATCTAAATATTCTCTTCATTGACATTATGGAAACTACAAAAATTGGAGATATCCCTAATGTGTTCACTAGGTGTGACATGACCTTCACCATTGAATGTGGGTTTACTCTTTGTAGCATTAGGGGGAATGCCATCATATTCATCAAGATGAATTAAATTTTTAATATTAAAGGTAGGGAACGCATGTGCCCTATCCATTATGGATTATATTTATTCAAGTTTTTCACTCTCTTAACTATCAAAATATTCTTAGTCTTTAAAGGGTAGATTAGGTTGAGGGTATGGAACTTCAAGAGGAAGTTTAAAATGAATAGGTGGATTGATAGTATTGATAACTCTATTATAAGGTGACCTAATAAGGACCATGAAGTAAGAGATAAAATTTATAAAAAAACAATGGTATTGAACAATATTTTACCTTAAATGGGGTCACCAAATCCTAAGTAGTACACCAATTTGTAGCTGATGTTATCAAGGCCAGCATTCAACTTGAAATGGGTCCCATTAGGCATGCCATAAATATTTTCACAAAATATTTCACCCTATATTAGGTTATTCTAGCCTTCTCTACATTTTTGTAACATGCGAATACTTATAGGTATGTGGGTTTACCTATAGTAGAAGTAGACCTCTGTCCTTGAATTTGCCTTAAAGTGCTTATCACCTATTTAAATTATTAATTATGGGAAAAGAGATAGAAGTTTAAATTAAATTAAACTAATATAAGTTGGTGATACATCATAATTATTTCCACAAGACCATCATACTTATTTCACTAAGAAACAAGACCTAATATACTACCTTCAAAGTCTTAGAATGCTCTAACATTAGTATTTTATTATAAAGGTGATGTGCATGAAGACTATCTAAGGTAAATAAACCAAAGATTAGTTTCAGACACTAATTACACTTCTACACTTAAAAATAAACCCATACACTTGACAATGATTCATATGACCTACTAGAATGGAACAACTTACATCAAACATGAAAGGATTCTGAAAAAGCAAGGATAGATGGATATCTCTTAACTATTTACTATACATCTCTTCACACACTTTGAAATATGATGTATGTAATAAAAATATATTGTATTTATTGTTATAAATAAAATTAAAATGTCATAAATATTATGTCTTTTCCATACATGGTGTGGAATTAGCCTACAAGAGATAGAATGTCTACTACTTATAGAATGTGAGAGAGAAGTGAGAAGAATGAAGTCCAAGAGTCACTAGAACATGTGTAAAAATAATAATAATAATTTAAATATACAATAAATTATTGTGTAAAATACCATGCATGGTCTACTTAGACAAATTCTCCTTAAAGTCATGTAACTCTTGAAATGTGGCATAAGATTCTTCATTTGCTTTCCTATAAACTACCTTCATCATTTGGCTTCCTTACAATGTTCCACAATAGACTAGAGATATGAGAGATGATTTAATTATTAAGGATGGGTTATAAACATTATTCAATATCTATTGGATGTGTCCCTAATCATCAAGATCCCTTTCACTAAGTGTTCTAACTGCATACAATCATAATCACTCCTCTTTCACTCACCCTTCACACTTGGCATCAAATATGCCTTTATTTTTCCAAACCAACCCATAAAATGGAGTGTATGAAACTTTTAAATATCATTAATTCCATTATATTCATTGGGTAGACCTTAAAATGTCTCCCACTTGGAGTATTCACCTATCACTTGGTGATAATTCCTTATTCACTATTCTAGTTTGGATTGGCTAAGATGAAGGTGTTAGAAAAGGAACTTGTTAAATTTGTTGAAGAAATAAATGGAAAAATGAGGTTATATTAGGTCTCAATATATCTCACAAAAATATTTTCATCTTTTATAACCCTTTTATACCTACATAATACATAAAAATATCAATAAAACTAGTTTTACACCCTATCCGTATAAGTAGGGAATAACTCAATCTAAAGGGAAGGATCCCCGAAGAGTTATCTACAATACCAAATCAATTTATTTATAAAACTAGTCCATTTATTTTATTTTCCTTCTTCCTCTTTCCAATTGGGTCCTTAACAGGGATTAGAGGGTTTTAGGTGGTTTTCACCCTTAAGGTTTTTCCATAAAGATTTAAAGTTGTAACATTAAAAAAATTCCACTATAAAATTATTTGGGACCTTCCATAACATATATTATCTCCTTGAGATCCCATGCTAAACCTCCATGTAGGTGTGAGCTTACCAGTTTATCCTCTCAAGCTATCCTTCACATTTTGCATACCATGTGATGGTATTGTTCTAATAAATGACTTCCCCATGTTTTTCTCTACATTATAAAAAAATTAGCACACATGAAACCCCTATGAACATTACACAATTCATTTTAATGCTCATCTAGTGTCAAAAGTGATAACATACCCCCTTGAGAGATTTATGCTTAGACAAAACCTAGTAGGTTTTCCTGCATACTTAAGAGTTTGGACCATAATTTTAGGATTATATAACCTATGAATTTTATTTAAAGTTTTACATGACTCATATAACTTTTTACATCTCCATAAAAGGTTATACAATTTTCCAACTCCTTTTCTTGCCATTTGCTTAGTAAGCCTGCATGTTTCAACACTCTAGGAGTGCCCTCTATCTGAGATAAAATAGAGGGTTATTCCCATATTATCTTACTAAATATGATGTTATTAAGCTATTAATTAAGTTTTAATTATTGTCTACACCAATTTACATGTCTAGATCACCTCAAAAACTCTCACAATTCCTTTAAAACCTAAGACAAACTTTTTGAACCTTAATTGTTTAAGATTGAACTATAACTATAGGTGTACTTTAGATATTGGACCCTTTTATTCCATATTTATATTTTATGAGAGTCTCTTGATATGGATAATCTCATTTCATAGGTTTTCTCATTCATATCACACCTCAAAACTGTACCAAATTCTCCATTGCATATCCTCTACTTGAATTGTTATAAGTGTTGACTATGTGTGATTGTGTTTCTCCATAGGAAAGAGGTGCCTGTAGATGGATATTTTGTACTATAATATATATTCATGTATAAATATCTTAATTAATTCATAAATATCATCCCAAATTCATTTATTTCACTTAACATCATGCATTTTTAAGGCCAATCACCAAGGTAGTTATTCTTTAAGTCACTTTTATACTATTGTCAAATGTAGTTGACCATCCTTGAGGCAAGAGGGACTTGTATATGTAAATAAAATATTTAAATATATGCTAAAACTCATAGGATTAATCTTATGTCTTACATTTAAATCATAATGTAAAAGGTGTGTGTTTGTAGGCCTAGTGTCCCCAAGATTCATTTCATGAATTTGTGAGTCACCTACAATCAAACTTTTCTAAGGGTACAGCTGTAGATGTTGATGGAGGTCAATTCTCTAAATTTCAACTCTTTTTATGATATTTTAACCATACATTTATTTACCACTTCAAAATAAACACCTACCATTAATATATGTTGTTACCTTACTGTAATTGGATAATGAGGTCATTTGGAACTCAAGGTACTATAGTAAACATTGCCCTTCTGTAGTAAACAAATGCATGGTTTAGAAGCCTTATTTTCATCACTTATGGGACCAAACACGCATTCTATTTAGTCAAGTAAATTATATTATTATAGGTATATAATATATAATCCCCCAAACTCATCTATGCACCATGTTTGTGCATCATATAACAACACCAAAAGTGGTTAGGGCCCTATTTTTGGGTTTTTAGGGAAACTTATCACTAAACTCAAATTTCTTCACTTGAAGTGACTTATCAAGTATACCTACCTACCAATGACCTCAAACATGATTGTCATGCTATTAACCAACTCAAAAAACTTCATGAAGGTCTCAAAACTTGTCAACTTCATACAACACTTTTGGATCTCTATGGGGGACACCTTTAGGTGGGCATCTCAGTTGCAAACAAGGTAGTGAAGGTGAGATGGTCAATGTGTATATGTAAGGGAATAAAATTATCTCTAATATCTCTCAACATATTCAAATGTATCCTTTCAACCTTTAAGGACTGGAAACAAGTTTCAATACTGCCATTCCAACATTCTTAGTCTCTTATATGTGCACATCAATGGTGTATGACTGTGCATATATGAGAATTGACTATCATAGTCTATAATATGATATATAGGAGGTTTGGTTTGATTAATCATGTAACAATAATGTGTTTAACCCTCTTTTACTCTTCATAACATCTCCATGAACATCCTTAGGACCTCACATAGTTGACTGTGTATGAAATCATGCAAGAAGTTGATTGTGGGTCCTTATTTGACTACAAATTTCATGATGTTAGATTTTGATACTCAAATTGGAAGGAAGAAGATTTATATCACTTTATAATCACTTAATACATCAATAAATCTATTCTAAAAACAAATATAGGAAATGAAAATCTTTACAAATGATGGACATATATGCAGCCTCACTAGCATACTCCACTTGAAACCTAAGAGGTTTGAACTCATAAAATAAACTCAAAAAATGAAACTAAAGATGGGATCCATGAAATAATGAATTAAAAATCCTATGGAAGTAATTTCACAAACTAATTTATATGAACTAGCTTAAACAGAAGTAAAAATGGCAAGGTGTGGGGATTAACATGCATAAAAAAAGTCAACTTATTAAGAATGATTCATAAAGAATAGGCAACCATTATTATAAATCACTCTATGAAAATTAAGTACCAATTTTACTATCAACCACCAAGAGTATTTTACTTGTAAATTATTCTACTGGCCATACCATAAAAGACCTATTGACCAATTTTGTTTACCTAATGGACACATGGAGAAGAGAAATGGTTTTGGTCCATTTTTTGCTCTTTAAAAGTAAATCAATCTTGTAAATGGATCCAGGGAAGTTTAAGGGTCACTACATAATATTTTCCCATGTGCCACTCTCCTCTATAGGTCGTATAACTGCCAAAACTCCCTCTTTTTCACTTATTTTATTGATTTTTAGTAAGGAACTTGTAATTTTATGTTAGGACTAACATTAATGACAAGGAATATGACATGTTGTGTATTATAAGAGATTTTATAACACTTTTACACCTTATAAAATTGTTCCACCTTCATTTATGACCCAAATATGACCCCTAAGTGACACAAAATGATACAAAGACTAAATCAGACTATGACCAAGGCTAAAAACATATTAAATGACATCAAATAAACCATTACACACCCTATAACATGATAATAGACCCCTATATAAAATTTTGGAATATATGGGGTTTAATTATTTTTACATATGGTCAAAATAGGCAACTCTCACCTTTAAGAGGATTTAAAAATTTAAAGATTCATTAAGTAATTAAATGTGATTATGGTGGTGTTTAATCTGTCTCTTATGTCAAAGATTTGTACATGTAAATAAATATTAAGGTAATGTTACCATTTCACCCATGCATTAGTTAATGTTTTATGATAAAATAGGATCTCATAAATCAATAAAAAATCAAGGAACTCATGAAGGGTCTAGTCCCTCTATGTCCACCTCATCTGTTAGATTTTAATGAAATAAAATAAAATTCTTAGAATACTTAAATTTTTAATTCACTTTATAAATGGTCCCAGAAGGGCTCAAATCAAAAAAGAGATCCAAGTGTCTATATGTTCATAGGGGGATACATCCCCTATAAAAATACCCTTAATTCATTGATTGTGATGTTGAATGACTTAGCATTGGGAATAAACTTGTTGCTTTCATGAAATTTGTTATGGGTATTTTCATTAGGCCTTATTAACACCTGCTAAAAATTTATATCCCCTTTAGATGTATGAGGCTATTATGAATGTTGGGATATCAATTCCTAATCACTAAACCTTAAGGACTTAGGATAAGGTGATGAACTCCACCCCACACAACCCAAATCAAAAAAAGTAATAGGCATTTGTTTTTTATTCTCAATACCCTAACAATTAGGAAAGAGAAGAGAATACACCAAAATTTATTTTGTATAAACAAAAAAATAACTAATCAAGCAAAACACTTAAATAACACAAAAGTAGGAGTTATAGAAACACTAAATCTATGTTTTGATTCTTTTCTTAAGCACTAAATATAAATTTGAACAAAACTTGTTTTTTTATCAATTGTAACCACTCTTTAGCTAGTGAAACTTGCAAGTACTAAGTTAGGAATTTATAATGTGGTCTTTGGCAATTGAAACCTATGGTAAAAAAGTTAGATTTTCAATATGGTCTCTTCGATTGGTAGCCTAAAAACAAACAAATTATCATTCTTTTACATTCTTTTTAATGATAAATATATGCAATATAAAGCCAAAATAACTACATCATATTAAAATTCATGAGAAAACATGTGGTTTTTAAAATCAAATCATAAAAACTAGATTCTAGATGACCCCAAATTAGCCTTCAAAATTTGGCCTAAAAGACTATAGTCCAAGTTGTAGTTATGGCCTTTAGTGAATACAGGTTAGGGGTTTATAGTTGAGGTATTAAAAAATAGTTTGTGAGAAGACACATAAAACCTTACATATTTTGGCAAATTTAGGCTTTAAATAACTTTAATATTCTCAAAAATAAGCTAGGATCACTTTCAAAAGTGATTTTGGGGTGTGTGATCCCACTAAGCATACCAAATGTAAATGCATGAATCTAGAAGATCTTAGTTTATTTTGTTAGTATTCAAAATCAAACAAATTTATAAAACATAATTTATCAAACATGATTCATGGATGGGCAAAGGTCTATGAAACAAATAATAAATAGAAAACATAATCCAATAGACATATACCTTCCTCATGGATTCTCCTTCAAATTTAGCTCACATACATGATTATACCAAAATATAGAGCTCAAAGTCTTCATCAATGTCATGATGTAAAATCCATAAACATATTTCCAATATCTTTCTCAAATGATTTATGGACTAATTGGAAGAAAATGGGTGAAGATTTCAAGGGATTTCAATAGAGTTTCTTTGCACACACAAGCTTATGAAAGGTCTATGGTGACCTTTCTATTTATAGGTTTTCCAAATTTATTATGGATTTTGTATTAAGATATATATGAGTGACCATAATCTGATTCAATTTTAGAGGCTCAAAGCAATAAATATTTTTGAAATTGGTTTTATTCATTAGGCACAACTTGCCTTAATCTTGATATTTCTTTTTATTAATTATAAATTCTTGCCAAATTTCATTATGAAATCATCATTCCTATTAATTTTATAAGCTATCATGATGATGTCATCATTTGGCCACTTTCCATAATAAGAGGAATAATTCAATTTAATGAAGTAAGGAAAATATAATAATTCCAAAAATCTATGACACTTCCTATTATAGGAATATTAAGTTAATTAATGAACTATCTGATATAATTAATCATAAAATGTCCTTTGCATAGTCACAATTAGAATTAGGATGAGTTAAGTGAAGCTGATAGTAATGTACAATGCATTTAATTTATTATGGATGCCCCAATATATTTTAGAAGATACATGACAAGTTTTCATAATAATTTGGGTGATTTAATGATTTGTGAATTATTTATAGAAATTGTTTTAACTTTAATTTTAACATGAGAGTGGTGAGAATTGAGTGTCTACACTAGTAAAAATCATCAATATGATGACATATACAAGGGGAATAGGATGTTACATCATACCTAATACTTGATGAACATTATCTTTTTTAATAAATAATTACCTATAGATTTGTTAAATTTTTGAATAAGTGGAATGTTTGATGTATATTTTGTTATGTTTGTTATTTAGACTGCTATATTTTCTATTCCAAATATTTATTTTCACTATATCTATATATCATAAAGTATGTTATTGCAGTTTATTGTTATACATCTTTACTTTTACAATACATAAATATTCATAATATTTATTAATTAGTGATGTTTTCAATTATATTGATATGGTGGACTAACTACCTTTTTAATTATCTGAGGTAGATGTAGGATAGTTTCATCCTCACAAATAAAAATAAGGGAGAGAATCATAGAGGAAAGGTGGAGAGATCATAATAGTTATGAGTAGAAAGAATAGAACCAATAACTAACACACACTACCACATTAGTTTCTTAAGAAATGTTTGAGTCTTATAGGATTTGATTATATCTGCATTGATTATTTATTACTTATGTTTCACGTACTATGTGTTTTTATCTAGATATTCTCTATATTATTGTTATGATGTTTGATTAGGTTATGTTTGTGTGTGAATCATACTTTATATATTAGTCCTATTTTAATATAATTCTCTGCTATTAAGATCTTATTTTGTACTACTAGACAATATAAAACATTGATTTTAGGTATGAGGTCTTAATCCAAAGATATTTCCAGTTGAAATCCTCCTTATCCAAGTTATAAAGAGATAAGGATCTTAATTTCACTAAGTAAATCCCACTAGGATCATATTTCCAAATAAGTTTTTCATCCCTAAGGAAATGAATGATATGGATTTGTTGAAGGGATTCATTCAGATATTGGAGCAAGTGGACTTGTTACTGCTCCAAACCAGTTTTAGCTAGGTTTCTCTAGCACTTTTTCCCATTTATAATTTCTGAATAGTCCATAACCTTAAGGACATAATTATTCTTGAAAAAGGATATCAAAATTGGGTCATGAAAAGTGGATTTCAAAGGGGTCAAGATATATGGGTAACTCCAAAATTCAACCAAATTACATCTACCAACATTCCATTTGAGACCTTTTTTAAGAATATCCTTACCCACCTACAATGCTTTCTAGAAAGCAAAACCATTGTCAAGACCAGGTCCTGATAGAAATCAATAACCTTCCCCTGAGAGAAGATATTTGGCCCTAATGATTTTGGTCCACTAGTTTTCCTCCTTAATAACCCTCCAGCCTTGATTTATTAGGAGAGCTTGGTTCATTGTTTTGACACTTCTCAATCCTAGGCCTCCTTTAGATATTGGGTGACAAGCTTGGTTTCAAGAGATAAGTGGAAATCTGAATCTGTCTTTAGTAACTCTCCAAAGGAAGGTTTTCTAAATGTGTTCAAATTTATCAGTGATGTTATTAGAATGGTAAAGAGGGACATGAAAGAAATAGGTATACTTTGAAGGGAATTATTTAGGAATTGAACTTTTCCAAGATGTGTTAAAATATTCCCTTTCCATCTTGCCAACTTTTTCTAGATCATGTCAATGAGGGGATTCCAAAATTCATTTTTCATCAAGCCATCAAGTAGAGGAATTCCCAAGTAATCCAGTGGGAGGTTTCTTATGCTATAGCCTAGGATCTTGCTAATTTTAATTTGAAGAGCCAATAGAGTGTTGATGAAAAAGATGGAACTCTTACTAAAATTCACATTCTATCTAGATACCCATTTGAACACCTCAATAATCTTCTTGAATCATCTAGATTTTGAAACCAAAGCTTCCCCCATTATAATTGTGTCATCATTGAATTTCTTATGAGTGACAAGACTAGTGTTAAAGGCACAAATTATTCACTTTATGATATCAGATGTCTTGGCTAAATAAATGAGGTGACTTAAAGCTTCCACCAAAATAATGAAAAGGTAAGGGGATAGTGGGTCCCCTTATCTTAAGCCTCTTTCAGCTAGAAAGAAATCCCTAGGCACCCCACTAATTAAGACTAATAATAGTGGGTTGTGGATATAAGTGGATATTAATTTTTTGACCCAAAGATTGAATCCAATTTTGTCCAAGATTTAATCAAGGAAAAGCAAACAAACCTAGTCATAGGCTTTGTTCATATCTAGCTTTAGGAACATGCCTTGTCGGTATGAATGGGAAGTCAAGTATATGTTTCCATGAATAGTAATTATCCCATCATAAATTTGTCTATCGAACATGAAGGTGCCTTGATACTCAGCTATTATTTTGTTGAGGAGTTGAATTTTAAGGGAAAGACCTTTGGTGTAAATTTTGTAAAAAGTAGAGCACAAGCTTATAGGTCTAAAGTCTGATGCCTTAGTTGCACCCTATTTATTAGGAATGAGTACCAAAAAGGTGTTGTTTAAATCTTGGATCAAGGTTCCTACATTAAATAATTTAGCTGTCGCTAAGTAGACCTCATGATTGATAATTTCCCAAAAGTCCTAGAAAAAGAAAGAAAAGCCATCAGGTCCAAGGGCTTTATCCCCTTATAAAAAGAAAATAATTTCCCTGATCTCTTATTCTAAAGGGGGTATAAGAATGGAATCATTATCTTCCTATGTAATAACCCTAATAAAAAGGTTTCTAATTTGATCCTTAAGGCTAGTGTTTAGAGAGGGGGAGTAGATAAGCAAGGGTTTTAAGTAGTTTACCATGTGGTGAACAACATCTTCCTCCTTTTTGATCCAAGTTATATCCTCTCCTTAGATATATATAATAATATTCCTTTTTGAATTATGGAAGCATAGGTATGAAATAATATTTTGTTTCTATCCCCTTCTTTAAGCCAAATCTTTTTGAATTTTTGCCTCTAATACATTTCTTCTTTAGCCTCTAGATTATGGAATCTGCTAAGGAGTTCCTTCTCCTTCAAGTGAAGGTAAGTAGAATAGCCTGCGTCCAAGATTTCCAATTCAACTTTGTGAATTTATTCTTTAATAATTTTTTTTTGGATAAATATATTTCCAAAGACTTATTCTAAAGCTTAAGCATGTTTTTAACATGTCTCAGTTTCATAGCAAGGATGAACATGGTTGAACCTTGAATAGATATATTACACCATTCCTTGATGTAATCCTCCAAAATATGGTTAGAAAGTCACATTTTTCAAATCTGAATGGAGTGGCCTTGTCTTTAAAGACCTTATCACTTTAAAACACTAGAGGATTTTGGTCAGATCCAATCTTAGGAAGAGACAAGAGGAGAGAAGAGAAAGAATGGATCCAATTTAAAGTAATTAAGAATTTATCAGATCTTAATTGGATATGATTATCACCTAGCCTTATTTTTGACCAAGTGTATTGATTACCTTTGAGTTCCACATTATGTAGATCATCATTGGTAATAAGATCATGTAAATCAGCCATACTATCATAGTAGTGATTGACCCTCCCTTTTCCTTCCCCAAAGACTAGAGGAGAATTGAAGTCTCAAATAACCACCCAATTAAAATTATTAAATTAGTTGTTGATCTCAATTAGATTATCCCACAACTTCTTCCTTTCAATTTTAGAATTTGGAACATAGACATTTGTAAGGATCCAAGAATTCTTATCTCAAGCATTAGCAAAATAAATAGTGATATGATTATCTTTGGTAAGGAGGTGATCTCCATTCATGAAAAAAGGGTACTATAAAACTATTAGGCCACCTGATGCTCCTTTAGCACTATTACAGATATAAAATGAGTTACACTAAATGTTTGACTTGATCTTCAAAAGTTTGTCTATAGACATCTTAGTTTCTTACAACAAGAGAATATCTGGCTTGTGTTTCAAAACAAGGTTTATAGCTAGTCTTTGTTTAGTGGGGTTATTTAGAGCCCTTATGTTCCAAGAGAGGGCATTCATCTCTTATTTTTAGGGTAGTGATGGAGGGTAATTGTCATTCCCTTTGACACTTGTCTATTTATTTCCTCACATCAAGAGCTATAGGAAGAGGGTCTACCTTTTGATTTATATTTGTACCCAACTTCTACTTTCTTCCTCCCCTTTTTGTTATGGACTTTTTCCCATGTGTCCTCATCTTGAATTGAACCATCAATTTATTTAATGGAAAACAAGGAGGTTTTACCTTTTAAGAATTTGATATATTTGGGTTCACATATAGAAAATAAAGGTGAAGATTAGATAGGAATCTCCTGTAGGACTAGTTTGGCATCCAATAAAGACAAAACACGAGGCAAATGATAGGAAGAGATACAAGGGGGAAAGGCAAATGGGAGTTGACAAGGGAGAATGGAGAATGTTAGAGAATCAAAAGTGGCCTTAGTTAAAATGTCCTATAGTAAGGGAGTAGGAGTGGGACTTGGCAAGGTAAGGGGAAGTGGGGAGGGAGATAGAGGTTAAGAAACATGGGGAGTATTGAGGATATTGAGAGCAGAGGGGGCTTGTGAAGCTACCAAAGGATTTTTACTAATGATCAAGGGGGATAAGGATGGATTAGGGGAAGATACAAAGGATAGGAACTAAGGTGGGGAGGGGGGAGGGGGGAGTAAGGAATTAAAGGGATGTGGGAGGAAAACAAGAGGGGGAGGAGGTGGGAGGGGAAAGGGGATGGGGAGATGGTTTGGGAGAGGTGATGAGGCCTTGAGAGGAGGGAGAAAGAGGGATTTTAGGGGGTGAATGGAGAGATAAGAATTAGGGGGAGGAGAGGAGGGAGCTTTAGAAGAATATTTCCTAACCTAAGATGGAGAGGGAGGAATAGGAGGCTTCTTAATATAGGGGTAGGATTTGGAGGAGTGGCTCAAGATGTTATAGGTTTGAAAAATATTTGAGGATCTATCAAAATTGATTTTTTGTATCCAAGTGCCATACTTGGATTTAATTTTGATGGAGTGGATCAAAGGTTTGTATATTGGAATGAAGACATAAACCCTAGCTACCAAAAGATGCCTTTTGAAATGTGTTACAAGTCAATGGATATGGGCTACCCTAAGGCCCTATCAATATAAAAAATAACTTTTGGGGCCCAAAATTCTAGTGGGAGTTCAAGAAGGCTGATCTAAACTAGAATGTCTTCTAAAACTAAGTAATTGAGATTAAGGCCTACCTTCCATTTGTGAAGGTAGATTATTGATTTTCCCATGAACCATGGACCACCCATGAGAGTCTTAAGAGTGTATTCAAGATGAGATAAGTTGATCAATAAAAATTTCCTAGCCATGGAAATAATGTTAATCTAAATTTTGGGTTTCTATTTACGATTAGCCCATTCTCAGAAAGATTCAATATGAGGGCAAAAGTCATTGAATTTTGCCAAAATGGAGTTTGAAAAAGAGGAATCAATGTTTTCAATAATGCCATTCATAAGTTTTAGACTTACCTCATTACACTCCCCTATGGGCACAAGAAGAGAATCGAAAGGAACAAACTGATGATGTTTAACTATGACCAGATCAACCCAAGAGGCCTATTGCTTACCTTTGTCAGGAGGAGTGAGACTCTATGGACCCTGATTATGCTCCTTATCTATTGAATCTAGATTCTTTAAAGCTTATAATGAGAGAGGTGCCCCACCCAATGACTCCTTTTCAAGATCTTTTGTTGCCAAGACTGGATTATCAGGTTATGGATCCCCCATCTCCCACCCATCACTCTTGTTCAATTTTTTTGTTTTTTCTCTTCTCCTACCCATTGCTTGTTCAAATTTCCACCTCTAAAATTGTTCAAATGATGTGATTAGAACAACTTATTGATGAATTTTGCCTTGAGGTAAGAATAGGTTTGGTTGGAGATCCTTTATCAAATTTTTTTATAACTTTTTTTTTTGAAAATGGTGGACCTATAAGGAATTAAAACATAATTTATGTGCCCAAATATTAATACCTATAGATTTTAATGCTAAAATAAGTGGATAGATCACCTCATTTTACTCACCCAAGTGTCAAAAAAATGACAAATGAGATGAAAATGCATTATATTTGGCCTAGTTTAAAGTATGATGTTGTTGATTTTATTTCAAAATGCTTAGAATGTTAGTTAGTGAAGGTTGAAAATGGTCATATTGGAGGTTTGTTATATCCTCATGTAATACTATAAGGTAAGTGGGTTGTAGTCTCACTTGATTTCATTTTTGGATTTCCAAATTCATGCATTATGCATGACACTATATTTGTAGTGATTGACAAATTTACCAAAGTCTCTCAATTTATAGTAATTTGATTAATGATGCTTTTGTGTTTGCATAACATTTTGTGAAGGAAGTGATTCATTTGCATGGCATGTTTGATGTAATTATATTAGATAAAAATATTTTTTTACTTCAATATTATATAAGACTTTGACCATAAAATCTGAAACTTAATTAAATTTTTGTTATTCCTACCACCCAAAAAAATATGGCCAAATGGAAAGACTTAACCATGTTTTGGAGGACATGTTAAGAATGTATGTCATGGCCTAAAAAACTAAGTGGTAATATTTATTACATCTAGTCAATTATACATACAATAATTCATATCATTATATAATTAAAATGTCTCTATTTGAAGCTTTGTATGGGATTAAATAAAAAACCCCACTTGGATGGGATAACATGGAAAACTGAGCTATTATTTGCCTAGATGTACTATAGGAATATGATAAAAAAATCTATCTGATATGCCAAAATCTATAAGTTTCTTCAAATGGGCAAAAGAGATATGTTTATCATAAAAGACAACCTCATGAGTTTCATGTTGGTGATAAATTTTTTGTAGATGTTAGACCTCATAAAATCTCAATCAATTTTGGAAAGAATTATAATTTAGATCCATGTTTTTTTGGACCCTTTAACATTATAAAAAAGATTAGCCATGTTGCCTATCAGTTGGCCCTTCTTCCTTCTCTATCTAGGATTCATGATGTTTTCCATTTTGGTTTATTAATAAAATATATATGAGATCCTTCTCATATTTTGGATTAGAAAAATATTTGAGTTATGGAAAAGGAAAAGATCTAGTTAGAACCTATGAAGATCTTATGCCATTGTAACATTAAATTAAGAAATAGATATAATATATAAAATTTGGTTTAATGGGATTTGTTGAGTGAAGGAAGTGATAATTGGGAAGATGAGCATATTTATGCGTAGTATTATCCTTGGCTATTTTATCCATCAAGACAATTCCTCTCTTGGAGGGGGAGGATGTGATGACCACATATTTTGATGCATTTTATACTACCATTGATACATTAATTTATGATGATCTCTTTGATATTGGTTGGCATTTTGTTATATTACTGTAGATATTATATTGATCAAAATCTTATATTTCTATTATCACTAATTACTTGTTATGTTTCATCATTATGTTATATCATTATTAACATGAAGGTATCTTGGATGCATTATAATGTTGTATTTGAATATTTTATTTAATTCATAATTTATTTTAATAATTGGATATGCATATCTTGTTTAGATATTGTTTATGTCATATTATGTGACTATAGGAATAAGTTAGTGAGCTAAGCTTGATGATGGATTTTGACTGTTCAGGAATGAGGAGGTTATGGAGTATTGGAAAAGATTTTGATAATATTCTAAGCCATGATTACATTTAGAGCCTTTCATTATTAGTAAGTCTATTTGAGTGATTCTTATTCATTATTTTTATTTTTAGTCTTTATTAATTTATGTTTCAATATGTACAGACTTTGAATGGGATAATCATAATGATTATCAATTGTCTTGTTTCTCCTTTTAGACTATATTGGTTCTGAATATTTTTCCCTAACTTGGACCATTTTTAGGTCATCTTATTCAAAATTATGGGGTATTTGAATACATTTATATTCTCCTTAATGATATTAGATTTTTATTTTAAGGGTCTATGTCAAGGACTTAACCTACCCATTCTTTTTTGGAATCCATATGAGTTATTATTTTTTTGGGTTGTTTTTAATCCTTTAGGATAATTTTCTTGGTAAGTGGTAATTTGTCATTGAATGGGGCTATGATTAGACCACCATGGAATGTTAATTAATTTTTGGTTGGAATTTTAAAGGGGTTGACCTTGGTTGTGGATTAGGTCATGATGGCATGACATTTAAAGGTTCCCTCCATTGAGTTACTTTCTTTGGTTATTTTGATTATTATTTTTTTTATCAATCTCAACCCAAACCTAAGTCGATACTATCACTTTTCTTAGTGTATTTCATGGGACCTTGGGATAAAATTAAACTAGTCTATAGAGCTTGGATGGTTGTTTGTTAGTTTCATTTTCTCTAGGACTTAATGAGTTGTGTGGAATGAGGTGTTATGTTTATTGAGTATTTTTATTGATGTCAAAGGTGCATCTTGTGAAGGTTGATGTTAAAAGTGACTAAGGATAGTTGGTAGTATGTGATGTGATAAGTTACATGGAAGAGTGTTATCATGAGATAAATAGAAAGAGAGAATTTGAAGATAGCTAATGTCTTATGTCTGAATGATTTATATCACTGTTAATGTTAGCATGGAAGGTATAGGTCATTGATGTCAAATGCATAGAAAGTATAGTCATAACATGAATAGGTATGTGCATAGTGAAATGAATGAAAACAAGCATGTGAAGTTTGAATGACATTGTTTGAGCATGTGAGTAAGGTATAAAATAATTCATGAGATTTTTAGGGTGAGCCTATAGGGGTAGGACCTTCAATCTATGTTTGTACCTTAACCACTCTTGAACCTTACCTAGCCTAGTGAGGTATGAAGATCATATTTCAAGGTAAGTATGTACATGAGAGCATGCAAAGAGGTGAGATAAGTTTCTTTAGGTATGATCACAAAATTTTAGGTCAATATTTGAATTAAAAGAGCATGAATCATTATTTTAGGCATTCTCAAGCTCATAAAATGAGGTACTCAAACTTGAGAAGCACTTTCAAGAATTTGTTGGCATGTGTAACCCCTACATGGGAGTCTGTGATATTTAGGAGACATGAGAAAGGATCATAGATAATATCTCTATACATTAGGTTTGGATTCAAGTGGTAGTCCTTTATGAATAATTGTTAACACTAAAACATGTGTTAAAACTCCATAAAACCATAATGAGGACTTGATGTGAAATATTTTGTTCAAATCAGCTTAAGATGGATTTAAATGCCTAGATAATCTATTGAATCATGTATTCAACTCTCCTTAAGTGGTGGTGGTTAGTTAGATGAGAGATAAAATGTACAAATATAGGCTTATTTATCAAGAAATTTTTGTGGCTCTCAAAAGTTGATTTGGTCAATAAGAGTAAATGGATGGTAGAGAAGTTATAGAATCATTTTACATGTGCATGATTTTTTTGGATATGTTATATCCTTAAAGTGGTCTAAATTGATCATCCAAATAAGCCATTCATAGATAGACCTAATGGTACAAATAATGTAAAACCTAAGTAGAGATGAAGAGATAGATTTGAGGGAGTGTCCATGATATATTGATGTAATAAAGTGCATGAATAAGTTATTTATGACTTTTAAGTCATGATAATGCTTTAGAGAAGCTTTGGAGGTTAGTGTAAGTGGTGAAAATGTTTCTCATATAAGTTCAATAAATTGGTGTACAAGACTAATATTTTCCATTAGATCATATGAATTTTAAATCTAAAGATCTTTTAGAGATCTCATAGAACCATTTTTATGCATTAGGAATCATGACAAGTTTTTACATAGGTGTTGGAGGTCTAATTCTTCATGACTAGTTTTTGAGGTGATTTGGTAGTTCTGAGTAAGCAAGTTATAAATATGTTCTTGAGCCCTTATTTCCTAATTGAATGTGTTCCAATAATTTAGCAATGACCCTAAGGTCATGTCTAATATTTCTTAATGGTTTTTTTTCATGGTTGATTATATTAAGGGTTGTTTAGCTTCATTATTTTAAGATAGACTTTTGAGGTACATAGGCCTAATAGGGTAGTTTGTCCTAAAGGAGCCTTTATGTTATGAATGAAGGGTGTAGGTCTAATCAATCATGGAGGAGGTCAGAAGATTTCATTGCCTAGGTGATTGAATGGGTTTTTTTATTTATAGATAAGGCCATCTAGGCCTAAAAATATCAAGTGTTAGCATTAATATGGTAGACCTAATGCAATTAGGTCTCCTTGATACCTAAAGGAGGAGTAAGGGCTAATTTACTTATGGTAGACCAAAAAGTGTTTAAATTTTTATTTAAAAATGTTAATAAAATATTCTAATACATATTTTGTGGATGATATAAGAGGTTAAAGATGTGTGGCTAACCAAGTGGTGTGTAATGATGAGACTAATATATATATATATATATATATATATATATATATATATATATACAAGGTAGTTTAAGCCTATTTGAGTGTGTGAAAAAGGAACAAAAAAATGATGCATGGTTGACTAGAAGGAGGTCTTGAAATGAGTTATAGACCATAAAAAATATTAGAGGTGTGGTCATCATGAGGTGGATGAGTTTTTGCTAAGTCACTGAGGAAGTTGGTGCTTCCTTGAAATTATATGCTTGTTAAAGTCTAGTCAAGTGGGTGATTGACTTTATTGGTATTGTTGATCCATGTTGAGTTGGTGCTCAACTAAATTGGATCTTTAATTTTATATTATAATAGCTTATTTATATAGATAATAGTGTGTTTTTCTTCTTGTGAGGGTTTCCCACTCATATATTTGTTCTCTTGTTTCATGTTCATGTGAATGGTTCTTTATGCATTGCTAGATCACTATGATGTTTTCATGGTTCCTAAATGTTAAATTATAATTGAAATAAAGTTTTTTTTTAAAGACTAATTTAACCCACCCCCTCTCATTAATTATGTTTCCAATAATTGGTATCATAGTATGGTCCTTTGAAGTAGGCCTAACCGCTTAAAGGAGATCCTAAAAGCACAAACATGTCTACTAATCAAATATAAGGAGGTTCCTCAACCAACAAGGCTCCTCTCTTCAATGAGACTAAATATGAATTTTTTAGAATCAAAATGAAGACTTATATAATGTATTTAGGCTATGAGATATATTAATTGTTTATTTATGGATTCACTTCAGCTCCTACACCACCAACTGATGTGCTAAGCAAGAAGGCAAGTTAAAACAACTCTAAGTCAATGAATGCCATTCTATGTGGTCTTTCAGAGTCAAAATTTATAAAGGTTATGTATTATGATTCATGTAAATATATTTAGGAAAAGTTGAAAACCGCCTATGAAGTAGATACCAGAGTCAAGTTGGCAAAATTGTGAACCCACCGAAGGTAGTTTGAATGTCTGATAATGAAAAAATTGCATCTTATATGTTAAGATTAGATGAAGTGTTAAATGTAATCAAAGGTCTAAGAAAAACTTTGGACGAATAAATAGCATTAAAAAAGGTATTAAGATCCCTGACATCCAATTTTGATTCAAAAGTCTCTGTTGTGGAGGAGATCAAAGATCTCAATAAACTACATATGGATGAGCTTCATGGTATCTATACTGCCTATAAAATGAGAAAAAGTGATGGAAGATATTCTAAGAATTAATATGGATTCAAAGATAATAAAATCACAAGGTAAAAGGGTCAAGTATGATGTCGATAGAAATATTGATGATGACAAGATAAAATCCATGTTTGATAGAAAACTAAGGAAAGGATCAGGTAAGTATAAGGGCAAGTTTCCATTTAAGATATTTAATTATTATAAGATTGGTCACTTTGAATATAAGTTCCCTAACAAGGATAATAATGAGCATGATGGAGAGCATGATTAACATCATGGTAAGGATAAGAGTTTCTATAAGATTGACAAGAGCAAAAAGAGTTTCAAGAAGTATGAAGGCAATAAAGTGTCATTCAAGAACAAGAGAAGTTTTTATAACAAAGAAGATAATAGATACTCTAATATAAGTGACACAATTATTTATGATACTGATGATAACATTAATGATCATGATAGTAATGAAACTCTATTCATAGACATAAAAATCAATAATTAAGGTTATTCAAAAGGGAAAGGTCTTATGGAAGTTGAAAAATTAGATGAAGAAGAGACTAAAGTGAACCTTGAGGCAAAATTGGTGAGTGATCTAGAAGAGTTGAATTTACAAAGAAGGAAGAATTAGAAACTAAGATAATTGGTTAAGGGTTATGGGGAACAAATCAATCTCTTTGAAGAGAGACTAAGTAACAACACCAACGAACATGAAGAGATCATTAAATAGTTGTAAAATCATATTGATATTATCACTGTAAGTCTTGAGACCAAAGAGGAAGAATAAACCAAATTTAGAATAGAAATGGAGTCCTTGAAGGCATAATTAGATCAAGCAACAATCAAATCAAATACATATCATAAGTTTTAAAATAACACTAAAATTATTGATGATATTTTGAATAGTCACAAGTATCCACATGATAAGATAGGTTTTGGTTTCAAATAATACCAAAAGGAAAACAAAGAGAGTTAGACCTCAAAGGACAATGGGATATCAAAAAGTGATGGTACTAATAGAGTGAAGACCTATGTAGAAACTCTAAAATTAGTTATCCAAATTAACCATGAATAAGTCATTAAAAATATAACTCCTTCAATAGACAACAAAGGTATAGTTGCATCATTCAACAATCATCAAAAGATAATTCCTATCAAACAAACAAGGTATGTGAATTCTGTCAATGGTTACTATTTTTCATGAAATAAATATGAACATAGAGCTATAGATTGTAGACATCATACTATCATCAACTCCTCATGGAAAAATATGATGAATATTTATTTCAATAGTATAATAATAATTATATGCTAAAACTATGATCAAAGAGGACATATTGTAATAGATTGTAAGATGAGGCATATGAGGAAGATAAATCAAGACAAAAAGGTACATAGTCATACCACGGAGAAGTAGATCAAGAATTTAGATGTTGTAAACTAGGTGAAAGAGGAGTAGAAGACTAAAGAAGAAGAATCTATGCTATCTCAGACTACCTTTAATATCCAAGATGAAGACATGAAGTGGTAAATAGATAGTGGTTTCTCAATCCACATGATAGGAGATAAGAACAAGTTCATTTCATTGAATGAGAATGCTACAGGGATAATAAGATTTAGAGATAACATAATTTTCAATATTTTTAGCAAGGGTATATTTATTTTAGACAATGGAAATACCAAGATATATAATGTGGTGTATGTGTAAATCTTGAAACATAACTTGTTTAGTGTAATTCAAATGTGTAACCAAGGACACACACTGACATTTCATGATAGAGGGTGTGATGTAAAGAGAGCCAAATTAGTAAGGCTAATTACCAATGATAAGAAGAATGAGAATAATCTATATGTATTGAATTAGATAAATAAGGAGAGATGCTTTATGAGAAACATGGATGAATTTTGGATATGACACAGAAGCTTGGTCTAGCTAAACTTTGATAATCTATTCAAGATTACCTCTAAGAAGTCTGTGAAGAATATGCCTAAAATCACCAAACCTATAAATAAACTTTGAAAGGCATGTCAACATGGTAATAAAATATAAAGAGGTTCAAGTCTAAGGAGTATTCTACTAAAATACCTTTAGAGTTAATACACACTAATCTTTATGGACCTAAAATAATCTAAAACATTTAAGGAGATATCTATTTCATGCTATTGAAAGATGACTACATAAGAATGACTTGGGTAGAATTATTGAAATAAAAGTCAGAATCTCTTGATAATTTCAAAGCATGTAAGGCTATAATTAAGAACGAAATGAATGTAAAGATCAAATGCCTAAGGTCTGATAGGGGAGATTTTTGGTCTAACAAATTTGATGAATTATATGAGGTCCATGGGTAAGGAGATAATTCTCAATAACTAGGACACCTCAGTAAAATAGGGTAGTCAAAAGAATGAATATAATAGTTCAAGAAATGGTAAGGACTATGATAAATGAATCAATATTATTTGATGGATACTAGAGAGAGGTATTAAGCACTACATTCTACATTTTAAATAGAGGATAGATAAGGATTAATGGCAATAAAACTCCTTATGAACTGTGGAAAGGTAGACCTACTAATATGAAATATTTTAGAGTGTTTGGAAGCAAATGATTCATCAAAAGGAATGAGGAAGACTTAGGTAATTTTGATTCAAATTCTGATGAAGGAATATTCTTGTGATACTCGTTAATATACTTAGCTTGTAGATGTTATAATAAGATGTTGAATAATATTGGAAAACACCAATGTGAATATTGATGAGACCAATTCTAAAAAGTCGCACTCTTAGTCAAAGAATGTATTACAAAATTTGGACTTCAATAATGAATAAAAAATAATAGAGATAGATGAATAAGAGTAAGAAGTTTAGGAATGATAATATTCAAAATTTTGTTTAAGATAGATTAAGAGAGAGCATCCTTAATCACAAATCATTGGCAAAAAGGTTGCTTATAAACAAGGAGAAAGTTCATAAGTAACCTAAATCAAGAGAATGTTCCTTTATTGTCTAAAATTAAACCTAAGAACATTATATAAGCAATTAAATACAAGTTATATATAGGTAATATTAATGAGGAGTTAGAACAAATAGAAAATATTGAGAATCGGTAACTAGTTCCTAGGCCTAAAGATAAAAATGTCATTGGTACAAAATGGGTGTTTAGGAACAAACTAAATGAAGATGGGGAATTCACTAGGAATAAGGATAGATTGGTATGAAAGGGGTATACACAAGTATAAGGGGTATACTTTTAGGATAACTTTACTCCAATATCAAGATTGGAGGCTATTAGATTATTTATAACATATGCAGGATTCAAAGGGTTCAAGGTGTATCTAATGAATGTCAAATCAGATTTTATAAATGGGCACATGGAAGAGGAGGTGTACATAAAGAAACCTAAGGGTTTATCATTATTAGGTAACAAGGACTATCTATGTAGATTAAAAAAGGCTCTTTATGGTCTAAACTAAGCTCTTAGAGCTTGGTATGCTAGATTGGACAAAAACCTATTAGACCAAGGATCCAAGAGATGAGTTATAGATAATAACTTATACATAAAGATATAAAATGATCATCAAGTGATATTAGTTGTCTATGTGGATGATATCACATATAGTGGAAGTAGTGAGAGTATGAGTAAGGCCTTTGTAGATATGATGAAGAAGGATTTTGAGATGTCTATGCTGGGAGAACTATCATCTTTATTGGGTTATAAATCATTCAATAAAAAAATGTATACTCATTTCAAATGCTAAGTACATAAGAGAGATGATAAATAAATTTGAGATGGAATATTTCAAGGTATTTATCACACATATGATCATTCGGTGTAAGTTAATCAAGGAGGATGAATCTCCAAAGGTCAATTAGACATCATATAAGTCAATGATTAGAATTATTTTGTACACTATTAACTGTAGACTTGATATCATGAAATAAGTAGGTCTTATGGGAAGATTTCAAGAATATCTAATGGAAATTAATTTACAATGAGCCAAGAGGATCTTAGGTATCTCCAGGGGACTATGGAGTTTTTTATGTGGTATCTAAGGAGCAAGGAGTTTGATTTAGTAGCCTATATAGATGAAGATTTGGTAGAGAGTATAGATGATAGGAAAAACACTAGTGGAGGATCTTTCTTCTTAGGAAAGTGTCTATTGTCATGGATAAGTAAGAAGTAGTCATTAGTGTCATTGTCTACTATTGAGAATGAGTACATTATAGTAGCTTCATGTTGCACTCAAGTCCTCGGATGAAACAAAACTTAGAACACTGTAAGTTGGAGAATGATAGCCCTAGTCCTATCTATTATGACAGTATAAGTGTCATAATAATCTCAAATAATCTAGTTGTGTACTCAAGGAATAAGCACATTCCCATCAAGTCTCATTTCCTAAGAGAATAAGTAAGTGAAAAAAATGTCAAACTTGAGTATGTATCTACTAATGATCAAATTGAATAGATTCTAACCAACCCACTTCCAAAGAAAACATTTAAACATCTAAGACATGAATTGGGTGTAAATATTATCCCTAAAAGTCATTAAGATAGTCAAGTGCTTAGGGGGAGCTAATCAGGTGGTTCACCTATAAATAGTTAAGATAGTCAAGTACTTAGGGGGAGATAATTAGGTAGTTCATTATCTCCAAGGGTAAGTGAGTAGTGATGATAAAGTATGTAGATACATGAAGATAGGTTGAATAATGTTTTCAAGGTTGGGATCATGGTTGATTTTTGTGGAGCTTAAGCAGGTAAATGTAGATGGATATTATCCATCTCCATGGAATCAAGGTACATGAAGGAAGGTGAGTGGTCATGTATATCTAAGTCCTTTTAAAGGAGGTAGGCATGGAGATAGGGGAGCATGTTTATATGATGCTTCATATAATCATAATCCTATGTTTTGAGTTTTTTGTTGTAAGAGGTGTGATCCAGGAAGTTGTAGGTACCTCTTTGTCATTAATGTCAAAGGGGGAGAAAGTTTATAATAAGGGATAAATAACCTATTGAGAGAAGTTTTGAAAGTGGTTTTCATCAATGACAAAGGGGGAGATTATTGATTATTCTCATTGATCTCAAAGTTTCATCTTGTGAAGGTTGATGTCAAAGGTGACTAAGGATAGTTGGTAGTGTGTGATGTGACAAGGTGCATGGAAGAGTGTTGTAATGAGAGAAAGATAAATAGATATTTTGAATACAACTAATGTTTTATGTTTTCATGATTTATATAATTATTAATGTTATCATGGAAGGTACATGTCACTGATGTCAATTACATCAAAATCATAATTATAACATGAAGAAGTATGTGCCTAGTGAAATTAATGAACACAAACATGTGAAGGTTGTATGTCATTGTTTGAGCATGTGAGTAAGCTATAGAAGCATTCATGTTAGTTTTAATGTGATCATATAGGGGTAGTAACTTCAATATTAGTCCTTACCTAGACCACTCCTAAACCATTCCTAGCCTAATGAGGTATGAAGATTAGATTTCAAGGTAAGTATACTCATGACAACATGGATAGAAGTGAGATTAAAGTTGTTTTAGGTATTATCACAATGTTTTACGTCAATATTTGAAGGAAAATTATAGGAATCATTATTATAGGCATTATCTAACTCATAAAAAGAGGTACTTAAACTTGAGAAGTGCTTTTAGGCATTTATTGGCATGTGTAACCTCTAGATGGGATTCTAAGATATTTAGGAGAGATAGGGAAGGGTCATAGATAAGATCCTTAATCATTAGTTTTGGATTCAATTGGTAGTCCTTTACAAATAATCATTAATACCAAAACATGTGTTAAGCCTCCCTAAAACCCTAATATGGACCCAATGTGATTTTTTTTTCAAATGAGATTAGGATGGATTCAAATTCCTATATAAACTATTAGATCATGTATTCAACTCTCCTAGGTACCACTAGGTCGTGGTGGTTAGTCAGATGAGAGAGAAATTGTATAGGTACAAGTTTATTTATCAAGAAATTGTTGTGTTTCTCAAAAGTTTAATTGGTCAAAAAGAGTAAATGAATGGTAGAAGAAGATAGAAACTCATTTTACATGTCCATGATGTTTTCTAGATAGGTTATAGCCTTCAATTTCTCTAAATTGGTTATCCAAGTAAGCTAATTGTAGACAAACCTAATGGTGTGGATAATGTAAAACCAATGGAGAGATGAAGAGATATATTTGAGGGTCTATGCATAATATATTGATGTAATAAAGTTCATGAAGAAGTTATTTATGAATTGCAAGTGTTGGCCAGTTTTGGACCACATAGCAAGCTTACCTAAATGCAGTGTATTTTCTTAAGGATCAAGTATGAACCAAGGCTTAGATAGGATTTTTTGATGAATTAATGGACCAAAGGGATCTTAACGAGTTTAGATCTTTTGAAAACACTTTGAGCTTGATTAAAAGTGTATCTTGCCAATTTATAAGGGGCAGGTCTATAGTTGCAAAGAGACCCTAAGGGTTGTCAAAAGTGATTGGGTTAAGTATGGAAATACAAGGAATCCATTTAGTTCTTCATTTTGTTCATCTAGGTATCTTAGGTCTAGTGGAAGAAATACTGAGTGGGTAGTTTGTTGATGTTAGATATCACATGTGTGGATGAGTCAAGGAAAATTGGTCATATGTGTTTGTTCACTTTTGTGCCAAGTTTTATGTCCTCTACCAAAGTGAATCAAAATTTATGGAGATTAAATTTGGCCTCTCAACCAAATTGTATTGTTTTCCATACTTATCCATTTTCAAAGAAATTCAATAAGAGCCAAGTGAGAATCTTGACAAGGACATATTTCTCATGTGTAATAGTTTCAAGATAAAATAGTCACATGGGTTTGTTCATCGTGGTCTCTAGTTACTACATTCAAAGTTCTAGGTCTTCCAAAAAAGATTAAATGGAGTTATGCATGTGAAAATTTGGCTCTTTGAATAAAATTTGTATGTTTCCATAGCCATTTTTGAGCCACGACATCATGCACGATCAAGTGGACTAGATAATTTGAGTATTTAATAACTTCACCTAGAAATATCTTAGGACTAATAGACTAGATGGTTTTTTTAATTTTTGACCATAAGAAGATCTCCTAAAATTTTGGTGGCTCCATGATTCTTTTGATTCAAGATATAAGCCTTCAAAGATAGTTAAAATGGACCAACATCTTAAGATGTTGATGATAACATAAAATTAAATCTCAGGTAAATATATATGTGCTTTAATTTTATGGTTCATGGGATGTCAATCACATTTTTTAGGACATCGAATGATAGTCGGTAGAATGTCAACTTTAAAGATATAAAAAGACAAATCCTATCAATATTGAATTTAATAGTTATGTAACCATCCATAATGGTCATGCAAATTTCATTTGACAGGAGTGAGGATGTCAATTTTAGGGTCATGAAATAGCCATTGGATTTCAAATGATGGGTTTTAATAGATTAATGATTAATGTTTGATTGAACATCTAGATCTAATGGTAAGCAAAGGTCAATGGGTCAATGAATCTCAAGGGTGAATATGTGTGTGATAAGTGTCAAGGATGCATTCAATAGGTATAAAATTGATGATCTAAAGGCCTTCATATATATTGAAATTAATAGTGATTTGAGTCAACATGTTAATGATCTGAGTCAAAATTTGACAATTAATCAGATTAAGGATGAGCCCAAAATTCTTGATGGAGGTTAAGAAGCTATTTTTGACCAAGAACATAAGGTTTTGTAGGGTCTTCCCAATGCCATTAGAGCTATCTCAAATGCCATATAATGGTTTAACTAATGTATTAGGATATAAATGATATAAACGTACCATCATTGGATCTAATATTTATCTCTAGTTTTATAAGCTAGAATTTATAGGGTTCATTCTTGAGACTAGTTCATTGAGTTAAAGAAGGATCCATGTATAATGAATTCCTAACTCTTATATAAATAAAGTGGGGCCTAAAAAGTGCTATATGGTCTATGATTTTGTTTTAATATAGACAACTATAATAAAACTAATGTCCTTAGATTGGTTTTCCATCTAGAAGTAGGACCTATGATCTAGATATGAAATTGAAGCAGATAGGTGAATAAGGTAAAGGGTTTTCATCCTTTAGCATGGCCATATTCTTGATAAGTAGTCACCTAGAAAAGATGGAGCAATGATTTAGTTACATTTATGATCATGAGGTTTTGACCTCAAGTAAAAGATAGTGTGAAAAATCAAAGAAAAGGTTTAATGATGAGAACTGTAGCTAGGAACATTTAATGCATCCTTGGAACCTTTGGGAAATTTTTCACTCAACAAGCCAAAGGTAGTGTCCTAATTGATCAAAGAAGTGATAAGGTTTCCATTGGTTAAAATGTAAAGGTGGTTGTTTAGGTTTAATTATTGACTTAGGACAAGTTTTATTTTTATAATATCATGCTCACACAATCTTTCTTTTTATTTCTCTTTTCCTATATATTTTGGTCTCATTGCCTTTGAGGGGGTTCTTAGCATTTAGAATTTAGCATTTTCTTTCCTATGATAAGGATAGTCATTAAGAGTCTTGAAAAAGTGTGCTCATTTGATAAGGTTAAAAAATATCAAAACATTTTAAGAAATACATTTTTAAGTAATAGGATCAACTCTTTGCCTATCTCTTATATTTAATCAGTGTTTAACATGCTTCTATATGGTAAATTTGTGAAGGAGATTCTTCCTAGTTTAATGTCCTTCTGCTTACCTCTTTGAAGGTGTTTTCAAGCTAACTTTTAGGTTTGGATTAGTGTTCTATTATTAACCTCTTACATGAAATATTTATGCCATTAGTTAGATTGTGAGATTGAATAAGCTATAGTTGTCTTTTTTAATCTAGTGTGTGTTCAAGATTATATGACTGACCATTTAATTTTGGTGCATCACCCTTTTAGCCTTCCTAGGATCCCTAATTATCTTCCTAACCTTTTTACCTAAAAATCATTAGTATATCATTAATTTAGGTGAGCATCAAGAACAAGTTAGCCTTATTTGGAGGTTCAACCCCACCATAGGTGACCCATAGCTTGGGGCTGTTCCCATAATTCTATTCAAATCAGAAAGGGCCTGAAGAACCCTCTTCCAAAGGGTGTAATTTTGAGTTACAATATTTCTATCACACTCGATGGTACCCACTTATTTAAAAAATAAGATTGATCAATGTTGATTCTAGTTTGATTAGATTTACAGTAGTTAAGCTCTTAAACAACAACATCTAGTGACTCCAAAAGGAAGAATCAATACTATGGTTCAGATCAATAGCTTCATCTCATGAAAAAGGTGACAATAAGGTTAGCTTCAAGAGGTATTTAGTGTTTTTTTAACTACCTTTAAAAACATCAAAAAGATTAACGTTTTCCAATACTCATCTATATCAAGGAGATTTTTCTCCTAGGCTTACTCTTGCAAGAAGACATTTATTAACCCCTTTCATATCCATGGTATCCCCTAGAGATTTTATCACTTTTAATGTCCAAAGCCCTCTATCCATTGCTAACAATGATAGTATCCTAGTTGTATCCCTTAAAAGTGTTCCCTATTACATTAGAGACTAAGCTATAACACCCTCTAAGCACCTCATGGACATAGCCAATTGCCAAAGATCAATGTTGTAGACAAACCACCAAGAAAGGTGAATGAGGTTCTCACCAATGTAGCCAAAGGGACAAATGAAAGGAAATAAAGTAAAGTAGTCAACCTTCCTCCCTTCTATATTTAAATAATCATTGGTAAGTCTTTGATGCACAATTAATTAGTGGATAGTGGGGTTAGTACCTTATTGATGTCAAAGTCCATAGTTGATCATCTTGGTCTAAAATATGAGCCATAGTCCAAAGGAGTGATACAACTTGATGGTTCTTCTTCTAAGCCATCTGGCATAATCAAGGACCTTAATATAACCATAAAATATTTTCTTAGTGTCTCAATGGCCCAAGATTCATTTATCTTGGGTGTGTCTCCTCACTTTGCACTATGCTTTTCCAAAGAGTTCAAAAAAAAGATAAGGGTCTATCTTGTAGAAAACTAGTCTTATATGGTATTCAGGATGAGTTATAGAGATAAAGTGTCAATCAAAGTTGATCCCATTACACAATTCCATATAGAGCCATATAGATGAGATAATGTCAACATCAATTACACCATCATTGATGAGACTGAATTTGCAATGGGTTAGGATTTAAACACTCATCTATAAGAAGTACCAAACATGCTCTTGGATGAGCTGTGGAATGATATCCAATTAGTGTACCCCTTAGAAGGTGTTGAAGAAAGTGACTTGGGTGTCTTTTATTTACATAAAGATAAATAGCCTATTCCATCTCTCATGAGGCCTCAAAAAGATCCTAGTGGTCTATGGAAGTTGTTATTTGATGTTTCAAGGAGTAAAAAGTGCATGTAGGTGTCATGATGATATCCCCTTCAAATGATAAGTACTTATCTTTATATAGGTTCCAATTCAACTACTCCTACAATACATTAGAATATGAAGGTCTCATCCATTGCCTTAAAATGGGCCAATACTAGAACTATCAAGTACTTACAAGTCTATGGGGATAGAAAATTGGTTGTACACTAGGTCAAAGGTTAGATTCCACTAAGAACCCTTTAATGAAGTTATATAAACATAGAGTGTGGGACCTATTTGAGAAATTTAAGGTTTTCAACATCTAATCAGTGCTGAGAGGCAAAAATCAACATGTTGATAACCTAGTAGTTATGGGGGCTCATTTTGACATCCCTAATAAATTAAAAAGGACCATGTTTCAACCACATGTAAAAGTGGTAATAAGACCATTAGTGCCAAAAAATGAATATCAATAGCAAGTATTTGAAATTGATAAAAATATTGCATGTTTCTTATAATAATAAGTAGATTTATCTTCCCTTAATAAAAAAAATTGCAACATTAGTATGGGGAGAAAATTATTCGAGTAATGTCTAATAAGATTCCTAAAGGTCTAGTCACCCTAGAAGGTCTCTTTCATGAAGGGGACTATATGAAGAAGGGTAAAGTAGTAATGTAAACTAACAAAGAGAACTAAGAAAGAGTTATTATCTTTGAAGACAAGCTCCTCAAGCTTGGAAAGGTAAGCACTAAATCTAAAAGGCATGCTTTCATATATCTTTATAAATAATACATAGACATATTTACTTGGAAATATAGTGACCTAAAGGGGTTTGATCTTAATCTAGCCTAACACATAATAGAGTTAGAGGATAATTCAAATCATATCAAGTAAAATCAAAGGCCCATAAATTCCAAGATTGAGGAGCTCATGATAAATGAATTGACCAAGCTTGTTGAATCTAGGATCATCTTCCCAATCAAGCACTCCTCATGGGTAGCTAATCTAGTACCTATCAAAAGGAAGAGTGGGGAGATCTAACTATGTGTGTACTTAAATGATATTAATAGGGTCTCTTTGATGGACCATTACCCGTTACCATCCATAAATAATCTCATATAATTATTTATTGGTTTAGAATGCTTCTCTCTCTTAGATGGATATTCAGGTTATAACTAGGTGTTAGTGAGAGAAGAGGACTAGTACAAGACTACCTTCACCACCAAGTAGGGGAAATTTTATTATCATAAGATGTCTTTTGGATTGTCTAATATGCTATTCCAAAAATAAACTATGCTCATTTTTAGGATAACCCCTATGAAATTTGTCTGTTTCACTCTAAGTTCGTCATTCGAGACAAGTTTCTCTTGATCTCAATTTTAGTCAAATAACATCCTTAAAAGGTTCAAAACCTTCCCTCGATGTGATTTCTCAAAAAGTGTGAAATTATTTGCTATCTTGATGTGATTACAATGTCAAAATTTTGATAAATTCTAAGGAGTTAGTGTTGATTGTGGAATACATTCAAAGTCAACATTTTTTGCCGCTTTCGCATATTGTTTTCCATTTTCATGCAAGCTCGACATTTTATACCACCATTACATGCAAAATTTTATTTTGATGTAAAGGTAATGATTTTTTATGCTCTTTCATCCTTCCATGCAAGAACAGTGATAATCACTGCCATTGTATTTTTTTGAAACGTCACATGTAGAGTCGACAATTTTTGCCACCTCTACATGACATCAATTTTCACACAAGGCATTTATGGCCTCACGCACCAAGTTGTTGGAATCAATTTTAATCCCTTTAAATTCCATTTTGAGCCCCATTTGGATCATTCCAAGTTGTCTGCTCCTCCTCCCTATGTCTAATCGATTGTGCAAATGAGTGGGATCATGATTTTTTGGGATTCAAGTGTGGGATTGCAATTTGATAGGTGGGGTTTTACATTCTTCATTTCTAGGTTTTTCATTTTGTTATAATTTTTCTCTCTTCTTCAAAAGTTTGGTTTCCTCTTTCTCTTCTTGTTTTGGTTTTATTTTTTATTTTTCCCCTCCTCCCTTTCTTCCATGAGGAGGTGTTCTAGGTGAAAGCCTAAAAACACCTTGAAACCTGTTAGCCAAGTTCTGTCTATTTAAGGGTGGCAAAAATTGCCACCCTTACCCAATATCTCCCATCCCATGTAAAGGTGGAAAAAATCACCACCCTTACACAATAATGTTTGCTTTTTTCCATGTAAAGGTGGTGATTTTCACTGCCTTACCTAGTTTTGACCACATTACATGCATAGGCGGCAATTTTTGCCACCCCTATATAAACCCAACATGCAAAGGCAAAAAAAATTTCCACCTATGCATCAATAGACTCTCCTTACATGTGTTATGTCAGTGCTTTTTTCCATCGATACTACCTCCATATGTAAGGGCGACAATTTTTTCCACCCCTTCATACTTCTCAAAAATCCCAACTCTAGAAAATTTTGAATTTTCACTTTTCCAAGCCCACTTTCCTTTGGCTTTCCTAGCTACTCACACTTTAGCCCTTTCAAGAACATTCCCATGGTTGTGATCATCAACATGTAGTTTTCCCAGATTGCCAATATTTTCTTTGATTGCATGATCATGATTGTCATTGCAGTTTCTCTCAAGGATCCTTCTTTATTAACATCCTTTTAAAAAAAGTTATTCCAATTGACTGAGGTTTCTCTGAAGAAGTTGAAGACAATGAAATACAAGTATCAAGGTGTTTTCCCAATCACCTCAGTTACTTCTAATTTTGATGACATTAGGGATATAGAGATCGGTCATGTAGACATGGCTAAGTTCTTAGAAAGAACCAAATCAAGCAATACCAACCATGAAATGAAGAAGATAATCAAGATTAATATCCATCTAGTATCTTCTTTTCTTGTATTATCCCACAACATAGACTTCATTCTCTAGTGCACTCAAGTCTACAATAAGGATACTAGGGCTTTGTTAGATGCTGGTGGTAATGTGGTAATTAGACTGGACCTTGAGTTCATTGACAAAGTGTTCATGTGTCCTCCCGTTACTGAAGTATTAAAGATCAATTTTGTTGAAGCACAAAGGGAATATGTCAAAGATCCTGAAAGAGTAAAGAAAGTGATCAACAATAGATGGCTTAAAACTCCAAGGGTGAAATTGTCAAGATGGCCATAGAGCTTTCCAAGGAGTGATTTCATAGAAGAAGTTGGTGACCTGATCACTCTTCTTAGTAGGGTAAGAGGTCTACCATCTTCCTCTCAATTTCATGAATGGATGTACCCCTTTATTAAGATAATTCTCTAAGGTAAACAAGTCAATTTTTGGGGAGAACAAATTAGTAATGCTCTACATGAGTAATTGATGAAAGTATCCACTACCTCCAAATTCTACATGACATCATACCTGGTGTATATTATGGTGTCGATGAGAACCTTCTCAAGATTAACATCAGAAGGAGACAAGAGAGTAACCCTAGTATATCAATATTATCCTTAGTTGAAACTGAAGGGTTCCATCCATCATTTTATAAGGGTAAATGATGTTTTCTTCATGGTATTTTTGTGTCTCTTTGATCCCCAATTAGAATAAAAAAGAGTGTTAGATGAAGCCTGGATAGTTGTGAATGACTTTAGGTATATGTTCTTGCATTTCCCTTCTTTTTCTTATGTGTGGGTTGGCTTTTTCCAAGGTCATCCTTATATGCTCCCAAGATTCCCCTTAGACAAATCGGTCTTAATGGAATTGTGTAGGCAAATAATCATCATACATAATAAGTAGATGGAACTCAAGAGACCTGGCTTGAGGTTCCTGATTGAAATTGGCAAGTTCTCAGTATTGACCACTAGAAAAGCTAGTGTTATGGATACTGAAATGCAACTTGTAACCATGAATAATTTCAAAAGGAGGCCAAACTTTGACTATAGAGGTGTAAAGGATATAATCATAAGGAAGACCCAGTTTCAAGAGCCTATGATTAAAGATATTTGGGTTGATTTGAGGACTACAGAACACATCAAGAAAATGGACTATAATAGATTGTCTCTTGAACAAATAGAATATGTGGGACTCAATGATATCCTTAAAAGTCTAGTGGATAATAGTGATTTGATCAATAATAGATACCATGCTCAACAAGTCACCAATGCCCCTCTCCGTACAATCCAATGGTCACAAAAGGAATTGACTTCATTAAGAAGAAGATTCGAACCAATATTGGCAAACAACAATGATTGGTTAGAAAATAAGGGAATCACCCTAAAAGAGTTCATCATAGGGTCAGAAGCTAAATTTCAAGAAAAAACAAGGAAAAGGGTAGAAAATAAGATGAATAATAAAAGTGATGTCCCTACTTTTGATAGGCCACATAAGCCTAAGATCATCTTCATGACAAAGAAGTCACAAGTTATAGAAAAGGAACCAGGAACAATAAACATGGAAGTTGAGAAGTAGAGCATCAAATAACTAGTAGTGGAATAGATGGAAGTTGATGATAGGCCCACAAATTAATAAGAAAAGAAAACTCTATCTCCACAACTAGGTGTACAACTAGACGTAGTAATTTCTTCTTCCCTGCCTAACTCACTTGTTGTAACTCCACCTATTTCTCCAATCAATATTCCCTCTTTTGGAGCTACCTCTCCTTCCAAAATTATTTTTGATGACCCTCAAGGCACTTTTAGAGATGTTATTCATTCCTCAAGATCAATCCATAATTTTTCATCTTCATCTTTTGATATCAGAGATAGTTTTGCCTTCGATCATTCAGTAGTAGGTGTAGTTTTAACTGATACTCCACCCATTATTTCCACCACTAGTGTAGGTGAAACTACAATAGTGCCAACTATAGAGATTGATGCTAATGTAAGTACTTCTACCCTCCCACCTTGGTTGTCAGCTTATACGCTCAAAAGGAAAAAATAGGCCATCTCCCTAAATGACTTTGATTTCACTAAAATGGTGTCAGCTAAAGTCAAGACTCCTAAAAAGCCAAAAATTCTTTCAAAGATGATTGAGGATAAAGGGCACAACTTTTTGGAAATAGCAAAACCTCTATACGATGCAACTCTTGATAATTTTGATGTAAATGAGTAATCTATCTCTCAAATTGAGTTAGGGAAAATAACTCATGAAAGTGCTAAAAGCGACATGCAATTAGCTATGGCCATCTTGGTTTAGAGGTTTGATAGAGAAAGAGAGATGAAGGACTATTATAAAGCAATGGTGAAACAACTGATTGTGGTAATAAGAAGAATAACTTTCACTCCAAAAACCATAACTCTAGAGGCTATCTCCATCGATGACCCCATGATTCAGAAAGCAAAAAAGACCTATCTCAAGGGAAAAGTACTTGAAGAGTACTTAGACAAGCTGCATACATAGGGAATTTCCTTGCTTAGAGAGTTGTCTGAGAAAATGGGTAAGATGAAGAAAGTTAAAATAGAATTATATGACCTTATCAATATCATTTCTCAAGATATTGAAAGCAGAAAAAAGTATCTTGATAAGTGGGTGGATATGAAGAAGTTGAAAATAATCCCCCTAGTATCAATTGGCATCATTTCTAATAGAGACTCTTATACTAGAACAAAAAAAGCATTGATATATAGGATTCGGGTGCTTAAGGAGTTGATCAGTGACCTTGAATAATCAAAAGACCTTAGTTGAACAAAGTGACATTAGTTTGTTACAAAAGTTAGAGGAGCCATCTTGCCATCTTACATCACAAGACAACTAATTCCTTTCAGCCAAAGAAATGGTTCAAGAATTCAAAGGTATGTTCCGAAAGGAACTTGAAGATAAACCATTCTCGATGGCCTCCATGGATAATATACTAGATAATTAGTTAATTTTGGATAATCTAAAAACCAGGTTAACTAATCATGTAAAATCAGTCACAATAGAAAGATGCCATAGTCAGGGTGAAGATGATTTTCAAGAATACTATTACTCCAGAAAGTATCAGGATATAAGTAGCTATCACCATGTATGATGCTCATATAAATAAAGATGGAGCTACAAATTAAATCAACTTTCCATTGATTTAATTTCCCTTTTTCTAAATGCACTTTTGTAACCACTTTGAAAATTTACACATGTACTTTTGTCATGTGTAATTACATGTAAAAATATGGAAAGTCCAAAGTCAACAAAGACTTCTATCTTTGACTAGGTCAGAATATTTAATTCTTTCATAAATCTTCAAGGCTTCTCTATATAAATAAAGTGTGCCTCTTTTGTAAATATATCTTTTGGTAATTAGAAGTAAAAGCTTTGCCAAAACTGAGATGCCTTTTGAGACTTTGAGCTCAGATTGTAAATAATATTTTCTTGAATGAATGAAAAAGTGGGTTACTTTTCAAACTTTGCGTTGGAATAACTTATGTTATTTAGGGAATCGTTCTTATGTCATTTTTCCTGAGAATATCTCATTTATTTGATTAAATAAGTAGAGGGGGTGGAAATTATTGGGAAGATTTTCTGAAGTTAATTATGAAGACTTTATGCTGCTATAATTACCTTTAGTTTGTGTTTCTTGTGTTTTGGTGAAAAGGGTATTAGAAAGGCTTTGTACTACTTTTATCCTTTATAATATTATACTTTGTTGTGGTTTTTAGTGGAGACTTTGAGCTCCACTTCTTTCTATAATTTTATTAGTCCTAAATCAATAAGAGAAGCAGTGAAAGACTTTGTGCTTTCATGGGTTTCTTATGGATCTAGTTATTACCCAAGAAGTTTTCCTACTGTTTACTAAACATCATTTATGAAAGAAGAGGATTGCTTTCAGTTATTTCAAATAAATTTTCCTTCACCTTGTGAGCATCATCTCTAAAAAAAGAAAGATGAATGGTATGATCTCACCCCTCAGTCTATTTTTAGTTTAGAGTAGTATATTATAGTTTATAGGGAGCCTCCCCTTGCTGAGAGGAGAGATTTATCTCATTATACTATGGTCGATATACCCATTTTGCCTTCAGTTAGTTGATGACAAAATATTCACCCAACAGCATTTGGTGACTCTATTGGGGACACAAATGCACACTTTGAAGCCTCAAGCTTCAAATTGAAGCATTTCTAGTCCTTTTTCATTTTTTCACTCTGGTAAATGCACCGTACATGCAAATCCAAAGATATTAAGGTATTGTTGATCCTATAGTCAAGTTAGTATGTTGAAATAATTTTGAGATTTCTCATCCACCATCTTGCCTCCAGCGTACTAGGAGTTTTCCTCCTACCAATGTCAGATCTCTGATACCAAATGAAGATTTTAGTCTTAGTGCTAGTAGAGTTTTATCGATACTTACCCCACTAAGATTTGTTATTCCTCCCTTTAATCATCATATCATGGTAGCCCAAGGTCCTTGTGGTAACTCTTTTGGTCCTCTCAATCTAGCCCCAACTTTACATGAACTACCTCATAGTTTGAGAAAGAATTTTCCCTAATTCTATGGTGATGGGAAAGTCCATCCTGATGAGCATATTGGTACTTTTTGCATAGCATGTGGTCTGATAGACATGGAATATGAAGATATAGCGATGAGACTATTTGTAGAAACTTTTCAAGGTGCTGTCGTAGATTAGTTCTATCACCTTCAAGCTCAAACTATAACTGATTAGAACACTCTCAAAGCCAAGTTTAAGGCTAAGTTAAAACCCACTAAAGATGCACATGCCTTGTTGGCTCAGTTTATGCAAATGAAGAAGGAACCCCATGAGCCTTTGTGAGACTTCATTGCTAAATTCAATAAGCTAAGGAATAGAATTCCTATAATCCCTCAGCCAACATTAGAGAATCTTAAGTTCTTTTTAATCAACTCTCAACTTCCTGAAGTAAGTTTTCTATTAAGGTGGGCTGGTCCTATAGATCTTTCTATAGCCCAAAATTTAGCTATTGAGGTTGAAGATGATATTAGCTTGGTAGGTAAGATCAAAAAAGATTCTAATAAAAATAAATTTTCCTCATCTACTAAATGTTCTTCCATGAGCACCATAGATCCTATGGTGCAAAAGTTGACAAATGAACTACTAGTCCTAAAAAGGCAAATGTTGCAAGGTATGACTACTCCCCCTTATCGAGAGATGCCAAGAAGGATGTTTCAAAATCATTCATATCAAAGTAGTGTTACTAAAAATCAAGGAAAATCCAACCATCTTCCTTTGACATAGGGGAAGCTCACTATCGAAGTAGCACCTGTTAACTCAATAGTTAGTTATCATGAAACTGAACATGATCTCTCTTTCCAACCCAAGTTGGACCAAGAGGATGATGCTAATATATTTGCTAAAGGAGAAGAATAATTAGTTGGTGACTCTAATATAATTTTTTTGTAATACCAAGACGAAGCTAAAAAAAAGGAGAAGTAGTTAATGGATCATATGCTATCTTTACTATGTCCCAAAATCAGTCGACTCAATAAGCTAATAAAGGAAAGGTGGGAGAAGAACCTTAGCTAGTAGTCTCAATTTCTAAATGGGGGACTTCATTTTCTTTCCAATCAAATGACTCGATGACCAATAAGAAAGTAAGTACCTCGAACCACATTATATTTTTTGCTTCTATTCCTCAGACCAGTTTCACATCCAATAAAGATCAGGATGATGTACTTCTTTCCTCTATTTTTAGTTCATTTCAATTATTCGATATAATTTATCATTCTAAAAAAACCAAGATATAAATGATTGAAGTTGAGTACTTGCAAGTTAATTCTAAGCAGTTTGATAGGTTGGCTAAATACATAAAAAATAAAATTATCCCTACAAGACAAGATTTTCTAAAGATGACTCTTGATTCCTCAAAGAACAAATACACTTAGAATAATCTTGTCACTCCTCCTCCTATTGCCCCTAGGAAAATAGAACCTTTCTATGTTTTTATTCTTAAAAATGGTCATAAATTGAGCAACTGTATAATAGACTCTGGGGCCTCTGACAATGTTATGCCCACCAAGGTAGCAGATTTTCTTGGTCTTACCTTAACTAATAATTTTGGTAGATGATTTTCCATGGAGAACAAGAAAGTACCACTCCTATGTCAAATTAAATATGCCCAATTTGAATTCATAGCCTTTCTATATAAAAGGATCAAAATGACAGTCTTGGTGGCCGATGTTCCAGCTTCCTATAGCTTCCTGCTTGGATGAAATTTTTGCAAGGATGTAGGTGGAGAGTTTAATATGGATCTGTCTAAAGTAAGGATACTCGTTAAAGGTGTCATGAAAAAATTTCTTCCTGAGAAAGAGTTAAAATATATTGTCACCCAAATGTAAGACCCTAAAGATCAAATTTTATTTGAATCATCAAGAATGGGTAACTATTTTCTGACCACTGAAGATAATTTTAGCTCATCAAACAAAAGTTATTTAAGTGATAATTCAGATAGTAAATTAGAAGAATTGTTAGAGAAAAGTTTAGATAATAAAGGATCTTTCCTTAGTAACAAAGTTAAATTTTTGAAAAGATCAAATTCTAATGATGTCTAGATTTTAGAATTTGATGATAGTTGCTCTTCTATTAGTTTTGGAGATAAAATTATCTTGATATCCACTCAAGGAGAAATTTTTCCTTATTCATATAAGTTACAATTCAATAATGCCAACAACACCACCGAGTATGAGTCTTTGTTGCTCAAATTGAAATCTACTCATGCTAAAGGTATTAAGATTTTTTATACTCGGGGAGATGTTGAACTAGTGGTTTTTCAGGTAAGGAACCTGTACCAAACCAAAAATGAAAGATTGTGACATTATCACAATCTAGTATGGGATTGTATTGAAAGTTTTGATGCTTTTAATATTTCTATGTTTCTGAGAGAATTCAATGAATGTACCAATTCATTGGTGCTCTTTGCAACCCTCATGGTTCCCCATAAGGATTTCAAAGGGGACAAGTACACTATTGAGCTAGTTTTTTGACCAAGTGTACTTGATAATGCTAGTCATTGGCAAGTGTTTAATGATGACAATCAAATCATTGCTTTTCTAGAAAAGATAGATAGCTTTAAGGAGATTTATTTGAAGGTAACGAATCTCCACCATGAGAATTAGTTCCCAAAATAAATTCAAAAATTGGTGAAGAGTTTCTTTAACTCAAAGGGAATAAAATTCCAAAAGGTTTTGCTTTTCTTGAAAAGTTATTTTATAAGCATGATAGGTATGTTAAGCAGCAACAAATGGATTCAAATTCCTCCCAGTAATTTGATCAAGTGAATTTGAGTACAACAAAAAATCCCAAAATGGTCAACATTGGGAATTGCTGCACTTTTGATGAAAAGCTCAAATTCATTACTCTTCTTCACCATTATATTGATGTTTTGGCATATTCTTATGATGATCTGAATTCCCTTGACCTTGAATAAATTTGTCACAAAATTCCTCTTAAATTTGGGTCATTACCTCACAAGTAGAAGCAAAGGTAATATAAACCCAAAATATCAGGTACTATCCTTTCTGAGATTTAGAAAATGCTGAATGCAAGAATTATTTTCCCAATCCACCATTCCACATATATTGCTAACATAGTCTCGTTGAGAAAAAAAGTATGGATAAATTCGTATCTATGTTGATTTTAGAAAATTAAATCAATCTTCTTTAAAATATAACTATCCCTTACCCATCATGGATCAAGTGTTGCAAACAATGACTGGTTTAGAAATGTTATCAATGTTAGATCATTTTTCTGGGTACAATCAAGTAGAATTCAATGAAGTAGACCAACATAAAACCACTTTCACTACATTGTGGGGCACTTTTTCATATCATCAAATGCCTTTTTGTCTGGTCAATGTTGGCACCACCTTCTAGAGAGTAATGGATATTGCCTTCAGAGATGTAATATGGAAGTTTATCATAATATATCTTGATGACTTGACCATTTTTTCTAAACATCATCCTGATCACATGCATCATTTAAAACAAGTGTTGGAATGCTGTCGGCAAAATGATATTTCTCTTTATCCCAAGAAGTCAATTTTTGGGGTCATAGAAGGTAAACTTCCTGGTCACACTGTATCTTGAGAAGGCTTAAAATTTGACTTAGAAAGAGTCAAATCTATCCAAAATCTTACTCTTCCTGCTAGTAAGACTACCATTCATTCTTTCTTTGGAAAGGTGAATTTTATACAAAGATTCATTTTAGAATTCACAAAGAAGACTCATCATATTGTCAACATGATGAAGGGTAATGTCATTTTTTATTGGACTATAGAAGGAAATTCATCATTTAAAGATATCAATAAAGTGATCACCAATGCCCCAATCTTGGTTTGCCTAGATTATACCAAAGACTTCATAGTATACAACTACGCTTTTGAACATACACTTTCAGCCATTTTGGTCCAACAAAACCAATTTGTGAAATCTCCCATATTATTTATGAGTTGTCTTCTCAAAGCTCATGAGTTGAAATATTTGAACATGGAGAAGCATGATTATGTCATGGTCAAGGTAGTAAAGCATTTCAGATTTCATATCCCAAATTCACATACTATCATTTTGATGCCTGATACAATAATGAAGTCCATTCTAACTCAACAAGAGTTTGGCACTAAAAGGGGAAATTATATTGCTAAGATTCAAGAGTTTGATCTTGATATCAAACCTACTGATCCAAAACTCAGAAGTTTTGGTTGATGAATATCACAATAACATAGAAATACCACAATAACAATGAATTCTCTGAGAAGAGATGTAGTATTACTCAAAATTGCAATACAAATATATGCTTATCTCTGGGAAGAGATGTCTATCTTCACATTTCGGGTTACCTCTTCTTTTATACACAATTTGAAAGCATGGGAAGGATGTGGAAGGTCAATAATTTCGAGGGAGATGAAGTGGTATGACTTCCAATATTTAAAACAATACATAATTCGAGGAATTACTATTTTTAGAAACTTACTATTTTTAGACAACACTATTAAAATTGAAATTTGAGGCACTTCCATTGGGTTTTCGGGGGACAAACTTCATTGAGAAAAAATCAATGCCATTTCACGATGTTCCCCTCATTCTTATCTTTCCAATGGTTCAAACGGTGAGTCAATTGGAGCTACAGTGCAAAAGTTATGGCTCCCGGAAGTTCTATCATCAATTGGGGTGGAACTGTCACCCGAATTGTCGCCTAAATTGATGCCTGGATCATTCCTCCCTCCTTGAAAAGAAATGGTCCCCATTGCTTCAATACTCCCCATCAGGTGTGGTAGTTGTTTCTTGATTTGATTCTCTGTGAACCACTCACCTTGATGGCTCAGTTGACCCCTTTTGACCACTCAATAGAGCGGAATAGAATGTCCTCTGGTTGTCTTCATCCAAGTATCCACAATCTGATCCTCTTCCACTGGAGCAAAACTCTATGGATCAAGTTCATCAATGTCAAGTTGTTCTGTTACAACTGAAGTGTCTAAGAGAGGTGCATGATATGGCTTGAGGAGCTCCACATTGAATATTGGGTGCAGACCAAGGTAGGTTGGGAGGTTCAACTCAAAAGCATTTTCTCCAACTCTTCTAGTGATGGTGTATGGACCATATCGCAGAGGCCAAATTTTTCTGTGTGGGCCTCCAAGTCATTCCTTCTAGAGCCGCAACCAGACCTTGTCACCCATAGCAAAATGGTGTGCAATCCTATGTTTATCATGGCGTTGCTTGTACTTTTGATTCATCTTCTCCAAGATGTCATGAACTTATTGCTGGAGGTGTTGCATTTGTTCAATAAAATTTGTAGCTTTTTCTGCCTCAGATCTTCCATGAGGTGTATATTCCATGGTGGAAAATGGAACTGCTATATCAAACGGTGCCATGGGTTGGAACCCAAAACATACTTGGAATGGACTGTGCTTGGTCGAGCTGTGCAGTGCCCGATTGTATCCATGTTGTATGAAAAGAAGTCCCTCATCCCATGTGCGTGGATGTTTGGAGTGGTACATCCGAATCATGTGAATAATCAAGTGGTTTACTGCCTCTGTTTGACCACCTGTCTGTGGATGGAAGGCTGTGGACTTCATCAGCTTAGTATCCATCATCTTGCATAGAGTGGACCAGAAGATGCTCAAGAACCTGCTATCTCGATCTGAGACAATGGACTTGGGAAGACCAAAATGGAGCCATACATGACCAAAATATAGTTGAGCAGTTTCCTTAGTAGATATATTTTTTTACAGCCAATCATGATAGCCATTTTTGAAAAATGATCAACTACCACAAAAATACAGTCCTTACCATGTTTGGAAGTGGGCAAGCCTGATAGAAAATCCATTGAGACAGATTCCCAAGGCCTGGTTGGTTCTGGCAATGGCATGTACAATCCTTGCTTCTTATTTGTCAGCTTGGCTATCACACATGGGGTGCAGGATTTGAGATATCTTTCTACATCCTTTTGCATATGGGGCCAGTAGAAGTGTTTTTGAAGAACTGCCAATGTTTTCTCAATGCCAAAGTGTCCAGCTGTCCTACTGAAGTGTGCTTCCCATATCATCTTTTGTTGCTCTACAACTGGAACACAGATGTGTCCCATATGATAGAGGACATTAACTTGCAAATAGAAATTAGAAACATGTGTACCTTTTTAAAGTGCTTGATATGTAGCAGCAAACATAGGATCTGCTTCATACACGGTACCCCAAGTGGCAGTCTCATGTCCGCACACGTCCAAAACTTTTGTGAGTGCAGTAATTAGTGGGCGGCTCAGACAATTTGCAGTTGTATTTGAGCTCCCCTTTTTGTGTTTGATTATCAAGTGGAATTGCTGAAGATATGTGGCCCACTTCTGATGCCTCTCATTTTTGAGCTTGCTTTGTGTCTGGATGAATTCCAATGGTCTGTGGTCAGTGTGAATGACCATTTCTTTTCCCAAGATGTAGTGTTTCCATTGTTTTCAAGCTTGCACAATGACATAGAGCTCCTTATCATATGTTGGATATTTCCTGACTGTATCAGTGAAAATTTCACTGTGATATGCAATAGGATGGCCATGTTGCATGATGACAGCTCCCATGGCATATTCAGACGCATCTGTCATCAACTCAAAAGGTTGATGCAAATCTGGCAAGGCAAGAACAAGGGCTGAGCAGAGTCTATTCTTTAAATTCTCAAATGCCCTTTGTTGTATTTCACCCCACTAAAATGTAGCTTTTGCTCCTCCTTTAGTCACTTGGGTTAGTGACCAAGCAACATGTGAAAATCTAAGAACAAACCTACGGTAGAAATTTGCAAGACCCAAAAAGCTATGAAGCTCTATGAGGGTCCTTGGTGTGGGCCATTCTCAAATAACCCAAATCTTTTCTAGATCAACATGGAGCCCTTATGCATTGACAACATACCTGAGGTACTGAATTATTGTCATCCCGAATGTGCATTTGTCAAGATTTGCATACAACTTGTGCTCCCGAAGAGTTTGAAGCACCTTACAAACATGTTGCAAATGTTCTTCCCACATTCTGCTATAGATGAGTATGTCATCTAAGTAGACAACCACAAACGAGTTGGTGAAGGGTCGTAGGATGTCATCCATCATCCTCATGAAGGTTGTAGGTGCATTAGTTAAGCCAAAAGGCATAACCAACCATTCAAAGAGCCCCTCCTTAGATTTGAATGTAGTCTCCCAGACATCAGTGGGATCCATGGGAATTTGGTGATAACCAGATTTGAGATCAATTTTGGTGAAGAACTTCGCACCACGGCGCTGGTCCAATAGGTCATCAATCCTGGGGAGAGGATAGCGATTCTTCATAGAGATTTTATTCAGGGCTCGATAGTCAATACAAAGCCTCCATGTTTCATCTTTCTTTGGTGTCAAGACAATTGGGCTACCACAAGGTGAAGAGCTTGGCCTGATGTGACCCTTTTAGATCAATTCTTGAATCTATCTTTTTATCTCATCATTCTCCAAAACTGATCTGCGATACACAGGACTGTTAGGCAAAGGTGATCCTGGGATCAAATTGATAGAATGTTTTACCTGGCAATGTATTGGAACTCCTATAGGTGACTTGAATAAGTCATCATATTCTCCTGTGATGCATCTTATCTACTTCTCTTGTTGTGTTGATTGCGTAGTCAGGACTGTAACATCAGCCTTCATGGATTTCTGCGGCTTGACCACCATGAGAACAAATTGCTTTGTTTTCTCCACCAATCTCTTACATTGCTTCACACTGATCAGGGAGACAGATGTGGGAGGTGGTACATCTGGTACCCTATAGTGCCATTTTCCAAGGGTGAGAGTAATCCTTCAGGTTCGTGATTCATAGATGCCATGTACCTCATACATGAATGGCTGACCAAGGAGTACATCACAGACATCTAGATTGACTACATCACACAAGACTTCATCTTGGAATGGTTTTATGGCATATGAAAGAAGACACTGATGGGTGACACGGAGGTCTCTCCCTGGGCTTAACCATCCAATACTATAGGGCTTTGGATAAGGCTTCACAGATAGATTTAGACTTTTCACAACTTTAGTAGAGATTAAATTCTTTTGACTCCCACTATCAAGAATGAAATGTAAAGGTGTACCTTTTACCCATAGTTTGGAGTGGAACAATCTTTCCTTGTCATCTGGTCTTTCTCCACGGTTCGATGATGGAGTGACAATGGTGTCTGGCTCAACATCTATAATTTCTTATTCATCCTCTTCGACTGTGGGTTGTGTATGAGGTAGAGTAGTGGACATTGAGTATTGTGACTCAGAAAGCAATGACTTGATGGCCCGACATTCTTCTTTGGAGTGAGTCCCAGTTTTGTGGTAATCACACCATTTTCTAGCCTTCCCTTTCTGGGATTTCTTTTCCTGAAACTCCTTTTGCTTCCAATTTGGGCCTCGTGTTTGACCTTCCTTATCACTTTTCCATTTTGAGGGTTGACTCTTCATATTATTTCTACCATTCTTCTGTTCAATCTTCACTGCAAATTTATATGCCTCACCGAGGGTTTCCAAAATGAAGAGTTCCATTTTCCCCCATATGTACCATTGTAGTCCACCATGATATTTGAGAGTCTTATGTTTCTCACTTTATTGAATGCCCAACCTTGCAGATAAAGAATGAAAAGTGTCTATGTAATCTTGAACAGATTGCTCCTTACCTTGGCGAAGTTATTGCCACTGTATGTAGAGATCATCATATGCTCCGATGGGATAGTACTCTTCTTTCACTGCTTCTACAAAATCATCCCAGGTAGGTTCCACCTCAAGGCCAATGTCATCTGTGCTGAACCTCTTTTTGCACACTTCCCACCAATTTTTCACAGGCAATGTTGATTTCAAAAGAGCAAAAGTAATCTTTTCTCTATCGGTAAACTTATTTACAGAGAAGTAGGAAGACAGTTGATCTAACCAGTTTTCTATTACATCAGCATTGATTTTACCTTCAAATGTAAGAATATCAAAATTTACCTGGACCTTGAAGGGTGTTGGGGCACTGAAAGGTCATTCCCTGGATGAGGCTTCAGGAAGTGGAGCCGCGGAGCCAAGATTTCCCATCGAAAGTGTTTGAAGAATTTGGGCAAATTGCTGTAGCATCTCTGCTTGTTGCCATTGGAGGGCCTCATTCACCATTTCCTTAAAAGGATTAGATGTCTCGGTGTCATCCACCATTTGAGGTCATCTGGAGTGAACAGGTGAAAAATTTGGAAGCTCAGTTGTTTCCCACCCAAGCTTCTTATAGCCTGACCTCGTCCTCAGGATCCTACACTCTTAAGACAAACCACTCTGATACCACTGATCCAAAACTAAAAATTTTTGGTTGATGAATATCACAATAACATATAAATAACACAATAACAATGAATTCTCTGAGAAGAGATGTAGTATTACTCAAAATCGCAATACAAATATATGCTTATCTCTGGGAAGAGATGACTATCTTCACATTTCAGGTTACCTCTTCTTTTATACACAATTTGAAAGCATGGGAAGGATGTGGAAGGTCACCAATCTCAAGGGATATGAAGTGGTATGACTTCCAATATTTAAAACAATACATAATTCGAGGAATTACTATTTTTAGAAACTTACTATTTTTAGACAGCACTATTAAAATTGAAATTTGAGGCACTTCCGTTGGTTTTTCGGGGGTCAAAATTCATTTAACAAAGCTCAATGACATTTAATGATGTTCCCCTCACTCTTAGCTTTCCAACGGTTCAAACGGTGAGTCAATTGGAGCTACGGTGCAAAAGTTATGGCTCCCGGAAGTTCTGTCATCAATTGGGGTGGAACTGTCACCCGAATTGTCGCCTAAATTGATGCCTGGATCATTCCTCCCTCCTTGAAAAGAAATGGTCCCCATTGCATCAATACTCCCCATCAGGTGTGGTAGTTGTTTCTTGATTTGATTCTCTATGAGCCACTCACCTTGATGGCTCATCTGACCCCTTTTGACCACTTGATAAAGCAGAATAGAACGTCCTTTGGTTGTCTTCATCCAAGTATCCACAATCTGATCCTCTTCCACTGGAGCAAAACTTTGTGGATCAAGTTCATCAATGTCGAGTTGTTCTGCTACAACTGAAGTGTCCAAGAGAAGTGGATGATATGGCTTGAGGAGCTCCATATTGAATATTGGGTGTAGACCAAGGTAGGCTGGGAGGTTCAACTCAAAAGCATTTTCTTCAACTCTTCTGGTGATGGTGTATGGACCATATCGCAGAGGCCAAATTTTTCTATGTGGGCCTATAATTTGTTCCTTCTGGAGCCGCAACCAGACCTTATCACCCATAGCAAAATGGTGTGCATTCCTATGTTTATCATGGCATTGCTTGTACTTTTGATTCATCTTCTCCAAGATGTCATGAACTTGTTGCTGGAGGTGTTGCATTTGTTCAATAAACTTTGTAGCTTTTGCTGCCTCAGATCTTCCATGAGGTGTGTATTCCATGGTGGAAAATGGAACTGCTATATCAACTAGTGCCATGGGTTGGAACCCAAAACATACTTGGAATGGACTGTGCTTGGTCGAGTTGTGCAGTGCCTGATTGTATCCATGTTGTATGAAAAGAAGTCCCTCATCCCATGTGTGTGGATGTTTGGAGTGGTACATCCAAACCATGTGAACAATCAAGCGGTTTACCACCTCTTTCTGACCATCAGTCTGTGGATGGAAGGCTGTGGACTTCATCAGCTTAGTATCCATCATCTTCCATAGAGTGGACCAGAAGATGCTCAAGAACCTGCTATCTCGATTTGAGACAATGGACTTGGGAAGACCAAAATGGAGCCATACATGACCAAAATATAGTTGAGTAGTTTCCTCAGTAGATACATTTTTTTACAGGCAATCATGATAGCCATTTTTGAAAAATGATCAACTACCACAAAAATATAGTCCTTAACATGTTTGGAACTGGGCAACCCTGATAGAAAATCCATTGAGATGGATTCCCAAGGCCTGGTTGGTTCTGGCAATGGCATGTACAATCCTTGCTTCTTATTTGTCGGCTTGGCTATCGCACATGGGGTGCAAGATTTGAGATATCTTTCTACATCCTTTCGCATATGGGGCCAGTAGAAGTGTTTTTGAAGGACTACCAATGTTTTCTTAATACCAAAGTGTCCAGCTGTCCTACTGAAGTGTGCTTCCCATATCATCTTTTGTTGTTCTGCAACTGGAACACAGATGTGTCCCATATGACAAAGGACATTATCTTGCAAATATAAATTAGAAACATGTGTACCTTTTTGAAGTGCTTGATATGTAGCAGGAAAGGTAGGATCTGCTTCATACAGGGTACCCCAAGTGGCAGTCTCATGTCCGCACAGGTCCAAAACTATTGTGAGTGCAGTAATTGGTGGGCAGCTCAGACAATCTACAGCTGTATTTGAGCTCCCCTTTTTATGTTTGATTATCAAGTGGAATTGCTGAAGATAATTGGCCCACTTCTGATGCCTCTCATTTCGGAGCTTGCTTTGTGTCTGGATGAATTCCAATGGTTTCTGGTCAGTGTGAATGACCGTTTCTTTTTCGAAGATGTAGTGTTTCCATTGTTTACAGGCTTGCACAATGGCATAGAGCTCCTTATCATATGTTGGATATTTCCTAACTATATCAGTGAAAGTTTCACTGCGATATGCAATAGGATGGCCATGTTGCATGATGACAGCTCCCATGGCATATTCAGACGCATCTGTCATCAACTCAAAAGGTTGATGCAAATCTGGCAAGGCAAAAATAGGGGCTGAGCAGAGTTTGTTCTTGAAATTCTCAAATGCCCTTTGCTATATTTCACCCCACTGAAATGTAGCTTTTGCTCCTCCTTTAGTCACTTGGGTTAGTGACCAAGCAACATGTGAAAATCCAAGAACAAACCTGCGGTAGAAATTTGCAAGACCCAAAAAGCTACGAAGCTCTGTGAGGGTCCTTGGTGTGGGCCATTCTTGAATAACCCAAATCTTTTCTAGATCAACATGGACCCCTTCTGCATTCACAACATACTCGAGGTACTGAATTGTTGTCATCCTGAATGTGCATTTGTCAAGATTTGCATACAACTTGTGCTCCCGAAGAGTTTGAAGCACCTTACGAACATGTTGCAAATGGTCTTCCCACGTTCTGCTATAGATGAGTATGTCATTTGAGTAGACAACCACAAACGAGTTGGTGAAGGGTCGTAGGATGTCATCCATCATCCTCATGAATGTTGCAGGTGCATTAGTTAAGCCAAAAGGCATAACCAACCATTCAAAGAGCCCCTCCTTAGATTTGAATGCAGTCTCCCAGACATCAGTGGGATCCATGGGAATTTGGTGATAACCAAATTTGAGATCAATTTTGGTGAAGAACTTCGCACCACGGAGCTGGTCCAACAGCTCATCAATCTTGGGGAGAGGATAGCGATTCTTCATAGAGATTTTATTCAGGGCTCGATAGTCAATACAAAGCCTCCATGTTCCATCTTTCTTTGGTGCCAAGACAATTGGGCAACCATAAGGTGAAGAGCTTGGCTTGATGTGACCCTTTTAGATCAATTCTTGAATCTATCTTTTTATGTCATCATTCTCCAAAACTGATCTGCGATACACAGGACTGTTAGGCAAAGGTGATCCTGGGATCAAATCGATAGAATGTTTTAACTGGCAATGTAGTGGAACTCCTATAGGTGACTTGAATAAGTCATCATATTCTCCTGTGATGCGTCCTATCTACTTCTATTGTTTTGTTGATTGCATAGTCAGGACTGTAACATCGGCCTTCATGGATTTCTGGGGCTTGACCACCATGAGGACAAATTGCTTTGTTTTCTCCACCAATCTCTTACATTGCTTCACACGGATCAGGGAGATAGATGTGGGAGGTATTACCTCTAGTACCCTATCGCACTGTTTTCCAAGGGTGAGAGTAATCCTTCAGGTTCGTGATTCATAGATGCCATGTCGCTCATACATGAATGGCTGACCAAGGAGTACATCACAAACATCTATATTGACTACATCACACAAGACTTCATCTTGGAATGGTTTTATGGCATATGAAAGACGACACTGATGGGTGACACAGAGGTCTCTCCCTGGGCTTAACCATCCAATACTATAGGGCTTTGGATGAGGCTTCACAGATAGATTTAGACTTTTTACAACTTTAGCAGAGATTAAATTATTTTGACTCCCACTACCAAGAATGAAATGTAAAGGCATACCTTTTACCCATAGTTTGGAGTGGAATAATCTTTCCTTGTCATCTGGTTTTTCTCCACAGTTCTATGATGAAGTGACAATGGTGTCTAGCTCAGCATCTACAATTTCTTCTTCGTCCTCTTCGACTGTGGGTTGTGTATGAGGCAGAGTAGTGGACGTTGAGTATTGTGACTCAGAAAGCAATGACTTGATGGCCTGACATTCTTCTTTGGAGTGAGTCCCAGTTTTGTGGTAATCACACCATTTTCCAGCCTTCCCTTTTTGGGATTTCTTATCCTGAAACTCCTTTTGCTTCCAATTTGGGCCTCGTGTTTGACCTTCCTTATCACTTTTCCATTTTGAGGGTTGACTCTTCGTATTCTTTCTGCCATTCTTCTATTCAATCTTCACTGCAAATTTGTATGCCTCACTAAGGGTTTCCAAATTGAAGAGTTCAATTTCCCCCATATGTACCATTGTAGTCCACCACGATATTTGAGAGTCTTATGTTTCTCACTTTCTTGAATGCCCAACCTTGCAGACAAAGAATAAAAAGTGTCTGTGTAATCTTGAACAGATTGGTCCTTACCTTGGCGAAGTTATTGCCACTGTATATAGAGATCATCATATGTTCCGATGGGATAGTACTCTTCTTTCACTGCTTCTACAAAATCATCCCAAGTAGGTTCCACCTCAAGGCCAATGTCATCTGTGCTGAACCTCTTTTTGCACACTTCCCACCAATTTTTCATAGGCAATGTTGATTTCAAAAGAGCAAAAGTAATCTTTTCTCCATCGGTAAACTTATTTACAGAGAAGTAGGAAGACAGTTGATCTAACCAATTTTCTACTGCATCAGCATTGATTTTACCTTCAAATGTAGGAATATCAAAATTTACCTGGACCTTGAAGGGTGTTGGGGCACTGAAAGGTCATTCCCTGGATGAGGAGCCAGGAAGTGGAGCCACAGAGCCAAGATTTCCCATCGGAAGTGTTTGAAGAATTTGGGCAAATTGTTGTAGCATCTGTGCTTGTTGCCATTGGAGGGCCTCATTCACCATTTCCTTAAAAGGATCAGATGTCTCGGTGTCGTCTGCCATTTGAGGTCGTCTGGAGCGAACAGGTGGAAAATTTGGAAGCTCAGTTGTTTCCCACCCAAGCTTCTTATAGCCTGACCTCGTCCTCGAGATCATACACTCTCAAGACAAATTGCTCTGATACCACTGATCCAAAACTCAAAAGTTTTGCTTGATGAATATCGCAATAACATAGAAATAACACAATAACAATGAATTCTCTGAGAAGAGATGTAGTATTACTCAAAATTGCAATACAAATATATGCTTATCTTTGAGAAGAGATGTCTGTCTTCACATTTTGGTTACCTCTTTTTTTATACACAATTTGAAAGCATGGGAAGGATGTGTAAGGTCACCAATCTCAAGGGAGATGAAGTGGTATGACTTCCAATATTTAAAAAAATACATAATTTGAGGAATTACTATTTTTAGAAACTTACTATTTTTAGACAGCACTATTAAAATTGAAATTTGAGGCACTTCTATTGGGTTTTTAGGGGTTAAACTTCATCAAGCAAAGCTCATTGCCATTTCACGACGTTCCCGTCATTCTTAGCTTTCCAACGGTTCAAACGGTGAGTCAATTGGAGCTACGATGCAAAAGTTATGGCTCCTGGAAGTTCCGTCATCAATTGGGGTGGAACTGTCACCCGAATTGTCGCCTAAATTGATGCCTGGATCATTCCTCCCTCCTTGAAAAGCAATGGTCCCCATTGCATCAATACTCCCCATTAGGTGTGGTAGTTGTTTCTTGATTTGATTCTCTATGAGCCACTCACCTTGATGGCTCAACTGACCCCTTTTGACCACTCGATAAAGCAGAATAGAACGCCCTCTGGTTGTCTTCTTCCAAGTATCCACAATCTAATCCTCTTCCACTAGAGAAAAACTCTGTGGATCAAGTTCATCAATGTCAAGTTGTTCTTCTACAACTGAAGTGTCCAAGAGAGGTGGATGATATGGCTTGAGGAACTCCACATTGAATATTGGGTGCAGACCAAGGTAGGCTGGGAGGTTCAACTCAAAAGCATTTTCTCCAACTCTTCTGGTGATGGTGTATGGACCATATCGCAGAGGCTGAATTTTTCTGTGTGGGCCTACAAGTTGTTCCTTCTGGAACCGTAACCAGACCTTGTCACCCAGAGCAAAATGGTGTACAATCCTGTGTTTATCATGGCGTTGCTTGTACTTTTGATTCATCTTCTCCAAGATGTCATGAACTTGTTGCTGGAGGTGTTGCATTTGTTCAATAAACTTTGTAGCTTTTGCTGCCTCAAACCTTCCATGAGGTGTGTATTCCATGGTGGAAAATGGAGCTACTATATCAACCGGTGCCATGGGTTGGAACCCAAAACATACTTGGAATGGACTGTGCTTGGTCGAGCTGTGCAGTGCCCGATTGTATCCATGTTGTATGAAAAGAAGTCCCTCATCCCATGTGCATGTATGTTTGGAGTGGTACATCCAAATCATGTGAACAATCAAGCAGTTTACCACCTCTGTTTGACCATCAGTCTCTGGATGGAAGGATGTGGACTTCATCAGATTAGTATCCATCATCTTCCATAGAGTGGACTAGAAGATGCTCAAGAACCTGCTATCTCGATCTGAGACAATGGACTTGGGAAGACCAAAATGGAGCCATACATGACCAAAATATAGTTGAGTAGTTTCCTCAGCAAATATATTTTTTTTACAGGTAATCATGATAGCCATTTTTGAAAAATGATCAACTACCACAAAAATACAGTCCTTACCATCTTTGGAAGTGGGCAAGCCTAATAGAAAATCCATTGAGACGGATTCCCAAGGCCTGGTTGGTTCTGGCAATGGCATGTACAATCCTTGCTTCTTATTTGTCAGCTTGGCTATCGCACATGGGGTGCAGGATTTGAGATATCTTTCTACATCCTTTCGCATATGGGGCCAGTAGAAGTGTTTTTGAAGAACTGCCAATGTTTTCTCAATACCAAAGTGTCCAGTTGTCCTACTGAAGTGTGCTTCCCATATCATCTTTTGTTGCTCTGAAACTGGAACATAGATGTGTCCCATATGATAGAGGACATTATCTTGCAAATAGAAATTAGAAACATGTGTACCTTTTTGAAGTGCTTGATATGTAGCAGCAAAGGTAGGATCTGCTTCACACAGGGTACCCCAAGTGGCAGTCTCATGTCCGCACAGGTCCAAAATTGTTATGAGTGCAATAATTGGTGGGCGGCTCAGACAATTTGCAGCTGTATTTGAGCTCCTCTTTTTGTGTTTGATTATCAAGTGGAATTGCTGAAGATATGTGGCCCACTTCTGATGCCTCTCATTTTTGGAGCTTGCTTTGTGTCTGGATGAATTCCCATGGTCTGTGGTCAGTGTGAAGGACAGTTTCTTTTCCAAAGATGTATTGTTTCCATTGTTTGCAGGCTTGCACAATGGCATAGAGCTCCTTATCATATGTTGGATATTTCCTGACTGTATCAGTGAAAGTTTCACTGTGATATGCAATAGGATGGCCATGTTGCATGATGACAGCTCCCATGGCATATTCAGACGCATCTGTCATCAACTCAAAAGGTTGATGCAAATCTGGCAAGGCAAGAACAGGGGCTGACCAGAGTCTGTTCTTCAAATTCTCAAATTCCCTTTGCTATATTTCACCCCACTGAAATGTAGCTTTTACTCCTCCTTTAGTCACTTGGGTTAGTGACCAAGCAACATGTGAAAATCCAAGAACAAACCTACGGTAGAAATTTGCAAGACCCAAAAAGCTACGAAGCTCTGTGAGGGTCCTTGGTGTGGGCAATTCTCAAATAACCCGAATCTTTTCTGGATCAACATGGACCCCTTCTGCATTCACAACATACCCGAGGTACTGAATTGTTGTCATCCCGAATGTGCATTTGTCAAGATTTGCATACAACTTGTGCTCCTGAAGAGTTTGAAGCACCTTACAAACATGTTGCAAATGTTCTTCCCACGTTCTGCTATAGATGAGTATGTCATCTAAGTAGACAACCACAAACAAGTTGGTGAAGGGTTGTAGGATGTCATCCATCATCCTCATGAAGGTTGTAAGTGCATTAGTTAAGCCAAAAGGCATAACCAACCATTCAAAGAGTCCCTCCTTAGATTTGAATGCAGTCTTCCAGACATCAGTGGGATCGATGGGAATTTGGTGATAACCAGATTTGAGATCAATTTTGGTGAAGAACTTCGCACCATGGAGCTGGTCCAGTAGGTCATCAATCCTAGGGAGAGGATAGCGATTCTTCACAGAGATTTTATTCAGGGCTCGATAGTCAATACAAAGCCTCCATGTTCCATCTTTCTTTGGTGCCAAGACAATTGGGCTACCACAAGGTGAAGAGCTTGGCCTGATGTGACCCTTTTGGATAATTTCTTGAATCTATCTTTTTATCTCATCATTCTCCAAAACTGATCTGGGATACATAGGACTGTTAGGCAAAGGTGATGCTGGGATCAAATCGATAGAATGTTTTACTTGGAAATGTAGTGGAACTCTTGTAGGTGACTTGAATAAGTCATCATATTCTATTATGATGCGTCTTATCTACTTCTGTTGTTGTGTTGATTGCATAGTCAGGACTGTAACATCAGCCTTCATGGATTTCTATGACTTGACCACCATGAGGACAAATTGCTTTGTTTGCTCCACCAATCTCTTTCATTGCTTCGCACTAATCAGGGAGACAGATGTGGGAGGTGGTACCTCTGGTACCCTATAGTGCCGTTTTCCAAGGGTGAGATTAATCCTTCAGGTTCATGATTCATAGATGCCATGTCGCTCATACATGAATGGCTGACCAAGGAGTACATCACAAACATCTAGATTGACTACATCACACAAGACTTCATCTTGGAATGGTTTTATGGCATATGAAAGAAGACACTGATGGGTGACACGGAGGTCTCTCCCTAGGCTTAACCATCCAATACTATAGGGCTTTGGATGAGGCTTCACAGATAGATTTAGACTTTTCACAACTTTAGCAGAGATTAAGTTCTTTTGACTCCTACTATCATGAATGAAATGTAAAGGCATACCTTTTACCCATAGTTTGGAGTGGAACAATCTTTCCTTGTCATCTGGTCTTTCTCCACGGTTCTGTGATGAAGTGACAATGGTGTCTGGCTCAGCATCTATAATTTCTTCTTCGTCCTCTTCGACTGTGGGTTGTGTATGAGTTAGAGTAGTGGACGTTGAGTATTGTGACTTAAAAAGCAATGACTTGATGGCCCAACATTCTTCTTTGGAGTGAGTCCTAGTTTTGTGGTAATCACACCATTTTCCAGCCTTCCCTTTCTAGGATTTTTTATCCTGAAACTCCTTTTGCTTCCAATTTGGGCCTCGTGTTTGACCTTCCTTATCACTTTTCCATTTTGAGGGTTGAATCTTCGTATTCTTTCTGCCATTCTTCTGTTTAATCTTCACTGCAAATTTGTATGCCTCATCGAGGGTTTCCAAATTGAAGAGTTCCATTTCCCTCCGTATGTACCATTGTAGTCCACCACGATATTTGAGAGTCTTATGTTTCTCACTTTCTTGAATGCCCAACCTTGCAGACAAAGAATGAAAAGTGTCTGTGTAATCTTGAACAGATTGGTCCTTACCTTGGTGAAGTTATTGCCACTGTATGTAGAGATCATCATATGTTTCGATGGGATAGTACTCTTCTTTCACTGCTTCTACAAAATCATCCCAAGTAGGTTCCGCCTCAAGGCCAATGTCATCTGTGCTGAACCTCTTTTTGCACACTTCCAACCAATTTTTCATAGGCAATGTTGATTTCAAAAGAGCAAAAGTAATCTTTTCTCCATCGGTAAACTTATTTACAGAGAAGTAGGAAGACAATTGATCTAACCAATTTTCTACTGCATCAGCATTGATTTTACCTTCAAATGTAGGAATACCAAAATTTACCTGGACCTTGAAGGGTGTTGGGGCACTGAAAGGTCATTCCCTGGATGAGGAGCCAGGAAGTGGAGCCGCAGAGCCAAGATTTCCCATCGGAAGTGTTTGAAGAATTTGGGCAAATTGTTGTAGCATCTGTGCTTATTGCCATTAGAGGGCCTCATTCACCATTTCCTTAAAAGGATTGGATGTCTCGGTGTCGTCCGCCATTTGAGGTCATCTGGAGCGAACAGGTGGAAAATTTGGAAGCTCAGTTGTTTCCCACCCAAGCTTCTTATAGCCTGACCTCGTCCTCGGGATCATACACTCTCAAGACAAATCGCTCTGATACCACTGATCCAAAACTCAAAAGTTTTGGTTGATGCATATCACAATAACATAGAAATAACACAATAACAATGAATTCTCTGAGAAGAGATGTAGTATTACTCAAAATCACAATACAAATATATGCTTATCTCTGGGAAGAGATGTTTGTCTTCACATTTCAGGTTACCTCTTCTTTTATACACAATTTGAAAGCATGGGAAGGATGTGGGAGGTCACAAATCTTGAGGGAGATGAAGTGGTATGACTTCCAATATTTAAAACAATACATAATTCGAAGAATTACTATTTTTAGAAACTTACTATTTTTAGACAGCACTATTAAAATTGAAATTTGAGGCACTTCCATTGGGTTTTTAAGGGTCAAACTTAATTTATCAGAGATTAGTGCCATTTCACGACGTTCCCCTCGTTCTTAGCTTTCCAACGGTTCAAACGACGAGTCAATTGGAGCTACGGTGCAAAAGTTATGGCTCCCAGAAGTTTCGTCATCAATTGGGGTGGAACTGTCACCCGAATTGTCGCCTAAATTGATGCCTGGATCACCTACCAAGCTCATGTGGGGAAAAGGTCTCTGCCAACTAATTGCTGATAACATACCAAAGGAAATAGGACATGAAGGAATCGAGGTTGAAGACATGCCTATAGTTCTCTTCATCACCACTACTAATGAGTGGTATTCTAATATCTCTCATTTTCTTACCTATGGTGAGTGCCCCACCCATCTATCCTAAAAATAAAAATGGAATGTTAAATTGAAGGATGCTAACTATGTCTTATGGGGTAATGGTTTGCACAAAAAAAGCCTTGATGGGGTATTTCTTTGTTGAGTCGATAAGCTGCAACAAAGTAAACTATTGGAGTCCTTTCATAATTTGTCTTGTTGAGGACATTCTTTTACACCAATGATGGCTCACAAGATTCTATGAGCTAGATACTATTGGCCTACACTATTTCAAGATACATACGCTTGGGTATGTAGGTGTGTATAATGTCAATAGTTTGTTGGGAAGCCTAAATTGGCTGCATTACCCCTCAAGCCAATATCAATTGAAGAACCATTTCAAAAATGGGGTATTGATTTCTTTGGCACCTTGAAACCATCTTCAAGTGCTAGATATGATTATGTTCTTACCTTGACAAACTATTTTACCAAATGGGTGGAAGCGATTCCAACTAAGCACGATACTTTAGAAGTGGTATGTAATTTTCTTAAAGAAAATATCATCTCTCAATTTGGGGTCCCATATAAGATTATAACAGATAATGTTTCTTATTTCTCTTCTCATGAGGTTACTAAGTTTTGATACCATTACAGGATTATTCCTTCCCACTCCAATTATTATCTGCAAGGAAATGGTCAAGTAAAATCAAGAAACAAAAATCTAGTTACCATTATCCAAAAACTGGTAGATAATAACCAAATAACTTGGCATAAAACATTATCCAATGCTTTGTGGGAAGACAGGATTACACCTAATAGAGCAATAGGTATCTCACCATTTCAAATTTTATATGGTTTGAATGTGGAGATACCAATCACCCTAGAACTACCAGCACTAAAGTTGGCAAAGGCAATTAAAGATCAAACTTTTGAAAATTCTATTGACAAAAGGATCATGTGCCTAACCGAACTAGATGAGCAATGAACCACGGTACTAGACCAGATTACTACACATCAAAATTAGGTAAAGAAACTCTTTGACAAAATAGCAAAGGTTCATGATTTTCAAATTGGAGATCAAGTCTTGTTATGGGACAAGAGGAGAGAACCGAAAGGAATGCATGGCAATTTTGATTCTTTGTGGAGAGGTCCATTTACCATTCATCAGGTTTATGGTAAAAATAGCTTCTTGCTAGGATATGTAGATGGAACACCATTCTCACTACCTCACAGTGGGTAACATTTGAAACACTTCAATCCTTGAAGTATTAGATGAGTTCATTTGTATATTTGTATAGTCTTACGTTATTTGTTTTTATTTAATTTTTCATGTCTTTTTCTTTCTTAGCTTGACTCCATGGCCTAATGGCACAGATGAAGGCACTTAGAGACTAGATTCTACTCCCATCAATCATTTCAAGGTTTGATTGATGGAAGTTCCCCAATAGGAGTGAACTGTTGCTCCCAAAATTAGCTACACTCATTTTTGGGACAACCCCTACGAAACTTGTTCATTTCACTCTAAGTTCATCATTTGAGACAAGTTTCTCTTGATCTCAATTTTAGTCAACTAACATCCTTAAAAGGTTCACAACCTTCCCTTGAAATGATTTCTCAAAATGTTTGAAATTCTTTGTGGTCTTGATGTGATCAGAACGTCAAAATTTTGATAAATTCCAAGGAGTTAGTGTTGATCATGGAATACATGTAAAGTCAGCATTTTTTGCCACTTTCACATATTGTTTTCAATTTTCATGCAAGGTCAGCATTTTATATCACCATTTCATTCCATTTTTTATTTCCATGTAAAGGAGGCGATTTTTGTCACCTTTACATCCTTCCATTTAGGAGCGATGATAATCACCTCCCTTGCATTATTTTGAAACATCACATGCAGAGTTGATGATTTTTGTCACCTCTGCATGACATCAATTTTTGCATGAGACATTTATGGCCACAAACACTGAGTTGTTGGAATCAATTTTAATCCCTTTAAATAAAATTTTGAGCCCCATTTAGATCATTTTAGGTTGTCTTCTCTTCCTCCCTACATCTAGTTGACTGCATGAATGAGTGGGATCATGATTTTTTGGGCTTCAAGTGTGGGATTATGACTTGCCAAGAAGGGTTTTGTGTTCTTCTCCTCAATTTCTAGGTTTTTGTTTTTTTTTTATTTTTCTCTCTTTTTCAAAAGTTTGGTTTCCTTTTTCTCTTCTTTTTTAGGTTTTATTTTTGTTTTTCCCCTCTTCCCTTTCTTCCCTAAGGAGGTGCTCTAGGTGAAAGCCTAAAAACACCACGAAACCTGTCAACTAAGTTCCATCTGTGTAAGGGTGGAAAAACTCACTGCCCTTACCTAATATCTCCCATCTTGTGTAAAGGCATTGAATTTTTTTTCCCTTACACAATAATGTTTACTTCCATCCGTGTAAAGATGGTGATTTTTTCCACCCTTACCTAGTTTCGACCACATTACATGCATAGGCAACAATTTTTGCCACCCTTTCATAACCCAACATGCAAAGGCAAAAAAAATTGATGCTTATGCATCAACAGACTCTCCCTCTAGTGTTATGTCAGTGATTTTTGCCATTGATACTACCTCCATATGCAAGAGTGGCAATTTTTTCTGCCCCTTCATACTTTTTCTCAAAAATTCCAAATCTGGAAAATTTTGAGTTTTTGATTTTCTGATCCTGCTTTCCTACCTATTCATGCTTTAGCCATTTTAAGTGTATTCCCATGGTCATGATCATCAACATGTAGTTTTCCTAGATTGCCAATATTTCCCCTAATTGCATGATCATGATTCTCATTATAGTTTCTCTCAAGGATCCTTCTTCATTGACATCATTTTTACAAAAGTTCTTCCAAATGACTGAGGTTTCTCTAAAGAAGTTGAAGACAATGAAATACAAGTATCAAGGTATTTTCCCAATCACCTTGATTACTTCTAATGTTGATGACATTAGGGATACAGAGATTGGTCACGTAGATATGGCTGAGTTCATAGAAAGAACCAAATCGAGTAATCCAAACCATGAAATGAAAAAGATAATCGACACTAATATCCATTTGGTATCTTCTTTTCATGTAGTGACCCACAACATAGAGTTGATTCTCTAGTGCACTCAATTCTATAATAAGGATACCAGGGCTATGTTAGATGCTGGTGGTAATGTGGTAATTAGAATGGACCCTGAGTTCATTGACAAAGTGTTTATGTGTCCTCCTGCTAATGAAGTATTAAAGATCAATTTCATTAAAGCAAAAAGGGAATATGACAAAGATCTTGAAAGAGAAAAGAAAGTGATCAGTAATAGATGGCTTAAAACACCAAGGGCAAACTTGTCAAGATTGCCATGAAGCTTTCCAAGGAGTGATTTCATAGAATAAGTTGGTGACTTGATCACTCTTCTCAATAGGGTAAGAGGTCTGCCTTCTTCCTCTCAATTTCATGAATGGATGTACCCCTTTATTAAGATAATTCTCCAAGGTAAACAAGTCATTTTTTGGGGAGAATAAATCACCAATGCTCTACATGAGCAATTGATTAAATTATCCACTACCTCTAAATTCTACATGATATCATACCTGGTGTATATTGTAGCATCGATGAGAACTTCCTAGGGTTAACATGAGAAGGAGATAAGAGACTAACCCTGGTAATTCAATATTATCATTAGTTGACATTGAAGGGTTCCATACATCATTTTAGAAGGGTAAATGATGCTTTCTTCATGGTATTTTTATGTCTCTTTGATCCCCAAATAGAACAAAAAAGAGTGTCAATTTCTTTCTTTTTCTTATTTACAGGTTAGATTTTTCCAAGGTCATCCTTATATTCTCCAAAGATTCCCCTCAAAAAAATTGGTCTTGATAGAAATATGTAGGAAAAAAATCATCGTACATAATAAACAAATGGAACTCAAGAAAACTGGCTTCAGGTTCCCAATTAAAATTGGTAGGTTCTTAGTAGTGACTGCTAGAAAAGCTAGGTTTATGGAGACTGAAATGCAACTCATAACCATGAAGCATTTCAAAAGGAGGTCAAACTTTGACTATAGAGGTGTAAAGGATATAATCATAAGGAAGACCCAGTTTCACGAGCCTATGATCGAAGATATTTGGGTTGATTTGAGGACTATAAAAGACATCAAAAAAATGGACTATAGTAGATTGTCTCTTAAACAGATAGAATATCTGGGAATCACTGATATCCCTAAAAGTCTAGTAGATAATGGGGATTTGATCAATAATAGATACCATACTAAATAGGTCACCAATGCCCCTCTCCCCCCAATCCAATGGTCACAAAAGGAATTGACTTCCTTAAGAAGAAGATTCAAACCAATATTGGCAAACACCAATGATTGGTTATCAAATAAGGGAATCACCCTGAAAGAGTTCATCACAGGGTTAAAAGCTAAATTTCAAGAAGAAACAAGGAGAAGGGTAGAAAATAAGATGAAGAATAAAAGTGATGTCCCTGCTTTTGATAGGCCACATAAGCCTAGGATCGTCTTCATGATAAAGAAGTCACAAGTTGTAGAAAAGGAACTAGGAACAATAGACATGGAAGTTGAGAAGTAGAGAATTGAAGAACTAGTAGTGGAATAGATGGAAGATGATGATAGGCACATAGATCAATAAGAAAAGGAAACTCTCTTTCCATAATCAAGTGTATAGTTGGATGCAAGAATTTCTTCTTCCCCACCTGACTTACTTATTGTAAATCCTTCACCTATTTCTCCAATCAGTATTCCCTCTTTTGGAGCTGCCTCTCCTTCCAAAATTATTTTTGATGACCCTCAAGGAACTTTGGAGATGTTATTTGTTCCTCAAGATCAATCCCTAGTTTGTTATCTCCATCTTTTGATATCAGAGATAATTCTACCTTTGATCATTCAGTAGCAAGTGTAGTTTTAACTAATACTCCACCCATTATTTCCACCACTAGTTTAGGTAAAACTCTAGTAATGCCAACTATAGATATTGATGCCAATGTAAGTACTTCTACCCTCCCACCTTGGTTGTCAGCTTATACACCCAAAAGGAAAAAATAGACCATCTCCCTAGATGACTTTGATTTCACTAAAATGGTGTCAGCCAAAGTCAAGACTCCCAAAAAGCCAAAAATTCTTTCAAAGATGATTGAGGATAAGGGGCACAAATTTTTGGAAATAGAAAAACCTCCACATGATAAAACTCTTGATAATTTTGATGTAAATGAGTACTCTATCTCTTAAATTGAGTTAGGGGAAATAACTCATGAAAGTGCTAAGAGTGACATGCAATCAGCTATGGACATCTTGGTTCAAAAGTTTGATAGAGAAAGAGAGATGAATGACCATTATAAAGAAATGGTGGAACAACTGACTATGGTAATAAGGAGAATAACTTTCACTCTAAAAACCATAACTCTAGAGGCTATCTTTGTCGATGACCCCATGATTCAGAAATCAAAAAAGACTTGTCTCAAGGGAAAAGCACTTGAAGAGTACTTAGACAAGCTGCATACACAGGGAATTTCCTTGCTTATAGAGTTGTCTAAAAAATGGGTAAGATGAAGAAAGTGAGAGTAGAATTAGATGACCTTATCAATATCATTTCTCAAGATATTAAAATCATAAAAAAGTATCTCGATAAGTGGGTGGATATGAAGAAGTTGAAAATAAGCACCCTAGTATCAATTGGCATCATTATTGATAGAGACTCTTATACTAAAACAAAAGAAGCATTGATATATAGGAGTCAGGTGCTTAAGGAGTTGATCAGCAACCTCAAATCATCAAAAGACCTTAGTGAACAAAGTGACATCAGTTTGTTACACAAGTTAGAGGATCTACCTTGCAAGCTTACATTGCAAGACAACTAATTCCTTTCAGCCAAAGAAATGGTTCAGGAATTCAAAGGTATATTATGAAAGGAATTTGAAGATAAACCATTCTTGGTAGCCTCTATGGATAATATAATAGATAATCAATTAACTCTGGATAATCTAAAAACTAGGTTAAATATTCATGCAAAATTGGTCACAGTAATGAAAGATGCCATAGTCAGGGTGAAGATGATTTTCAAGAATATTGTTACTCCAGACAGTATCGAGATACAAGCAACTATCACCATGTATGATGCACGTGTAAATAAAGATGGAACTAAAAATTGAATCAACTTTCCATTGATTTAATTTAATTTTTTCTAAATGCACTTTTGTAACTACTTTGGACATTTACACATGTACTTTTGCCATGTGTAATCACATGTAAAAATATGGAAAGTCCAAAGTCAATAAAGACTTCTATCTTTGACTAGGTCAGAATATTTAAGTCTTTCATAAATATTGAAGGCTTCTCTATATAAATAAAGAGAGCCTTTTTTGTAAATATATCTTTTGGTAATAAGAAGAAAAATCTCTACCAAAACTAAGATGCCTTTTGAGACTTTGATCTCAAATTGTAAATCATATTTTATTGAATAAATGAGAAAGTGGGTTACTTTTCAAACTTTGCATTGGAATGACTTTTGTTATTTAGGGAATTGTTCTTATGTCATTTTTCTTAATAATATATCATATATTTGATTAAATTAGTAGAGTGTGTGGAAATTATCAAGAATATGTTTTGAAGTTAATTATGAAGACTTTATGCTGCTACAATTACCTTTAGTTTATGTTTCTTGTGTTTTGGTGAAAAGGGTATTAGAAAGACTTTGTACTACTTTTATCCTTTGTAATCTTATACTCTATTGTGGTTTTCAGTGGAGACTTTGAGCTCCACTTCATTCTACATTTTTATTAGTCCTAAATCATTAAGAGAAGCAATGAAAGACTTTGTGATTTCATGGGTTTCTTGTGGATCCAGTTATTACCTAGGAAGTTTTCCTACTATTTATTGAACATCATTTCTGAAAGAAGAGGCTTGATTTTAGTTATTGCATAGGAATTTTCCTTTGCCTTGTGAACATCATCTCTAAAAAAAGAAAGATGAATGGTATGATCTCACCCTTGAGTCTTTTTTTAGTTTATAGTAGTATATTATAGTTTATAAGGAACCTCCCCTTGTTGAGAGGATATATTTATCTCATTATACTATGGTTGATATACCCATTTTGCCTTTAGTTACTTAATGACAAAATAATCACCCAACATAATGCTAGGGTAACCTTTCAAAGAGTGATGGACATAATCTTTTAAGGACTGGTAAATTAAATGGTGATGGTCTACTTGGATGACATTATAGTCTTCTCAAATAATGATAGTGAGCACATGGACCATCTAAGTTTGATATTCTAAATATGTAGAGAGTATGGGATCTCTTTAAATCCAAAACAAATTGTGTCCTCTATGTATGAAGGAAAAATATTGGGTCATATTATTTCAAAAGAATGATTATCCATTGACCCTAATAAAGTAAGTGTTATATTAGCCTTATCCTTGCTAAAGCATAGAAAGGGGATCCAGAGCTTCCTTGGGAAGATTAAATTTGTGAAAAGGTTCATACCTAGTTTTGAAAACTTGGTTAATCATATCACCATCATGATAAATAAGATCTAAGTGTTTACTTGGTCAAATGAAGACAAGGAAACTTTTAAATCCATCAAATATGTCATTACATAATCAAAATCACTCTTGAATCCTAATGTATTTAAGTACTTCATCTTGTACACCTTTGCTAACATCAATAATACATCAACTATGTTGATGCATAATAATAGTGAAGTAGTGGAGTAGCCAATTACCTTTTTTAGTCAAGGGCTAGAATAATATGAGGTGAGGTAAACTTTCATCAAGAATCAAATTATTTAATCCTTGAGAATCCTTAATAAGTTTAGGCCCATGCTCTCCAACAACATGATCCATTTTATGGTGTGTCATCCTAGAGTTAGGGATTTCCTCAAAAAATATTTGAATGAGAATAGAGTAGGCTAGGTCATAAAAGTCATGCAATATGACATAGAGATCAAGGTCACCAAGTTGGTCAAGGGCAAGGGCTTATGTGAATATATTGTGAATGACCTTTAACGAGATAATGAAGTTGTTTTAATGACCCAATATAACTCACAAATAGGTACACTTCCACTTTAAAAGAGTTAGCTTCAAAATATGGTTCACTTCTTGATAATAGGAGAATGACCCCAAGGTTTGGATAGATCCAAATTAAGGTATTTCAAGATTTAATCTATACCTTATGCATTAATTGATGGTGTTCTTTTTAGAAAGGACCTCAATGGGGTAATATTTAGATGCATAAATTATGACCATGTGAAAAAACTCTTGGAGCAATTATATGATGGACTTATAGAGGCCATTTTTCACCAAAGACTATAGTATCCAAGGTGATGAGAGCTAATTATTACTATCCAAACCTCTTCAAGGATGTTTATGCATGGGGAATAAAGTGTCAAGAATGTGTTCTATTTAGAGGTAAATAGAGATTGGTAGCCCTCCCCTCAACCCAATTCAATAGGATAAACCTTTCATGTAGTGGGGCTTAGACTTCATTGTAATGATTAACCCTCTATAAAGTGTAGGTAATAAATGGATGCTCACTACAACTGAATACTTCACTAGGTGGGTGAAATCCATTGATTTAAAAGAAGCTAGTGAAGGTGTAGTTCTAGACTTCTATGATAGCCTTGTGACAAATTCGGTGTCTTGACCACCATAATTTTAGATAATGGATAGGCATTACTTGGTATGAAGATAAGTGAGTGGGCTCTAAAATTTAGCATCTACCTCAACACCTCTTCAAACTAATATCCTCAATGAAATTGGTTAGAAAATTCCATGAACAATAACCTGATTAGGATCAGTAGGAGGACCATGTAGAATAATTAGAGATAATGGCATTTAAATCTAAGAAAAACCTTATGGGCTGATAGGGTGACCCCTAAATAAGCCATTTAAAATTCTCCATATGTCCTAGTATATAGAAGGGAGGTCAAGTTTCCCATCTCTCTTGAGCTACCCATATTGAAGTTAGCTCATCATCTTGGGTTGATGAAGGATGATCCCATAAGTGTGAGGATGTTATAACTCATGGAGATGGAAGAAACTAGGGACCTTGCTACAAAACCTTTGAAATCACACCAACATCAGGTCAAAAGGGCCTTTGATAAAACAACTATAGTAAGGAGTTTCAAGGAAGGGGACCTAGTCCTTAAATGGGACTCAAATAAGGACAAAATAGACAACTATACCAAGTTTGATAGCTTATGGAGTGATCTTTATTTAATCTATGGATGCAAGGAACATAATTGTTTTTAGCTTGCCTAACTGGATGGATATGTATTACCCATCCCTATCAATGGAATTAATTTAAATCCCTATTATTTAATAGCATTACATCGATTGTAATATATTATGCATAGTAGAATAGTTTTATGCTTCCCTCCAAGTGCCTTGTGCACATTTATTTTCTTTTCTATTATTTCCTTTTCCAATTTGCCTCAGGCATTTTGTTGTGTTTTGTCTTGTTTGATATTTTTTCATTCAAGAGAGGTTCAACTCAATTGTATAATCTAATCACTCCATACCCAATGGACTAGATAAGACAAATGGTATGGGTTCGAAAAGCATAGTAGGCATGTTTCCCTATAAGTCACCAAAGATGTTGGCCATTTTTGGCCCACATACAAAACTTGCCTAAATGTAGTGTAGTTTCTTGAGGACCAAGTATGGAGTAAGGCTTGGACAAGATTTATATATGAATTAATGGACCAAATGGATCTTACAAAGTTTAGAGCTTTTGAAAACACTTCAAGCTTTCTTAAAAATGTATCTTGCCAATTTATAAGGGGTAAGTATACAGTTGTAATTAAACCTTATGGGATGTCAAAAGTGATTGGTTTAAGTATATAAATGCAAGGAATCCATTTGGTTCTTCACTATGTTCTTCTAGGCATCTTGGGTCTAGTGGAAAAATACTAAGTAGGTAGTTTGGTGATGTTGTATCTCACACGTATGGATGAGTTAAGGAAAATTTATCATATGGGTTTGTTCAATTTTGTGGTATATTTTAGGTCCTCCACCAAATCACATCAAAAATTATGGATATCCAAAGTTATCCTCTTATCCAAATTCTATTGTTTTTCCATATCCATTTTCAAAGAAATATAAGAAGATTCAAGTGAGCATCTTGACTAGGCCATATCTCACATGTGTGGTAATTATAAGGGAAAATGGTCACATGGGTTTGTTTATCTTGGTCCCTAGTTTATATGTGCCATGTTTTAAGTCTTTCACAAAAATTCAAATGGAATTATACACGTGAAAATTTGGATCCTCAAACATAATTCACCATGTTTCCATACTTAGCCATTTTCAAGCCAAGATGCCACACAAGATCAAGTAGACTGACTAATTTGAGTATTTAATATCTTCACCTAGAAAGCTCCCAAGACTAAGAAATTATATGGGTTTTTTTTAACTAGGAGAACATATCCTAAAATTTTTGTGGCTCCATGATTCTCATGCTTCAAGGTATAAGCCTTCAAAGTTAGTCAAAATGGACTTGCAACTTAAGATGTTCAAGCTAACATCAAATTAAAGCTCAAGAAAAAATCTATTTATGCTTAAATTTGATGGTCTATAGGACATAAATCATGTTATATAGGATCTCTAATGACAATTGGTGGAACATAAAATTTAAAGATAGAGTAAGACAAATCTTATCAATCTTAAATTTGAGGATTGTACAAATGTCAATGATGGTCATGTGAACATAATTTGACAGGAATGAAGACATCAAATTTAGGGTCATGAACTAGCCATTTGATTTTAAATAGTGGGTCCTAGTAGATCAATGATTGTTTTTTGATCAAGCATCTAAATATAATGATGAGTGGAGGTCAAAGGGTCATCAAATCTCAAGGGTGAATGTGTGTGTGACAAATGTCAAGGATGCATTTAATGGGTAAAAGATCAGTGATCCATAAGACTTTATATAGATTTAAATTGATAGATAAAGTTGAGTTAACATTTTAATGAGTTGAGTCATAGTTCAACAACAAATAAAATTAAAAAACAAGTCCAAGATTCTTGATGGATGTTGAGAAGCTATTTTTGACCATGAACATAGGGTGTTTTAGGGTCTTCTTGATGTCATTAGAGCTATTATAAATTCCACATATTGGTATAAATAATGTATTAGAATATGAAGAATAAAAAGGGACCACCATTGGAGCTAATATTGATCTTTTATTTAATAAGTTAGAGCTTGCAGGGTTCATTCTTGAGACTAGTTGATTGAGTTAAAGAAGGATCTATGTATAATGAATTCTTGGCTCCTATAGAAATAAAGTGGTGATATATGGTATATATGTCTATTTTTATATAGAAAAATATATGAAAAATAACTTCCTTAGATTGATTTTACATATATATGGAGGACCTATGATCCAGATATGAAAGTGGAGTAGATAAGTGACTAATGCAAAGGGTTTTCATCTTTTAGCATGGCCATAATCTTGACAATTAGGCACCTAAAAATCACAAAGCCGTGATCTAGTCATATACATGAACATGAGGTTTTAATTTTAATTAATATATAGTGTGAAGGATCAAATAAAAGATTTAATGATGGGAACTAAAACTAGGAGCATTCAATGTATCCTTGAAACCTTTGGGAACTTTCCACTCAACAAGCCATGAGCAGTGTCCTAATTGATCAAATAAGTGACAAGGTTTTCATTGGTTAAAATAAAAAGGTTGAATCTTAGGTTAAATTAATGACCCAAGATAAATTTTCTTATTTGTATAACATGCTTACACATCCTTTCTTTCTGTCTCTCTTCTCCTATATATCCTGGTCTCATTCCCTTTGAAGGGGTTCTTAGTTTTTACAATTTATCATTTCATTTTTTAAGACAAGGATACTAATCAAGAATCTTGAAAAAATGTGATAATGTGATAAGGTTAAACCCTATCAAAATATTATAATAACTACCTTTTCAAGTAATAAAATCAACTCTTTGCCCATCTCTTATCTTTGATTAGTGTTTAACATGTTTGTGTATCGTAAATTTGTGAAAGAGATTCTTCCTAGTTTATTGTTCTTATTCTTGCCTCTTTGAAGGTGTTTTAAAGGTAAATTTTAGGTATCGATTAGATTTATATTTTAAACCTCTTTCATGAAATATTTAATCAATTAATAATATTTTCATGTTGAGTAAGCCATAGTTATCTTTTACTAATCCAATGTGTGTTTAAGCTTATAAGAGTGACCATTTAACTTTGGTGCATAATAATTTTAGCCTTCTTAGGAGTCTTGAATCTATTTATAACATTTTTACCTAAAAATAATTATTATAACATTATTTTAGGTGAGCAACAAGAGGAAGTCAACCTTCTCTATATGTTTAGTTCTGCCATAGGTGACCCACAACTTGAGGTTATTCCCATAGTTCTGCTCAAATTACAAAGGGCATAAAGAACCCTCTTCCAAAGGGTGAAAATTTGATCCATATTATTAAGTCATGATCATGCTTTGGAGAAGCTTTAGAGGTTAGTGTATGTGGTGAAAACATTTCTCACAAAATGGCTTATCTGATTTAGATACGACTATGAGACATAAGGTTAAGAAATTAGTCTACAAGACCAATATTTACCATTAGACCATATGAATTATCTATATGAGGATGTTTTAGAGATCTTATAGAATTTTTTTATGCATCATTAGTCATGAAAAGTGTTTAGATAGGCATTGGAGGTCTAATTCTTCATGATTGGTTTTTGAGGTGATTTAGCAATTTTGAGTAAGTTACAGAGATGTTCTTGAGCCCTTATTTCCTAAGTGAAGGTGATACAAGAATTTGGTGATGACCGTGAGGTCATGAATAATATATCTTCATGTTTCATTTGTCATATTTGAGTAGCTTAAGGGTGTTTTATCTTCATTATTGCACGATAAACTTTTTAGGTGCACAGGCATAATAAGATAGTTTGTCATAAAGGAGCCTTCATGGTATGAATGAAGGATGCAGGTCTAATCAAGAATGGTGGAAGTGAAAATATTTAATTTTATAATTGGTTTAATGATTTTTTTTATTTTTTTATAAGGTAATTTGTGCCCAATAATATCAATTTTTAGAATTAAGAGGGCAGACCTAATGTAATTAGGTCTCCATGAGACCTAAAAGAGGAGTAAGGCTTGATTGAGTTGTGGAAGACCAAAGGGGGTTCAAATTTTGATTGAAATATGCTCATAAAATGTCCTATTACCTATTTTATTACCAACCTATCAAGTTTAATATGTGTGGCTGACCAAGTGGTGTGTAACCATGAGACTAGGATATGTAAAAGGTAGTTTAGGCCTATTTGTGTATGTGTAAAATGAAAAAAATGATGCATGGTTAAATAAAATGAGGTCTTGAAATGAGTTATATAACATAATATAAGAGAATATGTGTGGTAATTTTTACCACCTTCTAGTCCTATACATATAAATGGGTCAACCCATAGTATTAGAGTTTTGATCCACCATTAGTTTTCATAGTTGACATTCATCCTTGTGAGATTGGGTTATTCAAATAAGATCACTATCTTTTCATGCTATAATGTTTATTTATGATCCTCCTTACCTTGATTCCAAATTACACCAAGTGTTTTAATAATTTTTGAACATGTGTAAGATTCCTTGGTTAGTTTGATTAAGCTTCAACATTTAAAGGTATCATGGTGAAGGTGAGTTGATAAGGCACTTAATGAAGAATCATGCATACCTCTATTCTAACCAAGCACATAAGGTATGTAAATTTTCAAGATTTAAATAACACCATGATAAGTATTTTAAGGTCCAATTGAGGTATTTGATAGGTTCTAAAGGTATCTCATTTTGTTTTATATGATATCTATGTGTTATGTCTGTTTAAGGTTATGAATATGTCCTAAAATCAATATTTTTGACTATGTTGATGGGTCACTAATCCACCATCCATACCTTAAATATAATTAATGAGCTTCATAAATCCATTACTAAGGCATTTCATACACCATTGAACCAATTCCCACCAAATTCAATGCCTAAATACCTCTAATGGGTTCCAAATGTACCACTTTATGCCTTTTCATCTCCCCCAATTTGTACCACAAAATTCAAAACATCACATGAATCCTAATTTCCATCCATCACACCTACTAACAATGTGTTTTGGTCTAAAATAAAGGAAAATTTAGATAAATTTTAGGTTTTATAGGTTTTCTAATTGGTACATATCTATATAGTATGGACTGGCTTAGGTAGAGTCAGGGATCTATAGGGAGAAGTCACTAATGATAAATATGGAAGAAACTAAAGTGTTTTATTGCTTGGATAACACTTATGATTTATGCTTAGACTATATGGAGGAGAGAGAGTGAAGACACAATATCTTAGCTATAGGAAGTATACTTGGTCATCTTTCATTCATGGGCTTTTGTTTCTAGATTAGTCCCTTGAGATCTATGAACATTCCTTATGAACTTAAGGGATCTAACATAGGCCAAGTATAATAGAATAGTTTTCATGGGTTTCTAACTTGTTTGGCCAAAGCAATGGTAGTTCTTATTTCCTTATGTCTTAATTGAACTTATAAGATCATTTTTAATGTTTGGCTCACATGTGTGATCTTATAGAACCAACAAACCACTATACTAGAAGGGTTTATAATCTATAGAAAAAATTAGATAGTGAACATAGTGTTAAGTGCTCTCACCAAAAGGAATTGAAAATTTTGTAAGATTGGTTGAGTTATTCAAGCTTACAAATTACTCTTTTCTTAAGGTTTATGTTAACATTATCCTCTTATCATCTGAAGGTATCTTCAAGGATGGGGTATACATATGCATCTAAGTTTTACTATGTAGGGGCACTATATGTTGTTTAATGTTACCATAAAAATATTGAAACAAAGTTAGGAGTATCAGATTGGGTGTTGAATTCATGATAGTACATTATCATATCCATATGATTAGGTTCCTTAACTTCTATGATAACTACATAGGACTAAAAACCACCCTCATTACCTCTAAATCTGACAGAGTTAGTTTAGCAAATATTAAGGTTTTTTAGCCAATGTTAATGTTTACCAAAGATTCCTAGGTTTCACTTTTTATATGTATGTGCCCTTTTCTACCTCAAAAGTTCTATGTTTGCATAGGTATATGTGTTAGGGTCTTAAATATTTATATGGTTTTTATTGGAATGGTTTTTATACTCCATTTCACATCATGTTTTGTCCTCTACCATTTCATGTTGTTCTCACTTCCATTACACTATTTTATAACCCTTATTTTCATGTTCCACCCTCATATCATCCCACATTCATCCTCATCCCCTCATCCACACTTACTTCCTAATCTGATCCATGTGAAATAGACCTAAATACTCATTAATACCCTAAATAACCATGAAGTCATGGATGATATAACTATATGGACATACATATTATGGATAAATAAAATAACCACTTATAACCAATCATTTGGGCCTACTATATAAGAGTCTCCAAGAATACTATGTGTGGGCCACTCATGGGCATAGGAAATGGTGTGATGAGGAGAATGGATACCTCTAAGAGATAAATTATAATATTATATAATATCACTAAATGTTTCAAATGGTTACAAACACTCTACTCCCTCAAAAAATTATCTTAGAGACCCCTATGCACAATCAACATATGCAAGTGAATGCCTACAACATTGTCGATACATATGGAGAACCACATATTGATTGTGGTAAGATGAAAAGATTATATAAGGATAATTAAGTATTATACTAATGTAAGGGTAAAATTTTCAATGATCACTCCATATAAAAATCTAAATAACATCAAACATAAGCTTGAGGACAAACAGGCCTAACTAAGCATGGACCCTAAGCCTAATAAGGGGAAGATATGCAAAAGAAAAGATGTTGGAAATCAATATATAAGAGTGTCTCTAGACATAATACATGTTATTAATATCTTATAACCATAAACATCTCAAATCAAAAAAGACAAAGGCACTCAGAACCCCTATGTTACTAACCGCTTAGAATTACAAGTAGCCTACAACTAGTTAGGACAAAATGGTTGTTTGAGGTCTATGTAGGCCTGACCAGGTCTTAAAATTTATTAAAAATGGTAATTTTTATTTTTTAATGGCCCCTATTCTTTCATTTAGTTTATAAAAATAGTGGTTATAACCATTATTTTGTCTTATACCTAACCTAATCTATGACAGTCAATTATGGGGATATGTGAATGAATTTATGTCTTTAAGGGCCTATAGTGAAGATACAATCCATAAATGGTTATAAATAAATTTTGAGTGATGGTTAAGGTATTAATACACCCTCTAAATATATTATAAATTATATTTGTAGTCAAATTACCTTGAGGGAAGGCCAAAGCAGACACACCTTAAGCCTAGTCTTAAATCATGTTGTCATCTTGAAGCTTCCCTAAGTCCTTATACAAGATTGATGACTATGGGAGAGATGTAAAAGTGTTTTAAGTAATGAATAAGAAGTTTAAAGTGTAGAGAAATAATCAAAATCTTATAATGACCTCAAAACCCTGTTTAGTTCTCAAAACTCAAACACAATCAACTCAAGATATAAGTTCTAGTAGTCATACACTAAAACATTGAGAGGTTCAAGCCCAGGGCCTTTAGGGAAATTGAAGTCTCCATATGGAATAAAAATCCATGAAGTAATTATAATAATTGAGGGGTTAAATTTTATGAATGATACTTAATAAAATAACATGTTGAAATTGGCTAGCATAGACCCTGAATGTCACCTTTTAATGTTCCTCTCTTGACCCACCCTATGCATGGGACCCCAAGATATTAAGGGAAGATGAAGGGGTGAATGCACTATAGGTTCATAAAAACTATTTATAGTTTGTATTTACCTATGATATGAAGCATAGTTTATATGGTCAATGTCCTAAAACCTATCTAAACCCTAGAAAGGACCTGATTGTGGATTCTTGCTTTAAAACACATCCATATAGAATTGTTTGACCCTAAAATAATATTTAAGGCCTCCTCAAGTCTTTTGATCATCATGAAAACTCACTAGTTGGCATGTTTAGGGGTTTGAATATATATAATAGGCCTAAGAAGACTAGTTTGAGCTTAAAATGAAAGAGATGATAAGTGTTTTTTAAACATGGAATTAAGGAGAGGGAATGGATCTTAAAACTCTTAAATAACCCTCTAACAATAATTTATATGGACCTTCATGACTAGTTTTATTTGTAAATATACATAGATGTTGAAACTAGGAGTTGTATGCATTCATCATAAGTCAAGAGGCTTAATCAAGATAATGTTACTACTCCATGATACCTCTAAGGTAATCTTCAAGTTGAAAATAATGTAGGGGTTCATCACAACCCCAAGGTTAAGACCATAATTCAGGGTTCATATGTTAAAATAGTCTGATCTATCACTTTTAATAGAATAATGTCACTAAAAAGTGGATTAGAGAATAATTTGAGAAGTAAGGATGCCCTATACCTTCTTGTAGGAGGTCATCATGGTGTTTATAAGACTTTTGGTTAATTTGGATCATAGGAGAGTCTCAGAGTTAAGAGGCATCTAGGAGGTATGTTTCTCAACTGAAGAGCATTTTCAAATGTTCCCAACTATATAGATACTTTTCATGGAGATCCAACAACATCAAGAGAGGTAAAGGGGTTTATCAAAATACATCTAGTGCAATTAGTTCAGAGGTTTGGTCCCTAACCTCTATTAACCAATGTTAAGAGTCCCAAGCACTCCAAAACGCATATAAAACCCTAATAAGGACTTGACTAGGGAAATTTTATGATAAGTGAATCCAAAAGAGTATAAACCATTGAAAAAATACCTATAACATGTTTTTAAATTAGAAGAGGCCATGCCCATGGTATCTAATTGCATGAAGGTTGTACAAACACCTCAAAAAATGTGAATTTATAGAATTTTAAGTGGAAATTGGGATATAAAACCTAATTAAGAGTTATAAACCATGGGAAATGTTAGTTTAAGAATTTATATACTCCTATAAATCTTGAATTATTCATATATCTACTTGTAGTTATCTATGTTAACTTTTTCTAAATAGCCAGTCTATAGAAGTAGTCTAAGTGGCCTAGTCATGCAAGGTAAATGAGTTACAGATGAAGGATACTTACAAGGTATAGGTTTTGATATAGAGGGTTAATTAAATAATATTTAAATCCTTTTTATATGATTTAATATTTTGATTCAACTATATCAATCACTCAAATAGTGGAAATGTATACAGATGATGAACTTATAGGTGAGGCTTATTTGATCATCAAGTAGAAGGTCCTAGGGGGCGTAGAATGACATTATGAGAATAATGATCCACCATTTGAATTTTATAACTATCTATTTATTTTATCATATTACATATTTAATACCATTATGAAGTAATGGAGATAGTTTCAATGTCAAGTCATAATACACATTGAAGAGGAGGTTGTTTAGTGCATATTGAGGCCTAATCAAACCCCATGTGCACCTTGTAACTATTATTGGATAGAATGATGGAATATTTTGGGCATAGTAATGTTATACATGAAGTTAAATAGGAAATTAATAACATCCACACCTCACCTTAATAGAAAAAGGAGTCATTAAAGGACATCAACGTATGGGAAGAGTGATTATGATTGTTTTAACTACTGTATAAACACCTTAGTCTCATTCATGGCCTCTTCTATGCCTAGATTCTTCTCTACTATCTCACAAAAATTATATATAAGGAGGAATTTGGATCTTAATTCTCATCCCTCATCTAGGTGTATCAAATATATGCCAAAATTGTACCTTGTGCCTTTGAATCAATATAATAATAATTTAAAACTTCTTGTTTGAATGTTAGTGTGCAGTGTGAGAGTTGAGTTGCAGAATGTATGATTTTCATTATCATCTATAGGTCCTTTCATGAACCCAATTCCATGTTATTAGTTTATGAATTTTTTGTGATTTTTTAATAGGTAAGAGTATTATTGAAGTGTTGATGTGCTAATAGTGTCTTATATAGACCTAGGTTCTTAGTCTTCAAGTTGAAAAACATTCACTTGATCTTTACAAGAAATATTCATGCCTAGGACCTTGTTAAGAGGTCTAATTAGTTGTTATTTTTCATTAGTTTCATGTTGAGAAGTATTATCATTGATTTTAAGTTTGATGTCATTGATGTTAAGGTTGATGCCATTGATGTCAAGGTGAATCTAGCGAAGATGCATGGTGAGTGGTCTTTGAGGTATGATCTTGTGAGATTGATGTGACAAGGTGTATTTGTTGATATTTATCTTCTTTATTGGTTGATGTCTAGGTTGATATCAAGGTTAAAGTTAGCATGAATATTTTAGTGTAATCATTGATGGTTCTTGTGAAGGTATGATGAAAAGGAGGTCTACAAGAGTGTTGGTGAGAGCAAGGTTAGTTGGCAATGGTAAGGTCAATTCATAGTGACTTATGTCAATAAGCTTAAAAGAGTGTTGTTGTATGAGAGCAGTGATATGAGTGTGTTATATGTTGGAATATTGTTAATTATATCACGATGATGTTATAGAGATTCCTTGGTGAGTGGATGAAGTTCCTTGTAATCTAAGTAATAATGACAAAGTGTGAAATGTCCTTGTCCTAGTTCTCTTGGAGCATGATTGGTTGATATTCAATTTTGGCATGATTAGAGATGTTTAGGGATGATTATGGTGTTTTGAAGATGTGAAATAGGTCCATAAAAAAATTTATATCCTTTGGGTTCTTGAGTGCATAAGTGGAATTCATCTAGTTGTCCATAGTTCTCATCTAGACACTTTGGGTCTAGTGGTAAAAAATATGAGTAGGTAGTTTGATGGCATCACCATTTCCATGTGCGAATGAGTCAAATGGAGTTGGTCATATGGTTATGTTCACATTAGTCCCTATTTTCTATGCACTAAGTCTCAGGTCATGTGCCTAAGATTAGTTAAAGATATGCAAGTGCAAAGCTGGGATCCCAAGATTTTTAATAGTATTTTCCCATACTTAGACAAATTTGTATGAGGCAAGAAAGAGCCAAGTAAGAATTTTGATGGTATCATATATTACATGTGGATGTTTCAAGAGAAGGTGATCATATAGTTTTGTTCAAATTTGTGTCTATTTATTATGTACAAAATTTTAGGTCATGTAATATAGCATGACAAAAGATATGAATGTAAAAAGTTGGGCTTTTAGGTATTTTGATAGTGTTTTCTATGTTCAAATAGAGACAAGCAAGTAGTTTGTTTACATAATATCATGCATATGTTGATGTTTCAAGGGAATTTGATCATATGGGTTCATTCCATTTTGAGCCTATTTAATTTTTGTTAAATTTTAGATCATGTGAAGAAGCGCATCAAAGATATGCATGAGGAAATTTGGCCTTCTAGGCAGTCTAGGCATAGTTGGCTATGTGGAAGAAATTTTTGAGTGAACATGTTGATGATGAAATATTTTTCACATGTATGGGTTTTAGGGATAGATTATTATATGGATGGATTCTCCTATGTAAGGATACCATGTGATCTAAATTTGAGATCATGTATCTAAGTATAGAAGAAGTTGTTAAGGTTTAAAAATGGCTACTCAGTTAGATAAGCAAGGTTTCCATACTTAGTCAAATATGCAAGAGGTAAAGCTCAAGCAAGTCTCAAGGATTTCAATGGAGCACATTTTTTATAAGATATTAGGAAGTAGTGATATTTCAAGAAGTACACATTGTTTAAAAACTAAGAAAAGGTAAAAGATAAAGATCAATGGTGAGTGTATGATCATAAAGATTGATCTAATAGTGAGCATTGTTAGTTAAATACTTGGTTGATTCATAGAGATCGATGGTCTATATTAAGTCAATATTACAAGGGTGCATGAAATGACGTCAAAGTGACTAAAGTTTAACAATTGAGCATTGGTGCCTATGTGTTAAATTTCATACAATATCAATGGTGTGTGTTTAATCTAAGAAGTGAGGACATGATATGTGAGAATGGTGTTCAAGGTTTAACTATGACGGTTTACATTTGAATATTTTAATTTTCAAAGGAAAAACTAGTGCTCTATGTTTTGGTTATATCTTTTGATCTATGTATAACTTATTCATGGTGTAAAAATGAAACTTGTAGAGGAATCCAAGGCACATCTATAAATATATATTTGAAGAGCTAAAAGTGTGTACAAACATATTTATTGAGCTCAAAAGTTGACTGTGTTTGGCTACGTTCTAGAAGTGACCCAAGAAGGGTAATTACATTGTTCATGATGGTATTTTGATGTTTCAAGATGAATTAGATATTGGGGAGTGTTGTAGACTCCATGAGGATTATTTGTGTGCATTATAAAGATTTAACATTTTGTATACAATATGAACAAAGCTTAAGATGGTGATTGTGTATTCGTTCATGGTGACTTTATACATAGTTTATTGATTGAGCTTGCACATAAGAGTGCAATGATGACTGTAAGCATTTGACGATGATTGAGGGGTCATGTAGTATGGACCTATGCTTTTAGAAGTGGTGATGTATTATTTTTTTATATGTTGGTAAGATAAATGGGTGAATAGGCCTCCATGAGACCTATAAGAGCTACAAGAGCCTTATTAAAATGTGTAGCTACTTAAGGGTGACCCATAAATGCTATGGTTGACCTATGATTATTTATTTTATCCATGTATTAATGTGAGATAATCATTAAGGGTTAAGATATGTCTAATGGTTGACCAAGACGGTGATAATATTAAAGGCTGTATATATATAGAAACCAAAGAAGATGGTTTTTAGGCTTGGGGTGTGTGGTCTATGCATTGAAACAAATAAGAGAGGAGGTTGAGTATGCCTAATGGTTGGGTTGATGAGAAGATTAAATTGAGGACTGTGTATATGATCTATAGGTCATATTTATGATGTCAAAATAGTGATATTATAGATTGAGGATAATTAAATAATCCTATATTGATCCAAAATGATGTTGTAGATGTATTATGGATGAGTGAAGGATAGATGATGTTTATGTGAGATTGGTAATTAATCTGAGAAGTAGATTAATTTGTGGATTATGTATATGACCATCTAGTCATGTTTGTTAATCTGGTGATAGAGTTCTTGTAGGTGTGTTGAATTGAGTGTGAGCAAAGAGTTAAAGAGTGGGGTTAGTTTGGATATGTAATGTGTCCGAATTGATCTTGTTATGTTGGTTCAAGTATGTAATGTGCTTTTTCCAATAGGGTGTGTTGGGTGATAGATTTGTTGTTAAGAAGTGAAGAGTGATAATCATAGGTCCATCATCAAATGTTAAATACATTATTTCAAAGGTGGATGTGTTCATAGGTGTTATTGTGGTAGCTCAACATCTAAGGAGGTTACAGCCTTCTCTCAAGGTGAAACTTGCTAAAGGTCTAGTTATTATGGCATCTCAACTAGATAGGTGTGGCAACACCTTATGTGATTATAATCTCACTAGATAGGGATTGTAGTTCCTTAATAAGTTGCATTTAGTCTAAATTGGTTCTTCTTATTATAATTTAGTACTCCAATTGCATGATCCAATGGGTTTTACTCCCCAAGATGGTTTCTCATGTATGTCACGTGTTATGTACTTGTTCTTACATTATCTTTGTTATTCATAACTATGAATGATGCATGCATTATAAATTTATGTATTGAATGATTAAGGGTTTGAAGGATTGAAATCAATTTGTATTTTTTAGGCGTATTGATTCACCCCCTAGTGATTATACCTCTAACAATTTGTATTAGAGTGGGTCCTTTGGTGGAAGCTTAAGATCTTGAATGAGATCCTAAGTAGTGAAATATGGATAAAAAATTGAAGAAAGAGAATCTATAGTGGAGAGTTGTGATTAAGGAACTTGAAGAGAAAATATGTACATTGAAGAAAGATGCCAAGGTGATGAGAATGTTATCAATGATCAAAAGGTTCAACTAGTAGATGACAAGACAAGTTTGTGTTCAAAAGAAAAGAACATCATGTTTGATAAAGAATCTTGCCATAATAGTAGTAAATATGACATCAAGAAGAATAAGTTGATCTAAAAGCTAAGCTCATGAGTGCAATTAGTGAACTAAAGGAGTAGAAGAAGAGGAATCATAAAATGATGAATATTATCAAAGGTTTTAAAGCACAAGTTAGTTCTCTTTATAAAATTTTGTTAGACATGTCTATGGAAGAAGAAAATAAGTATCAAGAATGGATCCAATATATTGAAGTACAAGCATAAATATTGAAAGACATTGCCAACAAGGCCAAAGAGGATGAAGAAAAGATCAATATCCCTGAAAATCAATGAAGGATTGTAAATACAAATCTAAAATAAAGAGAAGATGAGTACACTCAACTAAATTTTGATATGGGGTCCTTGAAGAGTCAACATCAAATTGTTATATAAAAGTTGTATAATATTGAAAAGGATCATGAGAAGCTTAAGAAAGTGAAGGAGAATGTAAAACTGGAGAGTAATGTTAAAAGGTTAATCAGATAACCTAATGCTAAAAGGTATGGTAGTTTATTTCGTGGTCATTGCTATACATGTAATAATATGGTCATAGAGCAAAGGAATGTAGAAGGAAGTCAGTCAAGTATGGACATTCATGGAGCTATGATAGGAGTTTTTGGCCAAAGATTGATCAAAGTTTAAATATGTCAAAAGGTACGAAAAATGTTATTTATTTTAGTTGTCTTAAGAGTGGGCATATTGTTAGATTCTATCCAAATGGTGATAAGATATCTTCCAGGTATATCAAAGGATATAAAGCTCCTAGAAGGTCTAAGATAGGTTAAACTCAGGTATGGAAATTGAAGTTAATCATTACTAATTATTCTATTCATGAGGTTGATAATAAAGCTTCTCTAGAAGGCTATATTGAAAATCAAGATAAGGTCAAGGATCAAGCAGGTAAGATGGCTATAGAAGATGAGAAGAGTCAAACTATGATATGGAGACTTGAGGTAGTAAATACTATGCAAACTAACCCTATTATGTCCAAAAATCTTGTTGGATTATTTGCCAAGGTGGCAAAAGGATCATAAGTAAAGTCAAGAGTTTGTGTTGATAGTATTTATTGACAAATCTGAAGAAAAGAATGAAGTCAAGAATCCTTTAAAAATCAAGCAGATGATGAGGTAGAACTAAAAGGAATATTCTTATGATGAAAATTTATGTCATAAATCTGTTGTCTCTTATGTATTGTCAATCCAATCATAAAAGATAATATTTTGGTAGTTGAGAATGTTTCTTATTTTAAGCCTAAGAAGAAGAAGAAGAACTATAAGTATTAGATGACCAAGGAGGAGAAGGAATATGAGTTGTGCGAAACTCCTAGTTTCACACCATGGTAGAGCATTATGGTGTAGAGGATGTCTCTACCTATGCTTTTTAGGAGACATTTATTTTTTTGGAGAAGTGTTGTGCTCAAAATGATAATTCTAATCAGAGGTCTTTGGTTAAGGGGGGAGAAACAAATTCATGAGTATGTTCTAGAGATTTGTGAAGAAGCTATTATGCAGAGTCATAATGGATTTATCCAGGTGGCATAATGTGTTTAATGGAATGTAAAGTAGGGTTTGTTACTCAAAAAGGTTTGTGCACTTATTTGTGATGTGTTCTAAGTGTTTTGGTGGTCTAAAGGTATGTTTGTGACAAATTAAAGTTTTTTCATGTGCTGTCAATTTTCTCAAATCTTTTTTGGCTTAAGGGCAAGCAAGCCTAACATGGGTTATAGGAAGTCAAGGATATCAAAGGTGTGAAGGTTCAAATTTTTGTCAAGAATTGTGTGATGGGTGTCTCCAGGGGTGCAATAATTTTTAGAGATGTGCATTAACCAGAAGGAGGTTTTTTGACTTTTTTTTTATGGTTCTAGGGTTTTGGGATCTAATAAAAAAGTGGTCTACCTTGTGAATTGAGGTTTGAGGATTCTTAATATGTTGAATGGTCAAATGGGTGGTAAAATAAATATTCATATAGAATTTTAGGTTTTTGTTTCTCAATTTATTCAAGTTTTTTTCATGTTGGAGGCCTAATTAGGTAGTAGGCTTGTGAAGTATGTTGCATAGGATGATCTTGGTGATGAAAATTGGTGTGATTGAGAGGGAATATGAGAATGATATATATATATATATATATATATATATATATATATATATATATATATATATATATATAAAGTTTTATGTTTTAAATGTGTCTACTATAAATTATGAGCTCTACAAGTTCTAGGTAGGACTACAAGGAGACTAGACATGCCTAGTGTGAAGAAGAGTGTTTTTATTTAATTTATACAAAATATCAAGGCATGAGTATTCCAAGGTGAGGTCTTAGGTTATATTAGTGAATATTTCCTATTTGGTGACTGTCATTAAGTTTTTTTGGTAGTCCTTGAGGTGGTTTGATAGAGAAGGCTAGTAAGCATGTATGTTGGTTCTTCATGGTGTGTGGAGATCTGAAGATGTTCAAGATGTGAAATGGCTCAAAAATATTAGGGAGAGTACATATTAGATGATTCTTGGTGATTTCCATTAGATTCCAATGGTTTTGTGTTTTTTTCTTCATTAATTGTAATGATTGGTTGAAGAGAGTGTTCACATGGAGCAGGAGGAAGTTATCAAAGCAAGAAGAGGCAGGCTCAATGTAAGGGGGAGTTTTTATAATCTTTATAATATGGTCCTTTCTTATTGATAGTATGTTTAGGTCCTCAAGATCAGTTGGTGTAGACTTTTTCATTGTGTCAAAGGGGAAGAAACTTCATGTTGTGGGAGTGCTTGAGAGAGAAGGAAGGTGAGCTATATTTTGTTATATTGATAGGTGTTGACATCAATGACAAAAGGGGATATTATTAAAGTATTTTTAGTGATATAATGATGATGTCATGGAGGTGACCTAGTGAGTGGATAAAGTGCCAATATAGTCTAAGTAATAATGGTAAAGTGTGCAATGTGCTTGTCCTAGTTTACTTGGAATATGATTAGTTGATCTTTAGTTTTGGCATGGTTAGAGATGTTTAGGGATGAGTATGGTGTTTTAAGGATTTTAAAGAGGACCCTAAGATGTTTACTATGTTTTGGGTACTTGTGTGCATAAGTGGAATTCATCTTGTTCTCCATAGTTTTCATTTAGACACTTTGGGTCCAATGGTAGAAAATTTGAGGAGGTAGTTTGATGATGTCACCATTGCCACATGGGAATGAGTCAAGGGGAGTTGGTTAGATGGTTGTGATAAAATTAGTCCCTAGTTACTATGAGATAAGTCTTAGATCATGTACTTAAGTTCAATAAAATATATGTAAGTCTAAATTTAGGCTCCTAGGCTTTTTGACAATATTTTCCCATACTTAGCTAAATTTGCATGAGGTAAGAAAGAGCTGAGTAAGAATTTTGATGGTATCATATCTCATAAGTGTGGACATTTCAGGAGAAGGTGATCATATGGGTTTATTAAATTTTATAAATAGTTTTTATGAACCAAAGTTTATGTCATTTAATGTAGCATGACAAAAGATATGCATGTGAAAAATTGGGCTCTCAAGTATTTTGAGAGTGTTTTCTATGTTCAAATAGAGAAAAGTAAGAATATTTTTGACATCATATATTGCATGTGTGGATGTTTCAAGATAATTTGATCATATGGGTTTATTATATTTTTATTCTATTTTATTTTCACTTAATTTAAAATAATGCGAATAAGCACATCAAAATATATGCACGAGCAAATTTGGCCTTCCAGACAGGTCCAGGCATAGTTGGCTCTATGGAAGAAAATTCTTAGTGAGCATGTTGATGATGGCATATTTCACACATTTTGGGTTATAGGAGAAGATTATTATGTGGATGTGTTTTCATATGTAAGTAAATCATATGTTCCAAATTTGAGATCATTCATCTAAACACAGAATAAGTTATTAAGGTTCAAAAATGGCTACTCAAGTAGATAAGCAAGGTTCCCATACTTAGTCAAATATGCAAGAGGTAAAGTTTGAGCAAGTCTCAAGGAGATTGGTAGAGTGAATTTTATCCAAGATGTTAAGAATAAATGACATAGAAATAAGTTCATGTTATTTAAATATTGATCAACGGTAAATTTTACACACACACACACACACACACACACACACACACACACACACACACACACACACACACACACACACACACACACACACACACACACATATTGATATAACGGTGAGAATTATTAGTTAAAGACCTAGTTGATCCATAAAGATTGATGATTCATATTAAGTCTACATTACAAGGGTACATGATATGAGGATAAAGTGGCTAAGGTTTAATGTTTGAACATTGGTACCTATGTGTTAAATTTTAGATAAAATCAATGGCAAATTTTTAATTTAAGTAGTGAGGACATGAGATGCGAGCATGGTGTTCAAGGTTTAACTATGACCATTTGTATTTGAATATTTGAATTTGTGAAGGAAAAACCAATGCTCTATGTTTTGGATATATCTTTTGATCTATGTATAATTTGTTAATGGTATAAAAAGAAAACATGTAGATAACTCCAAGACACAAGAAATATATATTTAAAGAGTTGAAAGTGTGTATGGACATACTTATTGAGCTCCAAAGTTTATTATGTGTTTAATTACATTTTTTAAGTGACCTAAGAAGGGTAATTAAGTTTTTAGTGATGGTATTTTGATATTTAAAGATGAATTGGCTATTGGGAAGTGTTTTAGACTCCATAAGGACCATATATTTGCATTATGAATGTTTGACATTCTATGTATAGTATGAAATTTTTTTAATATGGTGATTTTTGTTTATTCATGGTGACTGTGTTCATAGTTTGTTAAATGAGCTTGCACAAAAGAGTGAAATGATGATTATAAGAGTTTGAGGATGAATAAGGGGTTATGTAGTGTGGACCTATGATTTTTTAAGTGGTCTTGTATTATTTTTTTGTTCATTGATACGTTAAATGGGTTAATAGCTCTCCATGATACCTATAAGAGCTACAAGGAACTTATTAAAAGGTGTAGCTGCTTAAGGGTGACCCATAGATGCTATGGCAAACCTATGAATATTGTTTTGAGTCATGTATTAATGTGAAATAATACTTAAGGGTTAGGGTAAGTCTAATTGACAACTAAGATGGTGATAATGATGAAGGCACTAAATATACAAAAACCAAAGTATATGGTTTCTAGGCTAGGGTGTGTGGTCTATGCATTAAAGTGAAGAAGAGAGGAAGCTGAGTATACCCACTAGTTGGGTTGATGAGTAGAATAAATTAAAGACTATGTATATGAATTTTATGCCATATTTATGATGTTATAATAGTGTTATTTTAGGTTGAATATGAGTGAAGAGTCCTAGATTGATCCAAAAGGATGTTTTGGATGCATTTTGGATGAGCAAAGGATAGATACTGTTTGTGTGAACTTAGTGATTGATCTGAGAAGTTGATTAGTTTGTACACTATGTGTATGACCATCTAGTCATGTTTGTTAATTTGGTGACAAAGATGATGTAGGTGTGCTAAAGTGAGTGTGAGCAAAGAGCTAAAGAGTGGGGTTAGTTGGGATATATATTGTGTCCTAATTAATCTTGGTGTGTTGGTTCTAGTATGTAATGTGCTTTGGCCAGTAGGGTGTTTTAGGTGATATAGTTGTTGTTAAGAAGTGAAGAGTGATAATTAGAGGTACATCATTAGATTTTGAAGACATAATTTCAAAGGTGGATGTATTCATAGGTGTTATTGTGGTAGCTCAACATCTATGGGGGTTGTATCCTCCTTACAAGGTGAAACTTGATAATGGTCTAGTTGTTATGGCAACTCAGCTAGATAGGTGTGGTAGCACCTTCTAGGATTGTAGTCTCACTAAATAAGGATTGTAGTTCCTTGGTCAATTGTATATAGTCTAAATTGGTTCTTGTTATTATAGGATAGTAGTCTAATTGTAGGTTCTAGTGGGTTTTATTCCCCAAGAGGGTTTCTCATGTATGTGATGTGTTATGTGCTTGATCTTTCAATTCCTTTCTTGTTCATGGATATGAATGATGTATGTCTTATGAATTAATTTATTGAATGATTAAGGGTTTGAAAGATTGAAATTAAGTTGGATTTTCTAGGCTCACTTATTCAATCCCCACTCTTAGTGATTGTACCTCTAACATTATGAGTGTTCTTTTGTCAGCTTGAGTGATAAAATTGAGGTCAATATGTTTGAGCATAGTCAAGCTGTCTTGGGAAGCCTAGTATAGACCTTATGAGAAGATATGTGTAGGTAGCATGGTGAAGTGAGTGATATTAGGAAATTTATAAGTTTTTTGGAATTATATGTGTTTGTGAGTTAGGTGTATAATTTATCATAAGTGTTACAAGGTGGGTCTTTAAGGGTAAGGCATTCAGTCTTGATCTGTACTTGGACACTGCCTAGCTTAATGAAGTATCATGATCTATTTTCAAGGCATGTGAAGCATGTATGGTAGTTTTTAAGCATGAGAGAGGTTGTATGACATGAGAGTGAGATGTGGAGCATGACAGTGAAGTTTTAAGTGCATGGAAAGAGGCATGAAGGTTAGTTTTAAGACCTAATGTGGTTTACAAGTCAAGGTCTAGAGAATAGAGAGAGAGAGAGAGAGAGAGAGAGAGAGAGAGAGAGAGAGAGAGAGAGAGAGAGAGAGAGAGAGAGAGAGAGAGAGAGAGAGAGAGAGAGAGAGAGAGAGAGAGAGAGGCCTAATGAAGGGTCATGATCATTTTTAATTTTTTTGATCTCATGTAAGAATTTTCAGAGGTGAAGTATGTTGTTTCAATATTTTTATATATTTTGAGGTCATAGTGTGAAGGAAAAGGCATGAAAAGATGTTTGGAGGTTTCTTGGGTGTGTAGAATGAAGGGTTCTCAACTTGAGAAGGATTTTATTGTTCTCATTAGCTTGTCAAAACTTTGTGCAGGAAATTAAGTATTTAATGGTATATGGGGAAGGGTTATAGATAAAAATAATAGGTATTAGTTTTTGGATTGAGGGATTATGCTTTATGAATGATCGTTAAGAGTGGAAATAGGTTTAAACCCTCTTACATCCCTAATAAGGACTTGATGTTGAAGATATTGATTAAAAATGCCTAGAATGGATTGGTAAGCTTAGGTAAGATATTGGATATTTTAGTGGACTATTTTAGGTACCTCTAAGTGGTGTTAGTTAGAGAGAGGAGAGAGAAAATACTGAGTTATAAACTTATTTCTAAAGAAGTTATTATAGAAATAAAAAGTTGCATTAGACATAGTAATAAAATGGATATAGGAAGAAGGTAGAGACTCATGTTTCATGTAAATTAAGGTTTATGGATAGTTTTTATCCCTTAAGTTTGATAAACTAGTCATCCAAGTTAGTGAGTCACTAATAGCTTAATGGTGCAAATAGTGAAAATCCCAGGCAATAATGACAAGATGAATTGGAATGTGTTTTCATGATAAAATGATGAAACCAAGTGCATAAAGTTGTTATTAAGAAATTTTAAGACATGTTCATTTTTTTATAAGTTTTTTAGGTTAGTGAATATGGTGAAAAAGTGTCTCACAAGTTGACTTGTCTGGTTCAGATAAGATAATGATATATAAGGCCATGAGATTGGTCTGAAAGACCAATATTTTCCATTAGACCATATGATATTTATATTTTAGGATGGTTTGGAGATATAATATGACCACATAAATGCAACAAATGTCATGTAAAGTGTTTATATATTTATCAAAAGTCTAAGTCACTGTTGGCCATTTTTGGCCCACATAGAAAACATGTGCCTAGTTGTTAATGGTTCTGATGCAGAGAAAGAGGCAAAGTTTCTATTTGAGAAAATGATCAAATGGATGAATGAGATTTGGATGGAATGAGTGGAATAGAGAGACATGAAGCTCATAAATATTTTGAAATACTTTAGGTTTACTTGAAGTGTAATTTATCAATTCTAAAGACTAGTCCAAAGTTGTAGATACCCTATGGAGTGCTCTAGATAAGCATAAAAGCTCATGGTACCATGGGTGAAATCACCATCTAGATATTTTATACACATTTGGATATGATGATAGAAAATATGAGTAGGAATTTTCATGGTGTTATATCTCATATGTATAAATGAGTCAAAGAGATTTGGTTACATGGGTTTCTTCACATTAGTCCCAAGTTACCATGCACCAAGTTTCAGCTCATGTGATGTAACATAATGAAAGATATACATGGGAAAAGTTTGATCGTAACATAGAATTTGATGCAAGATTACATGAACTAGTCAAATTCAACATTTTACAAAATCATGTGGAAAGATCAAATGGCCTGTAGATCAAAAGAGTTTGTTCCTTTCAACATTAGGTCCTTTCTCTACAAGTTTGGTCCCCCTATGATCTTTACACTTCAACTTATAAAATTTCAAAGTTGGCTAAGAAATGAGAGATGTCTACATGAACCTCATTTTTAAGACCCATAAAGTGATGTTTGAATCTAAAATCCTTGATGGGAACCTAAGGAGGAATGTGTAACTAACAAGTATCAAGCATGTGGGAGCTTGAAGTGAGTCAATGGTTAGCAAATCCCAGGGACCAATGAGAGACTGAGTTCATGATAGTGTGTCCCAAAGATCTATGGTCCATGTTTAATCAGATTTCAAAATCTATATGAGTGAAATAAATTCAAAGGGGTCAATAATATGAGGTTGTTTTGATAGCCAATAAAAAAGGAGATGAGTTAGTATGTTAAAAAAAGTTGATAAAGCAAAATGGACCTAACTTGGTAAGTAGATCCAAAAGACCCAAACATGAGCCTGACCTGAGTTAGTGAAAAAAATAAAGGAAATGATCTCAATGCGGACTCAGATGGGACCTAGAATTAAACAAAGTAACATTTATATGTAAAGCTATTGGAAAATCAATATCCTTAGATTGGTTTTCACCCATAGTTATCTCAGTCTAAGATCCAAGGCACATAGTAGATATGTGATTAATGAGGAGATCATCCTGAGTCATGTCCTTGACAAACCACCATCTATAGTAGGCATGACATGTCCTTGGTAGTTTGAAGATATGAATATTTTGTCTTCATATGGAAATCTAGTAAAAGACCTAAAGTAGTAGGACTTGGGCATTTGAAAAGCAGTTAGAGAATTTATTTTTAGCAAGATCATGACTTGCCACTTTTAGCAAACTCTTAGCTTCTAGTGTAGCTTCTTTAGTGGAATGATTCGGAGGCTATCTGGGTAAATCATGAACATCTTACTCATAATAACTTGTTTTAATTAGACCAAAATCATGGTAAAACATCTCTTAAAGATAATATCTCATTGATTATAATGCACAATGTGCTCCCCTTTCTTTCTCTCCTCCCCTTTCTACTATATTGACCCTTTATTTTCATTTTATAAAGGGCTACCAGATTTTATACTTTTTTTATCTTTATGAGATATGGGACATTCCTCAAGATACTATAAAGTATTCTTAGCTTGATTAGGCTTGACCCTATCAAGCATTTGTAATAACTACCTCTTAATAAAATAGGAATTTCTTTGCCTAACTTTTGCCTTCAACTTGTATTTGGTAAATTTTGCATTATGTAATTATGTGAAGGAGAATCTTCCTCATCCATGGTTCTTCTTTCTCACTTTATTTAGGGAATTTTCAATGTTGTTTTTAGGTCTTTATTATTGTTCTATTTTGAACCTCTTCTATGAAATACTTATGCAAATTAGCTTAATTTTAAAGTTGTGTAATATAGAATCATCCTTTGATAATCTATTATGGGATCAAGCTTATGAGAGTTTCCCTCTTAAGTTTAGTGCATCATCTGGTTAAATTTCTTAGGATCTCTTACTCTCTTTCTAACCATTTTCTTATGAATCATTATGCTTAGTTTTAGTCTTAGGTTGGAATCAAAGAGGAAGCCAACCTACCCTTGAGGTTTTGATGTAACATAGGTGACCCATAACCTAGGGTTATCCCAATATTATAGCTCAATTAGAGAGAGCTCAAATAATCCTCTCCAAATGTGTGAATTTAGCCTATAATAGTTTCTAGCACACCTAATGAGACTAAGGTCTAAAGTAGTAGAAGAATTTTCTGTGTTGTTCTTTTGAATATCAACCTTTAAAGGCATTCTGTAAAACATCATTAGTGATTATAAACATCCATCAATTGGTTTAATAATCCTAATTACCTAATCACCATCATTTGGTATGTATAATCACCACCCATTCGATCAAAATGTAGGTTCATTCATTCCTTATCCTTTATATCAAATTAGCAATATTCATGACTTCAACCCAAGTGCTCCTCAAAGTTTAGTGTGGTAGGCATATAGTCATTCTTGCCAGCCCTGAAATAAACTTATCTACCCTATATATCAACCTACTTTCCCATTTAGTCAACCTTGTCAAGCTTCACCTCTATCAACTTAGGAACATGAAGTCTTTTCATCTTAGATCCTCTCCTATGTCAATGACCCCAACTATTTCATACCCTCTATTATGAAACCACCCCCTTCAACACCCATTTAGGAGAGGAATGATTTTGAAAAATCTTGCATCACATTCCCCATGTAAATTAATCAAGGAGGGTACAAAATAGAAAAGGGAAATGTTAGCTGAGAAGGTCTAGGAGTTAGTATGCAAAGAAGAAAGATTAGTTGTGTAAGATACGAATTAAAAAAGTATAGATTGGCTCAATTAACTTGGTGTGAAATAGGTATAAGACTCTCCCTCCTTCCCTTATAAATTTCCTAAAGAAGACAATAAAAGTGTCTATGAGGAGGACGTCATAATAGGTAGTCCACTTATTTTAAAAGGGGAGGAGTCAAGTTTTAGTCTAACTTCTTGGTATGGATTTGATATTTTAGAGCCAAAAGATGTGGTTGAGAGTAGGTAAAAGTTTTCTTAGTCCTAAGAGCTTACATTTGGTATCAATGTAGATCAAAATGAGAAAGATGAAAAGATTGATATAGTCAATCAATTAGGTTACCATGTTAAAGAGGTCACAAATGAGCTTGAGGAAGAAATAAAAGAGAAATAATATCAAGAGGAAGTACGGAAATAGTTTCACTATGAATTCATGGATCAAGTAGAGGTTCTAAGCTAGCCTATATCTCCTATAAAACATCAAGAGTAACTCTTCCATTAGGTTTAGGGTACTGACCAATCTCAAGATGAGATATTCTTTAAAGGTAATACCAAAGCCTTAAGAAAGGAAGGATAATGGTTGGATTTAGAGCCTCAGAGATATGACATGTTCAACCTTAGGTGGATTGATGAACTACCATATGGTCCCTTCTAAAGAAAACATAGCAAATATGGTGTTAAAATTAGCATTGTAGTGGATGACCAAGAGGAAGCTTCCTTTTGGGATGACTTAGAGATCTTTTACCTAAGCCTAGATAATCAATCAAACACCAATTCAAAAGAGGAATTTGTAGGGGCCCTTACAATCTAATTTGGAGTAAGACTTGAATAAATGGACTAATATGTCTACATTGGAGACATGTTTGCTCCTTTTCATCCACTTGAGAGAATGTCAAAGGAATCAATAGCCAAGCATTTCAACTCACATACCATAATATCTCAAAGGCAAGGTGTGTTTTATCCTAGTTTATCACAAGTGATACTAAATCCTTTCCATTTAATCTAGGTGGGAAGTACTTATAAATTATAACCTTATATATAGATTAGAATATGTTTTATGATTTTATTAAATTTCCGTCATGCATATTTATTTAGTAGGTTAGTTATTTTTCTTTCCTACATTTACATTTGTTATTTAGCTTATTTATAGAGAAGTGACTCCATGCCCAATGGATTAGATGAGGCAAAATGAGCTAGGTTATCAAACATAGCAAGCATTCTTCCCTATGAGTCTCCAAATATATTGGCCATTTTTTTCCCCCATACTAAGCATGTGCCTAGTTGTTAATGGTCCTGATGTAGAGAAAGAGGCATAGTTCTTGTTTACGAGAGTGATCAAATGGATAAATAAGATCTAGATGGAATGAGTGGACTAGACAAACCATAAAGCTCACAAATATTTTAAAACACTTTAGGTTCACTTGACGTGTAGTTTATCAATTCTAAAGATTGGTCCAAAGTTATAGAGAACTTATGGAGTGCTAAGATCATGGTATCCATCAGGTCCACTCACCATCTAGAGCTTATGTAGACATTTGAATATAGTGACAAAAAACTTGAGTAGTAATTTTCATGGATCTAGATCTCACATGTGTAAATCTATAAAGGAGAGTTAGTTATGTGGGTTTATTCACATTAGCCCTAGGTTACCATGTGTTAATGTTTAACTCATGTGTTTTAACATAATCAGAGATATGCATTAGCAATGTTGTCCCCTAACACAGAATTTGCTAAGTTTTCATACTTATCCATTTTATAGACCAAAACATCATCAAGACATCATGTAAGATCACATGAGCTAGTTCACTTCAACATTTTGAAAAATCATTTGGAAAGCTCAAATGGCTAGTGGATCAAAAGGGTTTGTTCCTTTCAACATTAGGTCCTTTTTTGTATGTTTGGTCCCCCCATGATATTTATGCTTCAAGTTATAAAATTACAAATTTGGTCAACAAATGATAGAAGTCTATATGAATGTCATTTTTAAGACCCACAAAGTAACCATTTGGATCCAAAATCTTTGATATGAACCTAAGGAATAACATATGGCTAACAAGTGTTAAGCACATGGGATCTTGAAGTGAGTCAAATAGTCAGTGAATCCCATGGACCAATAATAGACCAAGTTTTGGGTAGTGGGTCCCAAATATCTATGGCATATGTTTAATCAGCTTTAAAATTTTGATGGAGTGAAATAAAATCAAAGGGGTCAATAATCTAAGATAATTTTTGATATACAATAGCAAAGGAGATAATTTGGTATGTTTGACAAAAGTTGATAAATAAAAATGGACCTAACTCGATAAGTATAGCCAAAAGACCCAAACTTGAGCTCGATCTGAGTTGGTGAAAAAAATAAAGGAAAGGAGATCAATGCAAACTCAGATGGGACATGGTATTTAATAGATTGACATATATATATATATATATATATATATATATATATATATATATATATATATAACTATATGAAAACCAATATCCTTAGATTAGTTTTCAACCATAGTTATCTCAGTCTAGGATCCAAGGCACATAGTAGATATATGATTAATGAGGAGATCATCCTGAGTCATGTCCTTGACAAACCAACATTTAAAGTAGGCATGACATATCCTTAGTAGTTTGAAGATATGAATATTTTGTCTTCATAAGTAAATCTAGTAAAAGATCCAAAGTATTTGAACTTGGGGATTTGTAAAGTAGTTGGAGCATTCATTTTTAATAAGATCATGACATGCCAATTTTAGCAAACTCTTATTTTTAATTGTAGCTAATTTAAGTAGTGGAATGATTTAGAGTCTATCTAGGCAAAACATGAACATATTTCTCATAATAACCTATTTTGATTGGATGAAAATCCTAGTGAAACATCTCTCAAAGTTGATAGCTCATTGATTATCATGAACAACATGCTCCCCCTTCTCTCTCTCCTTCTCCCCTTTAACCTATATTAACCCTTTCTTTCCATTTTATAAAGGGTTATATGATTTTAGAATTTCTATCTTTATAAGAGATAGAACATTACTTAAGATACTATAAAGTATTCTCAGCTTGATTAGGCTCAACCCTATCAAGCATTTGTAAGAACTACTGGTTAATATAATGGGACTTTCTTTGCCTATATTTTACCTCGAACCTGTGTTTGGTAAGTCATGCATTATGTAATTATGTGAAGGAGAAAATTCCTCATCCATGGTCCATATTTCTAACTTTTTTAATGGAATTTTCAATCCTATTTGTAGGTCTAGATTAGTGTTATATTCTAAACTCTTCTATGAAATACTTATGCAAATTAGCTTGATCTTAAGGTTATGTAAGCTATAATAATCCTCTACTGATCTAGTGTGGCTCCAATCCTATGATACTTTCCATATTAATTTTGGTGCATCTCTTATTTAAATTTATTAGGATCCCTTACTCTCTTTCTAAACCTTTTCCTATGAAGCATTAGGCTTAGTTATAGTCTTAGGTGAGCATCAAAGAGGAAGTTGGCCTACTCTAAAGGTTCAGCCCTAACATAGATGATCCATAGCCTAGGGTTGTAGCAATATTATATCTCAATTGTATATATCATTAATAACCCTCTCCAAGGGTGAAAATTGAGCCTATAACAATCACCATGACTGTGTTTTGAGGTAATCTGGTAGTCTTGAGTGAGTGAGTTACAAAGGTATTCTTGAAGCCTTATCTTCTGAGTTGAAGTGTATAATGAATTTAGTAATGAACTTGAGGTCATGTACACTATTTTTATTTAGTATTTTTATCATATTTTATTGGATAAATTAAGTTTTAACTTTAGTATTGAAAGGTATATTTTTGGTGTACACATGCCTAATACAACTGAGTACTAATGAGGGGTTTCAAGTAGTAATTAATAGTAAAATGTCTTGTTAATCCTATAAGACATTATTGGGGTTATATTTTATTATTATATGATATTTTATTTATGTATTTGTAGTTTTAGAGTGTTCCAATAAAGGCAAAGTGTAACGTTTGTCTAAGAAGGCCTAATAGGTCTCCATGAGACCTAAAAGTGAAATGAGGCCTAATTGAGTTATATTAGACAAAAAGGGACTAAAATATCATTCTATTCATGTCTAAAATATGACATAATACCTATTATATGTCCAAAATAAGAGGTTAAGTGTGTGTGGATGACTACGTGGTATATGAATAAGGAATGGTATATATACAAGGCAATTTTAGGCATATTAGTGGAAGTTAAGAGGAAACAAATGAAATATAATATTGAATAAAAAAATTAGATCTTATATACCATAATATGGGTGTAGATGAAATTTTATGAAGATGTAATATAGGTTATATGTATGAAAATTAAGTTCATATGACCTAATTAGTCTTAAAGAGACCTAGATAAACAAAGAGGCCTAGAAGGTAGTTTGAGAGGGATAAGAGTGTGAATAGATAAATAAGGTGATAATCATATATTGTGTGATGAAAATAGTGTTATGAAGGTGATAAAACTAATAAAGTGTCTAATTTGGTGTTGAGTGATCTAGGGGGTTGGTGGTTCCTTGTAAGTGGGTACTTGCTAAAGTCTAGTCAAGTGGGTACTTGGCTAGTTAGGGTTGGTGATCCAAGTGGAGTTTATGCTTCACTAATTTTGATTTTTGTATTCTATGAATGTATTCAATTTATATATATTAGTGGGTTTTATTTCCATTGAGGTTTTCCCATATATGTGATGTGCTCTTGTACTTCATGTTCATATGTATGGTTGTTTTTGATTTGATTGATCTATATGTTTGTATAAATGGCTCATGAATGTTAAGTGGAATTGAATGAATATTTTGAATTCTAATTCAACCTACCCCTCTCAATAATTTTGATCCTAATAATTTTTATTAGATCATGGTCCTTTTAATTAGGCTTAATAGACTAAAGGATATCTTAAAAGTGCAAGCATGGATTGTGATGATGGCAGCGTTTATCATGATAGCAATGATGATAAATTCATTTCACAAGATAAGTATGTAAGATAGATTTTGAATAATTTTTAAGGCAATAATAAGTCATCTAAGTTAATTGATAATAATATTTCTAATGATGATGAAGACTATGTTGATCAAGTTGGAAATGGAGTTCTATTCTTGGCTAAAGAAGCAAGTTGATCCAAAGAAGAAGATAACATATATGATGAAGAAGTATATTATGATATTGAAGAAGGAGAATATAAAGTAGATCTTGAAGCTAAGATAATAAGTTCTCTAGATGATTTGAAGCACCAAAATAAGAGGAAGCATGAGTTAAGATCTATTTTCAATGGTCTTAAGGAACATATATGTACCTTAAAGAGTGACTAGGTCAAAAAAGTCAAAAGTGATGAGAAGATCATTAAGGATATTAGGATTCAATTAGAAGGTGTCAATAAAAATTTCAAATAATAATAAGTTGAGTATGATCATTTGAAGATAGAGATAGATTATTTGAAGGTTGTGCATGATTAGCTCATAGATAAGATGAGAAATGTTTAGAAAGAGCGTGAGAATATAGATTAAGTTAAGAGAACCAACATGAAGATAATGATTAGGTAGCCCAATGCAATGAGGTATTACAATTATTTTAATGTTTATTTTTTTTCTTGTCATATATTTGGTCATAGATCAAGTGATTATAGAATGGTCTCAAGGGATGAGTTGTCTTGGGACCATGGGAGGAGTGATCATTCAAGAGGTAAGAATACTAATGTTGTTTTGCACAATTTTCATAATGTGGGACACATATCAAGATTATATCCTAATATATTTAGAAGGCCCTCAAGACATAAGAAGTTATATAGAGATCCTAAAGTGCATGAGAAGGCTCAAACATTTGTATAGAAACTAAAGATAGTCAACATGAGTCATGATCAATCTACTAGTCAAAATGGACTATTTTCTAATCTAGATAAATGATTAGATGTAAAATAATGACAATAACATTTGATGGTTTCATATATTGATAGTAATTTAAAGAGAAGAATAAGGATGATAAGGTGGATGAGTCAAATGCTTCAGTCAAGCCTAAGTGGATTCTAAAGAGGGACTATTAGTCTCAAAATTTAAACATGGCTGAGAAGAGTGTATTAGAGATTTATGAATCTCCTAAGTTCATGGTGTTTTAGTGCCCTATGAAAAGGGGTGAATCCATTAAGCTTCATGGAGACACTCATCTATCTATAGAAGCATAAGGTTGAAGTTAAAGAAAGATTTATCTTGAAAGGATTGTAAATTGTATGTGTCACAAGGTATGAGTTATGTTCTTTGTAAATTGTATGTATATGACAAATTGAAAGGTATTTTGGTTAATATGAGCAATTTTTTTTCAAATCAATTCATGAGGAACCATGGTATGGAATGTAAATGTATGTGCATGATTCATTTTCATATTTCCTTTTGCATTGTTATAAGTAGTTTGAGAGTTCAAGGATCTTGGTAGCTCTAAGGTTTGAAATTATTAGGCAACATGGTGAGAGATCTAAGGTTGACATCAATATTATTAGGTTAAAAATTAGTTAACTAGTATATGAGAAGTAATCAAGTATCTATTTGTGATTCTAGAAGTTGGTAGTTGAGTTTGATCTATGTTAAGAGTGCTATTGGTATAAAGATGTATGAAAGAAGATGAGCATGGTCTGAGAGTCCTAATGACTCATACGGTGAGATCTAGATGTGAAGACAAAGGGGGAATCCCTAATTTTTAATTTTATGTCAATAATATAGTGTCCTACTATGTGATCAAAGGTTTGAGTCATATCAGTCATGTCAAGGACAAAATGAGTGGTCTTATGATCTAAGTTCATTTGAAGGAGGTATGCTTGGAGTAAGGTGGATCTTGTTATTTTAATGCTTCATATTATGTTTTTTGATATTTTGTTTTAATAAGGTGTGATTCCAAATGTTACAGGTGTGATCAGGTTTATTTGAGAAAAGAGCTAGTTCTAGACTAATGAATACCAAAGGGAGATGTATCTTTTTAAGAGAATGGTTAGTTTATGAGAGTGGTTGTCATCTAGTGCCTATGAAGAGAAGAATAAAATCAGGGAAATATTTGTATATTTATGTTATGAAGTGTCAAGATAGTGAGGTACAATTCATAATAATAATGGTTTCTTGAGGTCTAAGGATCATCTGGTAGCTTGTGGAAGACACTTTGTCATTAATGTCAAAGGGGGAGAAAGACTAGATTGGGGGAGATGAGAATGACTAGTTTGTAGTGTGTTTGCTATCAATGACAAAGGGTAATTTTTTAAGAAGTGTTGTCATTAATGTTAATGTTAATGTCATTGATTTCAAGGTTGATGGTAATGATGTTAAGGTGCATCTGGTGAAGACGCATGGTGAGTGGTCTTTGAGATATGAGCTTATGAGCTCGATGTGACAAGGTGAGTTTGTTGAGGTTTGTATTATCTATTGGTTGATGTCAAGGTTGGTATAAAGGTTCAATTTAGCATGAATTTATCAGTGTTTTCATTGATGGTTTTTTTGAATGTATGATGACAAAGAGGTCTTCAAGAGTGTTGTTGAGAGAAAGGCTAGTTAGCAATGGCAAGGTCAATTGGTAGTGAGTTGTGTCAATAAGATTGTAAGAGTGTTTATTTATGATATTAGGGATATGAGTGTGTTATGAGTGTTCTTATGTCATCTTGAGTGATATCATTGAGGTTAGTATTTTTTAGCATAGTTAAGGTGTCTTGTGAAGCCTAGTCTTGACCTTGTGAGAATGTATGTGTAGTAAGCATGGTAGAGTGAGTGAGATCAAGAAAATGAGAAGTTATTTTCATTGTATGGGCTTGTTATTTATGTGTATAATCCTTTATAAGTTTTAAAATGTGGGTATTTGAGGGTAAGGCATTCTACTTTGGTCTATATTTGGACCTTGTCTAGTCGAATTAGGTATCATGATCTATTATCAAGGCATTTGAAGGATGTATGGTAGTATTTATGCATGATAAAGGTTTTATGGCATGATATTGATATTTTTAGTATAACATTGAAGTGTCAAGTACATGGAAGGAGGCATAAAGGTTACTTTTAAGGCCTAATGTGGTTTGCAAGTCAAGGTCTAGAGAGCAAAGAGAGAGAAAGTGTGGACAAATGAGGGGTCATGATTAGATTTTAGGGTGTTTGAGATTTTAAAAGAATTTTCAAAGGTGAGGTATGATTTTTCAAGTTTTTTAATGTATTTTGAGGTCATAGTGTGAAGGAAAAGGCACGAAAAGTTGCTTGGAGGTTTTTTGAGTGTGTAAAATGAAGGGTTCTCAACCTAAGAAGGACTTTCTTGTGCTCCTTAGATCATCAAAAAAATTCATGGGAACCTAAGAATTTAATGGTATATCGGTAAGGGTCCTAGATAAAAATTATAATTATTATTTTTTGGATTGAGGGGCTATGCTTTATGAACGATCATTAAGAGTGGAAACAGGTTTAAACCCTCTTAGAACCCCAGTAAGGACGTAATGTTGAAAATATTGATTAAAAGTGATCGTAATGGATTTTTATGATCAGGTTATATATTTTATCTTGTATTGGACTCTCCTAGTTACCTCCAAGTGGTATTGGTTAGAGAGAAGAGAGATAAAATGTTATGTTACAGGCTTGATTTTAAAGATGTTATAAAAGTCAAAAGTTGCATTAAACATAATAATCAAATGGATGGAATAACAAGGTATAGACTCATGTTTCATGTCCATGAAGGTTTATGGATAGTTTATAACCCTCAAGATTTTTAAACTAGTCATCCAAATTAGTGAGTCACTAACATGCCTAATGGTGCAAATAGTGAAAAACCTAGACAACAACGAGAAGATGAATTAGAATGTGTTTTCATGATAGAACTATGAAAAAAAGTGAATGGATATGTTATTAATAAATTTTAAGACATTTTAAATTTTTTTTGTAAGTTTTGGAGGTCAGTGAATATGGTGAAAAGATTGCTCACAAGTTGACCTATTTGGTTTAGATAAGACAATGAGATAAAAGGTCATGAGATTGGTATGAAAGACCAATATTTGACATTAGAACATATGATTTTTATAATTTATTATGGTTTTTAGATCTCATAATATAATATAAATTCATCATATGTCATGGAAAGTGATATATAGATGTTATAAGTCTATGTCATGATGACTATGTTTTGAGGTAATTTGGCAATTTTGAGTGAGTGAATTACAGAGGTGTTCTCGAAGCCTTAGATTTTGAGTGGAAGTGTGTAATGAGTTTTTTTATGACCTTTAGGAAATTTAGACTCTATATATATACTTTTTTTATCATATTTGAGTGTATTAAGGGAGTTTGAGATTCAGTATTGAAAGGCAAATTTTTGGTGTACACAAGACTAATAAGATTGAGTACTAATGAGGGGTTTCAAGTAGTGATTTATATTAAAATGTCTTTTTAATCATATAATACATTATTCAGGGTATATTTTATTATTATATGATAGTTTATTTATGTATTTGGAGTTTTAAAGTGTTCCAAGGAAGACAAAGTACAACATGTGTCTAAGAAGGCATAATAGGTCTCCATGAGACCTAAAAGTGAAATGAGGCCTAATTGAGTCATGTAAGACCAAAAGGGATTCAAATATAATTTTATTCATGTAAAAAATATGACCTAATACCTATTATATGTCTAACCTAATAGGTTAAGGGTGTATGTCTTAGTAAGTGGTATATAAATAAGGAATTTTATATATATATATATATATATATATATATATATATATATATATATATATATATATATATATATATAGTGGAAGTTTTAGGCCTGTTTGTGCAAGCTAAGAGGAAGCAAATGAAATAGAATATTAAAGAATAAAAAGATATATTTTATAAAATTATAATGGTGTACATAAACTATTATTAATATCTATCTTACACTTTTTTAATTAAAATCAAGGTCATATGACCTAATCAATCCTAAATAGACCTAGTTGAGTGAAAAGGCCTAGAATGTAGTTTGAGAGGGATAAGAGTGTGAAGAGATAAAGAAGGTGATCATCATATATTATGTGAGAAATATAGTTCTATTAATTTGATCAATTAAATAATGTGGTTGAGCTGGTGCTGAGTCATCTAGGGGGTTAGTGCCTCCTTGCAAGTGTGTGCTTCCTAAAACCTAGTCAAGTGGGTGCTTGGCTAGTTAGGTTTGGTGTTCCATGTGAATTTGGTGATTCACTAATTTTGGTTTTTGTCTTATATTACTAGATTTAATTTTCAAATATATATGGGTTTTCTTCACCTTGAGGTTTTCCCACATATGTGATGCATTCTTATACTTCATGTTCATATGTATGGTTGCTTGTACTTTAATTGATCTATATGTTTGTATGAATGGATCATGAATGTTAAATGGAATTGAATGAATTTTTTGGAGGCTAATTCACCCCCTATCAATAATTTTTCTTCCAATAGTTTATACGTGTGTTTAAGGGAAAAACCAAGATAGAATATTCAATTATTGGTGCATCACCACTATTAGTGTAGGTTTATTTCTAAGTTTCATATTTTTACCTTTACATCTCAATATAATTAAGTCTTAGAGAGAATTCAAGTGAAAAATGAGGAGAGATAGACCCACAAAACTAGAGGTTTGACCTAGACTATAGGTATCCCACAACATATACATCAATCCCATGTTAGTCCAAGTTTGAAAAGGGTTTAAAAAGTCATTTTCAAGAGGGTAGAAATTAGGTAGCTAATAGTTATTTCATGCCTAGTGGGATCAGCTCTCAAGTGACTTGAGACATGATTTGATAACTTTGGATGATATATAAAGGCTAAATGTAGTCAGTGGTAGATCTATAGTTAGTTTCATGCAAAAGGTGTCCACTAGATATTCTTTAAAAGGTAAGGACATTCAATTTATTGAACCATCATTGGATATTGTAAGAATAAAAAGGTTCCCTAGGTTTAATCCTAATCCTATACCTCCAAATTACCCCAATTATACCAATTTTTCCTAAAAAAATTCTATTTCAAGTCCTCTAATTTTAATGGCCAAACCTAGAATGCAAGTATTTATACCCTTTAATTGTGGTAGTTAGTTAAACCTTAACTATTTTGATGATATCCTAGTGTTTTCCTCTAAAAGTTTTTCCTAATTTATAGAATAAAAATATACCACCCCTATAAAAACATATTAGATATAGCCAACCTATGATTAGTACATAACTTAACCCAAGAGAATGTTTCCATGAGACTTTTGGTAACCTCCTTAAGGGGTAAAACATTTTTGTGGTAAATGGGTCTCACTCCTACCTATAGAAGCACCTATGATGAATTTGGTGAGTGTTTATGTAAACATTTTGAGGATAGAATTGACCATGTCTCCTTGGTAGAAAAACTAACCTCAATCAAGAGAACCACCTAAGAATCCATGGTATATTTCAATTATAGATTTCAAAAAACCTAGGATAGGATTCTTATCATCATTAAGCCCACCCCTAACTATGCCTTCTTATATTATCTAAGGGCCTTGAATTTTTATGAATCCATGATTATATATTCCATGGGGGGACTACCTTGCAAGAATCCTATGAGATATGAATAAGAGCAAAAAACTACCTAATTCAAGAAATAATACTTACTCCTAGGCCCCTCATTCCATTATTTATAGAAATTCAACCCCTTTCCCCCACCATTTCTCCATTAATAGCTCCAATAAATCAAGATCAGTCAAATGGTAGTCAAGTAGAGAGGTTTGGTAAGATAGAGGGACTACTTAAAGACCAAAACAACAAACTAGTAGCCTTAGACAGGTGTTAGAATTCATATTATAAACCGTAAGCCCCTTACTAGGATTCATATCAATATTAATAATAAAATAGGAATCTTTATCATCATAACCAATAATGCCAAAGGTAAATTACATAGGTTAGACCCTATAATAGTTTCAACCCCAATGTTGTCAGTAGTTCAAGGGCCTTGGTGTGAACTCATAATAAGTATACACAAGAAGGCTAGTGGTCTACTGCATGGAGGAAATCAAGTGAGATGGAAGTGTACCCAAGTAGTGAAGGATGTTAGACTTCTTATATGTATTAGGGTCCTTCCTTTCAAGCACATGACAACATAACGCCTCTAAAACATAAAGAAGGTTCTCAAACTATTCATGGAGACATTCATTTCATGACCCCAACTAAAGTGCCAAGTTTACAAGGAGGAAATGAAATCAAGGCACGTTTTAAAACCACTTTTTTATCTTTAAATAAGGTGAGTAATCTTTGAGAAAGTAACAAAAAATTAGGGGTAGAGTGTGCTTAAGATAGATAACTTAGTTTCATCCCACACAAGGGATAAGAGAAAGATGGTTGATGATATTTTGGGGAAGTGTAAGGTAACTCTAACACATCCCCAAATATCTCAAGAGGATGCCACTCAAGGTGTAGTCCATAAAACACCTTCAACATAATAGACATCACAAGGATATGGTCAATAGTATAAGAATCCTTTTATTCCCCAAGTCACACATGTTAAAAATGATGATTTTGATTTCAAGTTATATCCTACAATAGTTAGCTCTCCCTTCAACATTATAGATTACATGAAGAAGGCCAAAGTTAGTATTCCCATGTGGGATGCTTTACTCATTCTAGGGTAGAAAGATCTCCTTCAAAAAGAGATCTCTAAGCTTTCACTCATGAATAAACAAGTTGATAGGGTAAGTGTAGTCTTTGTTAATGACAATCAAAATAATGAACCCCAAGATCCTAAAGTAGTAAATACACCTCCCTTATAATTATCATTCATAATAGGAGAATCCCTTATCCACAATTTCTTGATAGATAGTGGTTCTAGTACTTTTGTCATGCCAAAAGCCATAGATAATAAGTTAGAGCTTAAGTATGAACCCAATGAAAAAGTAGTTTTGAAATTGGATGGGTCTCCCATAAAGACTATATTTGCTATGAAGGACCTCAAGATTGTATTAGTTTCTTGACCTAATTTTACCATCTCTCAAAATTTTATGGTAGTTTACCTTCCTCCATATTTCACTATAAAAATTAGAGGTATCTTTCTTATGAGTAGTCATACATGGTCTTTAGGATTAGGTATGGGACAAGTGTTACCATTAGGTTTGAATCTATTTATATCTTCCAATTAAAACCCTACAAGCCCAACCTATCCAATTCAAACTACATTATCTTAGATGAAGATGAGAATATCAATTATCAATAGTCTAAAGAACCACTTGAAGGCATCCCAGATCTGCTACTTGATGAGTGGGCATCAGATAACCATGATTATGAACCCTAAAAGACCATTGAGGAGGTAGGCTTAGATGTGTACTATATTCATAAACAAAGATCTATTGTACCTAGTCTCACATTCTTTGCATGAAGGAATATGGAGTTAATTTTTTGATGGATCAAGGTTAAATAATGGGAGTGAGGCATGAGTGATGATTATCTCCCCTTCCAATAAAAGGAATTGTTATACCTTAAGGTTTAAGTTTATTTTCACTTTAAACACTGTATAATATGACACCCTCATATATGGGATATAATGGGAAAGGACAAGAGGAATCAAACTCTTACAAGTGAAGGGAGATAGTGAACTAGTGGTGTAGTAGGTGAGGGGTATTAGTGTATTAATAAAATCTAATTATGAAGGCCTAGTTGTAATGATTTTGGGATCTCTTCAAGGAATTCCTAGTCTTTGACATTTGTTTCATACCTAGGGAGTAAAATAATCATGCAAACAAACTATTTACCATTGGTAGATAATATGGAATAGTTGATGTAATTAAAGGAACCAAAGGGAAATGAAAACTCAAGGTGGTGTGTAGGCCATTAGTACCTAATAATGAGGTAAGTTGGCAAGTTTTTGAAAATTACTATCAAATTTATTGCTTTCTCCAATATGAAGTAGAATTCTATCACAAAAACTAAGGTAAAATACAACATCAATTTGGTGATCAGATTGTCCAGTTATGGATTAAAAGATTTCTCAAAAGTTTGGTGACATTAGAGAGTATCTTAAATGAAGATGATTACTTGAGGAAGGACAAGGTGATTATTTCCACCAAAGAGGAACACAATGAGAAGGTAATTATTTTCAAAGATAAATTACTTAAGTTAGGTAAAGTTAATACCAAGGATGAGAGAGATTCCTTCATAGCCTTATGTCAATATTTTGTAAATTTATTTACATAGGATTACCATGATTTGAAAGGGTTTGAGCCTCGGTTAGACCAACACACAATATATTTGGATGATAATGAAAAATTGGTAAGACAAAAACAAAGACCAGTCAACCCTAATGTTGAGGTACTCATGAAAATGTAATTGACAAAATTGATTGAATTTAAGAGCATATTCCCTATTAAATATTCCTCATGGGTGGTAAAAATGTTGCCTTTGAGGAATAATAATGGGGAGATACATTTATGTGTTGACTTTGTAGACCTTAACAAGGTCTATTTGAGAGACTATTATCCCCTAACATTCATGGATCAGATCCTTCAAAGGAATGTAATATCTTAGATGTTTTATTTTCTTGATGGATAATATAAGTATAATAAAATATTTATGAGATAATAATATATACACAAGACTACCTTTACAATAAAGTGGGGCACCTATGCAGACATGAATATGCCCTTTAGACTATCTAATGCAAGGGAAACTTTCTAAAGGGCAATGGATGTTACATTTTAAGGGATAATTAATGAGATGGTGTTTATCTATCTTAATGGCATCACTATGATTTCAAAGGATCCTCAATATCACATGGCACACTTGAGGTTAGTGTTTGATAGGTACAGGCCATTTGGGGTCTCCTTGAACCCAAAAAATGTATATTTGTAGTATATGAGGGTAGACTATTATGACATGTTATGTAAAAGGATGGCCTATCCATTAACATTTATAGGATTGAAGCAATCCTAGCCTTACCCTTAACCAAGCACAAGAAAGTTTTGTATATATTATTGGGAAAGATTAACTTCAAAAGGAGGTTCATTGTAGGATTTGTAGAGTTGGTGAATCCACTTACTCAAAATCTCAAGAAGCATATGGAGTTATCATGGAGAAAGGAAGGAACAATAAGTTTTGAGGAAATAAATTAGGCCATATCTCAAGCTCCCACCCTCCTCAACCTTGAATTTAATAAGGACCTTTTCATGTATGCATTTTCTATAGCTAATGTCATTTTTTCTATGCTCATGCAACAAAATGATGAAGGACAAGAATAACCAATTGATTTCTTTAGTAAAGAATTATAAGGATATTAAGAAAGATACACATTTTCTTAAAAATATTTCCTTGATTTTATGAGAGTGCTTAAATATTTAATACACATGGTGTCTAACAATAAGGTCATTGTAATGGTAGTGCACCTAAGCATCAAGGATTTCATACTAAATAATGATTTAAGTGAGAAAGGATTGGTTGGGTGAAAAAATGTATGGAGTATGAAAATGAAGTGAGGGTTACCAAAATAATCATAGGTAGGGGAATATATGAACATCTTATAGTAGAGTTTTAAGAAGAAAAACACATGGTGTTGGTAGTCGATGATAGTTACCATGTAGTTATAAACATGACCCCTCTTAACTAGACCAATGATGTGGTAAAGTTTCTCCAAATATGACAACGTACTATGGGCTTATATAGGACCAAAATAAGATATTTTTAGGTTTTATTTGATCCCTTACAACTTTGGGGATGGAGTGCTATCCAATATGGACATAGGATGTATGTTCTTAAGGTGTGTTGAATCAAGTCAAATTAATGGGTCACCAGAGTAGTTTCTTGATGGGCTTATAGTTGGGAACTTTTCTACTAGAACCATACTCTCCAAGATCATTATATAAGGATAATTTTATCCAACCTTGTTTAGGGAATCACATGCTTGGGTTGGGAAATGTTCTAACTATGCCATGTTCATTAGTAAATAAAGGTTAGCTACCTTATCATTATAACCCATCTAAGTTGAATAGTCTTTAATGTAATGGGGCTTAGACTTAATAGGAATTATCCACCCCCTTTTAGTTTTGGGCTCAAGTGGATTCTAATAACCACTAACTAGTTCACAAGGTGGGTGGAGGCAGATGAACTCAAATAAACTAATGAGAACTTAGTTTTAGAGTTCTATGACAATCTTGTGACCAAGTTTAGGGTCCCCTCAACCATCATATATGATAACTCCTTGTCCTTTAGTAGTGATGAATTATGTGATTAGGCCCTTAGCCATGACATCTACCTAAAATATTCCTCCAACTATTACCCAAAAGGAAATGGGCTAGAAAAGTCCATCAATAAAAAAATTGATAAGAATCATTTAGAGGACCATGGAGGATAGTCAAAGGGAATGGCACACAAATTTAAAGATTGGCTTATGGGTAGATAGGTGTTTTAGTTAATTTTAGCTTATATTTTGAAAGGAAGAAGAAGAAAATAAATATAAGTATGGTTGAGAAACCTATTTTATTATGTGTGCATTAAATTATATTATTATGGATAACTCCTTTTTATCTTGGGAGGATGACTTAAAAATAAGACAACAATAAAGAAAATGGTTGGTTAGATAGATAGTTGAGTGGCTTACCTAGCATTAACTAGATCCCAGAAGCAAGAGCTTCCTCAGGGGCTATCAACCCACATGTTTTAAATAGTTAAGTTGATAAATAGAATGATAAATTACTTACATCAATAATCAAAAGGTACTAAAATTGAACACAAGAGATGTTTTATAAATAAATGTACTAGAAATGACTAATATAGTAATAAGTAAGTCAGTACTAATGTTACATGTCTTGGGTATATTCCAAATAATTAGGCAAGGTTCTCTGAATAGGCATGGATATAAAAATTAGATTTAGTTGAGGATAGATAGGGGAAATAGCTTATTAGAATTTATTGTCATAGTAAACATTGATAGTTAATGTGACCATTAATTGTCAAGCTTACCATTGGTGGTTAGATAGACCATAAATGGTTGGGATAACTATCAATGGTTACTATGTGTAGGTTTGGGTTGGTATATGGTCAGATTGATGGGATCACAAAGTTGAATTGTGAGAGATAGGTTAGTGTTAGGCTGAGTGTGAAAGGCAAATAAAGTAATTGAATACTTGAAATCAAATATTTATCTTAAATAAGGTTGATCAGGTGGTTATTTGAGGTGGTTGAGTCATTGGTGGAGTATGATGTGATTTTGGTAGAGTAATGGTACTTGACACTTTAGAAGAGTGGTGGTGGTAATTTGGCTCTCTAATGTGATGGCTAGATTTTTGGATTGCTGATGATGATGATTGGCCTCTTAAATAAAGGAACTCTACATGTACAACCTCTTAATAATAATTGTAGATAGATTTTACCTCTATACTCCTCTCTTATTATTATCAAGTAAAGAGAGTTTCAATAAGATGTTAACTGGGCCTTCTAATTTTAACTCACACATGTAATGGCTTGCACACAAATTTAAACAAGTTATATTTAGAAAAATAAGGTAGGAGGCTTGTATGTTGGTGGTTAGGGAGGTGTACCCTGATCATCAATGATCAAGGTGACCATTGGCAGTCATCTTAATCATCGGTGGTCAAGAGTAAAGGGTGAAAATGGGTACAAGGGTAGGTTAAGTTAGTTGGAAAAACTGGCCATAATTTAGCCTCGACTAGGGATCAAAGGGTCAAATTTGTCTCAAGGGGGTCCTAAGTTGGTCTAAGGGAATTTTAACATTTAGAATCATGGTGTGTAGATTTCTAGTGTCTATATTTTGCCCCTTTTTTTTATGTGGCTTTGAATCAACAAGACATAAAATAAAAATGGATTACTAATCAAAGGACTTAGTAACCTAAGTATGGGAAAAGGTTTTCCCCCTTAAACTAGGAGTTGATGAGGTAAAATAGAATCATATGTAGGCTTGATAAGGTGGATGAAGGTGGATGATAGGTTAGCCACTGAAGTGTAAACGAACACATAAAGTGCAATGAAAAGTGTGATAGTTGAGATTGTGAATTGACTAGGTTGCCATAGTTGATAAAAATAAAGGTCAATGGTAGAAATACAAGTGAAAATTGGACCACATGATTGTAATTAGGTGTGGTATATAGGTACAATCATAAACTCAAGTCTCCTAAGTGATGCCTATGATTTAGTGGGTATCCAAGGTAGGAAGTGCTCCTGGTGAAAACACAAACTAGTCAAGTGTTGTGGGTATCTGAGGTAACAAGTGCTCCTAAGAAGATAAAAGTGGTTTTGGTAAGCATGAGGTGGTGCAAGTGAAAAAGGGTCAACATTGAAATATTTTTGCTATGGTCAAAGGACTAAGCAAAAGTCATTACAAAACATGCACTAGTTGGGCCTAAATGGACTAATGGCAAGTTGATGAGGTGGTTAGGTTGGGTGGAGAGGTTAGTCTCCATGGGTGGGTGTGTTGACTTGATTCTACTTTAAAATGGATACACAAGGTAATAACAAAAAAGTGAGCCACCTGACCATTGATAATTAGGGTCCCCAAGGGAAACCATTAGTGGTCACCCTAACCATCAATGGTCAGGGTGAAAAACCTAAAATTCTAATGATTAAAAGTAATTTTGAAAGTCATTTTGTTCATTTAAAATTGTTGACCTTGATCTCTAGCTTTTGGTATCTTACGACCAAGAATATTGTTAATGATGATTATTAAGAGGTGAGAGGTCATTGAGTTGGACTGAGTGGACCTAGGAGACCAATGAAGATGTAGGGAGCACATAGATGTGGATGAGGATGTGTAAGGGGTCTATGGTATCTTCCTTGATGATGGTAAATGAATAAGGTAGGGGATTCTATTCAAATTGGTATAGTAGTTTAGTTTTACATGTGTTATTGCAATTGATTTGCAAGTTTTTTACTGGGGTGGGTTTTAGGTTTTACCCTAGGTAGGTTTCGGGTGAATTTTACTAGTGAAAATTTAAATTATAAAGGTGGGGTAAGTGAAGAGGGGTAGGGATAGGTATTTAGGTTAGAATTTAGGAAAAATTTAAGTGGTTTTAGAAGTGCTTGGATAGCTAGGGTTCTGGGTTTTTTGCTAGTGGAACATTGAGAGTGACCATCAATGATCGAGACCAACCATCAATGGTCGACTTCTATAAAAATACATATGCTTGACCATTAGTGGTCACCATGACCATTGGTGGTTAATTAGCATAAAATAAGCCTTTGCAAAACATTTAAATTTTTTAAGTTATAACAAGAATTGAAAGGTATGGTATAGGTTGACCCGTAAGTTAGGTGGGAGGTTTGGTGGGTTAGAATGTGAGTCTAGGTAGGTAAGAGTCAAACAAGTGGTCAAATGGTAAGGTTAGGTAGGTTGTGTTGAATGTGGATCCCATTTCAACACACCTAAGGTTAAAATAAAATTACTAGGGAAATTTTAACATGTATTTTTTAATTTCACAAATGGTGGGGCATATTTTTGAATATGTTAACCACTTCCCATATTTGTGGCACATTTTATGGAGAAGTGGGTAAGGTGTTGAGAGAATTGAGGGATTTTGTTTTCCTCAGGTGGTTATAACCTCCCTTATTTTTTGGGAGTATGGTTATCTCTATAGTATGGCACATTTTTCAAGGGATTTTGAAAAGTATAGATAGGGGTGAGGGGAAACACATTAAGCATTGTATTTTCCATCTCATTTTAAGCTTTATATTCTCTCTTTAGTTAGTGTGATTGGGTTTGAGGTGTAGCTTAACATCTTGCAAATTTTTGTGTGAATTCAAGTTGGATAAAGTTATCTCTATAAGATTCTTTTTGTTGAGATTTGTTTTGTACTCTTGTTTATAATATTATAGAGAGATTCTTGGTAGATGTAGCCCACATTGGGTGAACAAAATTATATTGGTGCTATGTGTGTATTTTCTTAGATATAAATTTTATTCCATATGTCTCTAATACTATGATTTTGAGGAATGAGTTCTATGTTTCATGTTATTGTGTAATTAATAACTTATTCCTAACAACTAGTATCAGAGCTAGGTTTAGTGTTTTTGTTAAAGTGGTGAATCATAGGGAAAGATATTAACTTGAATGGGAGCTATGGTAGATAATTATAGATCTAGAGTTGAAAAATAAAATGGGAAATTTTTTGGATTATGTAAGATGAAGATGGAGGATTACTTGTTTCAAAAGGATTTTCATCTCCCTTTGATGGGGAAAGTAGGCCAACCTTTAGGTATGGATTAGATTGATTGGAATTTGCTTGATAAGAAAGCACTAACAACCATATGGTTATGCCTTGTATATTCTATTGCCTTAAATATTTCAGAGGAGATTACCACATTTGGTTTTTTGATGAAGAAATTAGGTAATTTATATGAAAAAACCTTTACCTTTAATAAAATAGTTTTGATGAAAAGGTTATTTAATATGAAAATAGTTTTATATTTAATCATTTGAATGATTTTAATATGGTTGTGAGTATGATAACTTCTATTGGTATTAAATTTGAAGATTAAGTTGAGTCTTTTTTGTTTTTTTTCTCCTTACTTAATAGTTGGGATAACTTGGTTATGGTTGTGAGTAATGTCATCCTTGCTAAGGGAAGTCTAAAGTTTGAAGATGTTATAGGTGTGATTCTTATGGGGGTAATGTGAAGGAATAACACTAGGGAATCATCTTCATAGAATGATTTGAAAATGGATATGAGAGGGAGATGAAAGGATAAAAGTAAAGGAAACTATGGAAAGTTAAAGGGTCAGGGAAGATGTAAATCTAGAGCCAAGATGGTGTGTTGACACTGTGGGAATAGTGAACACATAAAGAAAGAATGTTGGGAACTTTCAGACAAGAAGACCAAACATGAGAAGACCAAGGAGGTTAATATGAAAATAGGTATTTTTAGTCAAAATGCTTAATTATTTAATTATATAATGTTTCTAAATCTTGGGTATCATATTCAAGGGTTTTTTTCATGCCACCCCACATAGGCATCATTTTATTGATTATGTTCAAGGATATTTTGGACATATTTATCTTGGTCATGATGAACCTTGTAGTATGGTAGGAAAAGGTTTTTCTCAAGTGAATATGTGGAATGTGAACATATGGATACTAAAATATGTCAGACATGTCACGCAATAAAGGCATAATTTAATATTAGTAGGGTAGTTGGATAGTGAGGGTTGTTCATTGATGTTTATAGTAGACTCTTAGAAATTTACCAAGGGTGCTATTATGGTTTTGAGAAGTAATAAAATTGGTACTTTGTATTTAAATAATAGTGTTGATCATTGTAATTTAACTACTACAAATGGAGATGCAACTTTGTGACACTACAGGTTCGATCATATGAGATGGAAGGGCATGGAGATCTTGAAAGACATTTTGCCTAGATTGAAATAGGTTGATTTGGACTTCTATGATAATTGTGTGTACATGAAGCATAATTGAGTTAAGCTCTTGAGGGTTAGACCTATGAATAAGGATAATAAGTTAGAGTTGCTTCACTTGGATATATGGGGGCCACCTCAAGTAGCTTCTATTAGTGGTTTAAATTATTAAGTTATATTTATTGATAATACAACTAGGAAAGTTTGGGTTTATTCAATTAAGAAGAAATCTAATGTGTTTGAAACATTAAAGAGATAGAAATATTTGGTTAAGAATAAAATAGGTCTCAAGTTGAAATGTCTCAAGTTAGACAATAGAGTTGATTATTATAGTAAAGAATTTGATGGTTATTGTTCATAGAATAGAATTCATAGGTAAAGGATGGTTCTAGGGACACCATATGACAATTGAGTGTCAAATAGGATGAACAAGATAATCATGGAGTGTGCTAGGATCATGAGGTTATGTGTAGGGTAGCCCCTAATATTTTGGGTGGAAGTAGATAACACAGTGGTATATCTGATTAACATAGGACCTTCAGTGCCTTTGGATGGAGGCATACCTGAGGAAGCTTGGTCTGGTAAGAAAGTTAATTATTATTTTCTTAGTGTCTTTAGATGTGAGGAATTTTTATATGTTGCCAAGAAACATAGGACCAAGTTAGAAGCTATGTCTGAGAGATGCACCTTTATTGGTTATGGTGAAGATGAATTTGTTTTTTGAATTTGGAGTCTTAGAGACAAGAAAATATTTTGATCTAGGGATGTTATCTTTAAATAAAAAATCATGTATAAGTATCAGTTGTAAGAATAGGAACAAAAAGTGTACACAGTGTTGGATGATATTACAAATGGTAAGGTGTCTATGGAGATAATTCAAGAACTTCTTAAACCAGAACCCCAAACTATTGTAGTAAGAAGGTCTTCTAGGGTAAGAAGAAATCCTAAATGTTTTTCCCCATATTTGAGTTATTTTTTACTTACTCATAATGGAAAACCAAATTTTTTTGAGGAAGCAATGTAGGTGAATGCTAGGAAGAAGTGGGAGAAATCCATGAAAGAAGAACATAGTTCTCTCATGGAGAACTAGATGTGCGATTTGGTGAAGCTACCCAAAGGTAAGAGAGAATTTTAGAATAAGTGGGTATACAAAATAAAAGAAGAAGATGGAGGAAGGAAAAGGTAGAAGGCCCGGTTGGTGGTTAAGGCATTTTTACAAAAGAAAGGTATTAATTTTGATGAGATTTTTATCTTATTGTTAAAATGACTTTTATTATAATTATGTTTGATAGAGTTGTAGTAGAGGATTTTCACTTAGAATAGTTAGATGTGAATATTGCATTCCCTCATGGTGATTTGGAGGAGTAATTATATATGGATCATCCTTAGGGTTATGAGATCGAAGGAAAGGATAAATTGAGGTGTAAACTAAATAAGAGCTTGTATGGCTTGAAATAAGCTCCATGGAAATGGTATAAGAAATTTGATAGTTTTATGTTGGAATAGAGTCACTTTAGGTGTCATTATAACCATTGCATATATGTCAAAATATTTAAGGCTTGTAATTATATTATCATATGCTTATATGTAGATGACATGTTGGTTACAGGAAAGAACATGTAACATATTCAAGTACTCAAGAAGCAGTTTGGTGATTCATTTTCTATGAAGTATTTGGGTGAAACAAAGTGAATCCTTGGTATGATGATAACTAAAGACAAGAAGGAGAAGAAGCTGATCTTATCCCAAGAAGATTACGTGAATAAAATTTTGGAGAGGTTTAATATGCAAGATGATAATCTGATTGGGACACCTTTATCAAGCCATTTTAGATTATCAAAGGAGTATTGTCCCAAGATAGAAGAAGAAAAAATAAATATGTCCAAAGTACCTTACTCATTAGCAATTGGTAGCTTGATGTATGCTATGGTTTTTACTAGGACATATATTTCCCATGCAGTGGAAGTAGTAAGTAGGTACATGAGTAATCCAATTTATGAGCATTAACAAGTAATGAAGTGGATTATTTGATATTTGAGAGGAACCATGGGTACAACATTATGTTTTGGTGGATTAGACACCACTTTGCATGGTTATGTGGACTTGAATATGGTTGGGAATGTTAATATTAGGAGGATTATGATAGGTTATGTATTCACTATTAAGGATACTTGATTAGTTAGATTTCTCAGATACAGAAGGTTATGGCTTTATCAACCCTAAAGGTTGAATATGTTGTAGCTATAGAGGCTAGAAAGGAAATCATTTGGTTACAATAGTTACTTAATGAGTTGGGGCATAAGAATGAAGTTGAGGGATTACATAGTGATAGTCAAAGTTATATACATTTAGCCAAGAATTTTGCTTTCCACTAGAGGATGAAGCACATAGAGTTGCAGTATCATTTCATTAATACAACTTTGGAAGAAAACATGGTGAAGCTAGAAAAGATACATATTAGCTAGATTCCTATGGATATGATGACCAAGGCAATAACATTGAATAATTTGAGGTTATTTTCAGCTTTGGTTGGTATTTGTGAAGATGATGGAGGAGTGTTAAATGTTTTTCAATGAGAAATGAACTCCAAGTGGGAAATTGTTGAATGTGGAGCTTGTTTCAACACACCTAAGGTTAAAATAAAATTATCAGGGCAATTTTAACATCTAATTTTTACTTTCACAAATGGTGGGGCATATTTTTTAGTATGATAATATATTCCCACATTTGTGGAATTATTTATGGAGAAGTGGGTAAGGTGTTGAGAGAATTATGGGATTATGTTTATCTCAAGTGGTTGTAACCTCCCTTATTTGGTGGGGATATGGTTATCTCCATGGTATGGTACATTTTTCATGAGATTTTAGAAAGTATAAATAGGGGTGAGGGGAACACATTAAGAATTGAATTTTTCATCTCATTTTAAGCTTTGTATTCTCTCTTTAGTTAGTGTGATTGGGTTTGAGGTATAGCTTAGCATCTTAGGAATTTTGGTGTGAATTCAGGTTGGAGAATGTTTTCTCTATAAGAGGTTTTTTGTTGAGATTTATTTTGTACTCTTGTTTATATTATTATAGAGATATTCTTGGTGGATGTATCCCAAATTGGGTGAACCACATTATATTAGTGTTATGTGTGCATTTAATTAGATCTAAATTTTCTTCCATATGTCTATGTTGCTGTGATTTTGAGGAATGAATTCCGTGTTACATGTTATTACATAATTAATCACTTATTCCTAATAGGTTGAAGGTGCTAAGAATATAGGAAACTATAGTAATCTTATTATTATGGATTATGTGTAGGTACAAGAGAAGATACAAATTCATGATAGGGTACAATGTATATTTGCAAAGGTTCACTAGGGGATGACCTATGTAGACTAGGCACATATGGAGGAGGTTGGCCTCAAAGTGACGAGGCACTACCAACATATGCCCTATGATGTGTCTATAATTATGGCCCTCATTAAGAGATGGGATCCTACCTTGAACACTTTCATGTTACCTATTGGTGAGTTCACAATCTTATCAGAGCATGTGCACTATATTACATGCTTACCCCTTTGGGGTGAGAAAATATACCATATCAAGTGAGAAAAGAGGGATAATTTGCTAGAGCTTATGTATGGAGAGGATCAAGAACATGTTAAATGGAACACTAGGGGCTTTAACTATTCTACACTCTATCATAGGGTGAGGGATGAGAGGAGACTGATGACCATGATGATGATGGTCATGTCATACTTTTCCCTTCCTAATTCGAGCAGTGGGAGGTTCTTATACTTCTTACTAGGGGTTTTAGTTGAGATGCTACTAAGGAAGATAGTGTTTTGTTGGGTACCTATTATTTTGGTATAAATATATAGGAATTTGTGGAGTTTTAGGGCCTATATGAGATATGGCATTAGCATTGGTATAGTTCTACACTATTGGGCCTATGATCACATCTAGGTGTTAAGTCTAGTGGGGTTGCCATGGGAAAGATTCACTCAAATAGAGTTCCTAATTAGATTCATGTAGTCGAGAGGTGACTTCACCACTTTAGGTGTAGGAGGAGGAACCCATGATGTTGATTGGTTTAAGGGTGCTTTAGATGCACTAGTGATTGGAGAGATCACCTAGAGACCATATATTTAGTTTCTAATATGGCCTAACTATAGGGGTAGACATTATCCTTATAGAGTTATAAGTGTTTTCTTGGTGGGAGGGATAGGGAGGTAGAGCTTATCCCCTTTGATATTAGGTAGTTTAGCCTTGTTTAATGTATTCTAGGTGTATTTACTAGGTTTAAGTATGAGGATGTAGAGATCTTATTGTCTAATCTACATGTCATGAGGACATTACTAAATCATGAAGAGATGCTAGTAGGCCATAAGTAGATGATGTTGGTTTTGTAGATAGGTACATGGCATGGTACCAAACTTTATATGTCGTAACAAATATTGGTGATGGTGATGGTGGTAGGAGGTCTATGGATGTGGACCCCATAAGGAGAGAAGGTTAGAGGGCACAAGTATAGTGGGTGCCCTAGATACTCAAGCAAGAGCAACACTAGCCATTACATAGGCATAAGTCATGGCACTATAGGGTTAGGTGGCTATTTTAGAGGGTCAAGTTACTACTCTTACAAGTGATAGGGACCAAGTGATAGCTTTAGTAACCTTGGTTACACAAGAGAGGGAATATTTGAGGTAGAGAGGAAGAGAAGTATCAACACTTACAGGACCACCAGGCATCATCCCCATGGCATGATACATGGCTATAGTGGAGAATATATAGTATTATGAGTCTATAGTTTTGAGGTGGTATCTTAATGAGCCATGATAGGGTGATTACAAAGCAGGCTTAGTGGGTGGTGCCAATTTGGTGACACCAAAGGCAATGGGTAACATCTATAGGTGGATAAACAAGTACTATAGGTGGATAGGTATTAGGACCTAGTGGTATTCCAATAGATAGTGGTTCCCCAGGGGCATAGACATGACATAGTTCATACATATCATATATTATTGTATATCATTTTGATTCTAGCATATGAGCTGAGGTGGTGAGATTTGCATTTAGAGAGAGAGAGAGAGAGAGAGAGAGAGAGAGAGAGAGAGAGAGAGAGAGAGAGAGAGAGAGAGAGAGAGAGAGATGTATATCTATTTATACACATTATGATGTTATTTGACTCATGAGATATATATGATACTTGTTTATTTATCATACTCATGGTCTAAGATTAACTTTGATGTTGATTCTTATGATGTGATGGCTATATTATTTATGGATTATGATTCTTGTTGCTTATAACACATGCTAAATTTTAATGAGTATAGGCTTCATTATTTAGATTTAGACATGTGGTGAAAAATGGTTAATTTTTTTATTGGTCATGGACGTTTTGATTCTATTATGCTTTTTATGGTTATGATTATGGTCATGTGTTTGCTTATGACACATGTACATATGCTTGTTGTTAATTTATTTTAAGGTGAAACATATGAGGTAAGTAAAATAACAATGCTATATGGGAAAACAGAGAATATTATCAAGAGAAAAATATCACAATGAAAATATCAACTAGCCATGATAGGATAAGTAGAGGACATAATGCTTCTTCTTTGACAATGACTAATACATAACTAAATATGGATTGGATTAATGAACATAAGCCCTTTCAATGCTTTACATTAGCATTCATTAGGTGGTTAAAAGGGTGTCATTCTCATATAATGTCAAGCAAGCTCAAAATAACTTGATTATAATGTATGAAAGGGAAGATTGATGAAAATGGAACCTTTGTGTGAGACTAGCATGCCTCTTCTATAGGTGTCTAAAGATCTAGTATAAAGAAGTCTATATCATACAAAGTGTAGACTGATCAATGTGAGAAGTCTACTTGTGAAATCTGATTGTGGATTCTATTTTATTTTATTATATGAGAGATAATTATCAATTTCAAGATTAGTTTGCTTTTGATGTGATTTTAAAAATGGGCCTTTTACTTTGTTATTGTATATGGGAAGTTGATCAATGTGGGAAGCTTCCAAGAAATTATTGTTCTTTTAACAAATGCTTAACTCAACCATCCTTTAAGTTAGTATTCTATCTTTATTTTCTTTTTTCAAGTATTTGTGATAGTTGTCCTTTAAGGGAGCAATATACCTTATATTTATGCAATTTTAGTATGTTTATGTAGTTTTCCTTCCAGGGAGTAGTCTTTAAATTATAGGAATGACCCATGATTTCTATTGGTTTGGATTTTTCTTTCTGCTTGTTCATTTTTTTCTTGACATAGACATGCTTATATAGGCTTAAGGGTTCACCTAAAGGAAAAACTAAAATCACAAAAAGGTTGATTAGATGTAAAGAGGTTTAGGTGACAATGATCATGGGAATCCATCTTGGGAGAGGGGCATAAAGTATCATGAGAGTCATGCCATAGGTAGAGCCATAGTACCCATTGTTCTATATTGAGCTATGACTATGAAAGATAATAACATGATTTGGTTTTAATTAGTTACCCCTAAAATAGGGAGATGAATGTGGTTGAAAGTAAGGGATGAGATTAAGTTAAAACAAAAGGTGAACTTGATCCTTCCTTAACAAAAGAATGGATGCAAATTTGAAGCATTGAGGGGCTTAGGTTATGGGTTATCTTAAAAAGTGGATAAATGGTAAGATATTGATCCATATTTGTGGGTTATGAAATAAGGTCTAAGCCAATTGAAAGCAAAATTTCCCCGATTGATTTTTTCCATATTGGTGACATGTTGATTTTACTTTAGGATGAGGTCTTTGATGTTGAATTATTTCATTTTAATGTGTTTGTTATAGGTATTATTGATGCATTCTTTATAGACATGAAGATGGGTAAGGGCTATTAAATGACATTCATCAAGTAGCTCAAGTTAGGATAAGCAGTGCTGATGATAATCATCCTTATAAATGAGATCTTTCATAGATATGCAAAGAGAGGGCATTTGGATTTCAAGAGGCAAAACTACCTCTAATCCAAACAAAATATAAAAAGGGTATCTCTCATAGGATCTTTAATTTTAGTATGATATGCCCATAAGGTGAAGGGGATGTGGAAATGCCAATCCTGACCAAATGTATTGACCATTTTAGTTAGCATGTTGTTAATATTTTTGTTAGAGGCTTTTGCCTATCCATTCACTTGAGGGTGATAGGGTGAGGAAAAGCTTAAATTAATTTTGAATGCATCACAAATACCCTAGACTTGATTTTTCTTAAAAGACTTATCATTTTTAGTGATAATATTATGAGGAACATCAAAGTAGTAGATGATGTGATGGTTGATAAAATTGATAATATTATCCACTTTGGTTGAAACTAGAGGAAGAGCCTATACCCATTTAGTAAAATATTCAGTCACATTGATGATATAATGGTGTTACTATAAGGAATGGGGGTTAATTTCACCAAAATGGTCTAGACCCCATTATGAGAAATGCTAGAAATCGATGGAAACATGAAGACTATGGTTAGGTGTATGATGGAAATTATCATGTTATTGGAATTTGACACACTTTTTCACATAATCAAAATAGTCTTGGTTAAGGGTAGTCTATTAATATCAAAGGCTAAGGATGTATTTAGCTGTAACAAGGCCACTAAAGTGTTCTCCATAGATTCCATCATGTATTTCCCTGACATCATGAGAGGATTCATGATTACGTAGGCAATGAAAGAGGAGGTCATCAAAGCCACATTTATAAATAATTCCTCCCTTAATGGTGTATCATGAGGTACTCTAGATAAATGTTGTTTGAGCATTCATATAAAGGCCAAAAGGAATGATGGCAAGGTTGAGGTAGTTGAAGGTCTACTAATACCAAAGGTCAGGTGGGGTCCCTTCCACATTAAAAATGGTGGGAGAATATAGTTCTACATAGGAAGGCTAGGTAATTATATGGATAATGATAGATAGATTAGATTTAGAGGGTGTAGATGGGATCTAAGAGGCAAGAAAAACCATGGTATTAGTAAACTTATTGGTAGATCATTGGGTTGATTTGATGTGGTAGTATTCAAATGATGCTAAGAGTTCATCAACTAGTTATTTTTACTATTGTAAAATATCATTTTTATAATGGTAAAGGGAATTGATTTGATTGACCACAAGTTAGGAGTCACCAAAGATGTTGATTGGTTTGAATATTAGGGATAAGGTGGTTTGAAATCTTATGACTAGGGATTCATACTCAACCATATTATTAGTACATTTAAAATCAAGCTTTAAGGACAAGGGAAGAGGTTCACTATAAAAGGGAATAAGGATGATACTAACTCCCCCACCACACTAACACTTTGATCCATCAAATAACATGGTGAGCAAATAGGTGAAGTTTGCTTAAGAGAGGGTCATGAGTGACTTATCAAAGAAATCAAGAGGAGGGGGTTGATTGTTTGCTAACAGTGCTTCATCAAATTGGTTATTAATGAATTTTCCCTTAATTAACTTTTTAAAAATATACTCAAGGTCAAACTCTACTAAGATCATGAGCCACTTGGCCATACATTAGTTCTAGTATGGCTTGGAGTGCATATACTTGAGTGGTTTAGTATTGGTTATGACATAGGTTTTATGTTTAAGAAGATGATGGTGAAGTTTGGTGGCCATGAATAAAAAATCTAAGAAGATGTTATTGGTATGGGTATATTGAGTCTCATACTCTATAAATGTGTGGTTAATGTAGTTGATAAATTTCTATCTGTGTTGTCCATCTCAATGAGCAAGTATTACCCCTAGGGAGTGGTTAGTTGTGAATATATATAAACATAGAAAGGTTGGTCATGCTTCGGAGGGGTGAGGATAGGTGGATACAAAAGGTATTTTTTGAGTGAATCAAAGGCCTTTTGGTAGTCATTATTCCACTTAAAAGAGACATCCTTATTCAAAAGGTGGTAGAAGAGTTGGCATCAATCCAAAAGCTCAGAGATGAAGTGATGAATGGATGGAATCTTCCATTGAAAACTATGGATTTGATTAAGGTTGATGGGAGGAAGCATGTCAAATAGGGCTTTTATCTTGGTAAGATCAAGCTTGATTCCCTAAAGGGAAATGATAAATCTAAGGAACTTTCCTAACAAGACCCTAAAAATTCACTTCTTGGGGTCTAGGTGGACATGGTAATGGATACGTTTCTCAAAAATGATCTTGAGAATAGATAAATGGTCCTTCCATAGTTTTTATTTTTTGATAAGGTCATCAATATAGTCCTCTACAATATTATGGATAAGATTATGGAAGATGTAAGTCATGGCATGTTGGTAGGTTGCACTAGCATTATTTAATCTAAAAGGCATGACTTGATAGTAGAAGGTTCCCTATGGGGTGGTAAAGGTGGTCTTGTATTGATCTTTAGGAGAAATTAGGATCTGATTATAACCTAAGAATCCATCCATGAGAGATAGCATCTCATGGTCAACTATAAGATCAACTAGCTGAATGATACTCTATAGAGGAAAGTCATATTTGGGGAACTTAAGGTTGAGGTCATGAAAGTCCACACAAATTCATAGTACCCATGAGGCTTTGGTGACAGGCATGACATTTGAGACCCATTGGGGATGGTCTGTGGGTTAAATGAAATTGATAGATAGAATATGCTATAGATCTTCTTTGATAAGAAGGGCTATATGAGGGTGCATGCATAAAAGTTTCTATTTTATTGGTTTGGCATCATATTTGGTGACTATGTTATGGGTATAAATTGAGGGGTTGATTCTAGTCATGTTGATATAAGACCAAGAAAATGATTTGCTACAGTCTTAGAAGAAAGAGGGGAAATCTTGAAGTTCCTCAGTATTCAATGATTAGTTGATTTTGATAATACAAACGTTTTCTAAAGTACTCAAGTTGATATCCATGGTGGATTGGCTCAACATGTTTGAAGTATTAGGAGGAAGGGATTTGTGGATGGAATAATCTGGGGCATCATGTTAGGTGATAATGGAATCAACATCCTCGCACTAAACAATGTCAATGGTAGGAGAGTCATCTCTTATCATCTTAGGATGGATCAAAGGGATGGTTACAAGTTCCCCTTCATTTTGATAAGTCAAGGGTTTGAGGTGGATCATGTTGAAAAAAATTTAGGTGGGATGATGTCATCATCCTCACACACAAGTAGAGTAGAGGTTGGTGAAGAAGGGGTGTCTTCCTTGATAATTTTAGTGGTAGGTGGTTTGGTATGGTTTTTGGTAGGTATAATAAAATCAAGGCCATGTTTATCATGAGACTTTTTGTTCTTAATATAAATTAACTCATGTGGGCCATGCTCATATTGCCCAAGACCAAATCCTTTCCAAGTACACATGTGGAGGTATGTTTTGACAAAACTCAACTTGTTTAGATAAGAGAAGCTCGAGGTAAATGGTCTAGGTGAAGAAAAAGTAGTAGAAGTAATATGGGGTTTATTGAGTCCCCCATAAATGAAATGGGTTTGATAGTGTAAAGGTCTAAAGGGAATAATAGCTCTGATATTGGGGTCATACCTAGGTTGGTGGTCAAGTTTCCCATGCTCTTGGGGAGTAGGGAAACCATCAAGGGTGAGGAGGTGATATTCCCCTTATGAAAGATATTGAAATGTGGATTACAAGTGGTCTAAGGTGGGGATATGAATAGAGGGGATGAATGAGCTAGTCGATGCCTCATGGGTAGAATAAGGTATGAATTTCTCTTTCATAGTGGAGGTCTTATCTTTGGTTAAGGATGGTATCTTAGATGGGGGTAAGAGGATGTCATTAGGTTTTTAGGTCATGTTATATGTTGAGAAGGGACTTGGGTTAACTTAGATATTAATGACATGGCCTTTATACTCAAATTTAATGTAATGATGAAGGGTAGAGGGGATGAAACCCATGGAGTAGATCTAAGGTCATCCCAGTAAAACATTGTATTGGAATTCACCTTCCACTACATAGAAGAGTGTAGGGAGTGTGTGAGGCCCTACATAGATATGGAGGATAACACTTCCCAAGGTAGTAGTCATGGTGTTATTAAAATATTTGAGTATATTTAAGGTTTTAGACATGACATTATTTGAAAGGTTGAGATGGTTATAGATATGGGAGTGGATGATATTAATATTAGCTCCCCCATCAATCATGACCTATTTTATGTAGGTTTGGTTGATGTAAGAAATAATAAAGAGAAAGGGATTTGGGTCATCTAGATGGATAGAAGGTATTTTTGAATGCTTAAAGGTGATAAGGATGGAAATTTGGAGATCACTAATAAAGGCTACTAGAGGTTAAGGGTCTTTAAGGTGGACATCTATTGATTACAATGCCTCTATCATTACTTGGGGATACTGAGGTAAATTAGTAATCAACTAATATAAGCTCATCTTCATTGGCATCTAGTGAAGCTATTTAAGAACCACTCTCCTAATGGACTCAAAGGGTTTGGATTGAGAGGTACCTAAGCTAGATACCTTAGGTTTGGATGAAGTCAAAAAAATTTGGGTAGGGTTTGGTTGGGAAGTATAAGATGGGTATGTCAATGAGTTTGGCCTTCCCCTTATCCTTTTATTTTACTCTCATGACCACATGAATGGTATAGATAGAGGGAGGAATTAGGGTAGGAGAGTTGTTTGGTTTTTCATCACTCTAAGGTGAGAGTGGATGAATATGTAAGTTTTGGCTAGTGGTTGTTGGTTTTTGGATTGGTAATGGACCCATGGGAGGTTCATTTTTTAATAACATCCTCATCGTAAAGCTGATGTATAATGGTTTAGAGAGCTTTATAGTTCTCTATGTCATGACCTAGTGTCCTATGATAGGATCACAATTGGTTGTCATTATACCAAATAGGTTTTGAACCAACAAGGTAAAACAACCTAATAGGGGGTAAGGTCAAGAAATAATCTTGCATTAACCTTTAGAAAATGGTGGAGTATGATTTAGATAAAGGTGGAGAGGCTTTAGGTATTTTGATCTTGGTTGGTAAGGTGTAAGTCCTTTTTTGAGAGGGTTTGGTGATGGAATGTTTGGGTAAGGTAGTATATTTGGTTAGTGGTTTTGATTTTGGTAAGGTAGTGGTTGAGAAAGTAGAGGTAGGAGGTTTTTGGATAGGTAGCTTGGTCATTGATGGTTTAACAAGAATAGGTGTGTCTGAAATCAAGTGTGTTGGTGTAACCAATAGTGGTGGTTGGCTCTTGGTTGGGATAACTATATTTATAATTAGAGTATAAGGATGAGGCCCCAAGATAGAGGGAAAGGTGGAGGGAGGTATGAGTTTGGCTCTCTAGAATTTTGGTATTTCTACTCCCTTAGCTAATTTGGGTTGGTGTTTGGTTGTTGGGTTTGGTGAGGTTTGTTCCACTTTCATAGATGGGTGATTAAGGCTATATGTAGGGAAGGTGCCAACCTTTTTGGTTTGTTTTGTTAGAGAAGGTGATTTGGTTATTTGGGTTTTAGGTGCCTTGGATGGTTGAGGAATTATTGGGTTGGTAGAGGGTTTTATCAATTTGGTTAGTAAGATAAGGGTTTGGGTAATAGAATTCATCGATTGGTCTAATAAAGGTGTGTTTAGAGTTTCTTTCTTGGTAATATAAGGTATCCCTAATTTTTGCTAGAATGTGGCTCAATCCATTTCAAGGTTGGATAAAAATTCCAATTTTTTCACTAATATAGAGAATAGTTTGTAGGCTAGTTTTATTCCCTAGATAGTGGACTTGAAAGATAAGACCATAGGTTGAGACAGAGGGATGGTAACATTATCCATATCCTAAATAAAATGATGTAAGGTTTGAATGGGTGAATCTTATATGGGAGGTACAGACATGGGGTCTTCCTCTTCAGGAATGATCCCAAAAGGAGTAGTAAGTTGTTTGGTGGTTAAGGGAGAAGATAAAATGGGTGTTTGTTTTGGTATGTTGATTAAAAGAGGGGTTGATGGTTCCACTACCTCAATAAGTGGAGGAGGATAAATGGGTGCTTCCTCAGTTTAGGTCTCCAAAAGAGGAGAAGGTAACTCCACGACCTCAATAAGTGGAGAGGGTGAGGAACATATAGGTTAGGTAGTAGGTTCTTCAATAATGAGCATCCTAAGAACCATGTTAATAGTATGGGTATTGTGAGAGCACTCAACCATTTTGGTCTCATTATTGGTAGATGTATTATTAGGTAAAGGTTACCTAAATATGTCAATGGCTTGGTTTTTAGGTGCATTAGGGTTATCCAAAACAAGTTATCCCTTGTTAATGAGAGATTAGATAATTTTCTTGAAGGTGTTACACCTTCCTACCATCATGCCCTACTACTTCATGTAAGGCACATAGATCATTCTCAATGTACTAACTAGGTGAAGGATGAGAAGAATCAAATTTTTGAGGTGGTATAATAGGAGGAAGCTATATGATATTAGCTTTCAATAGTTTTTCTAGGATCAAAGCATAATATTCTCTAAGTAGAGTAAATTACTTCTGGGTGTTCCAGTTTTAATTCTTCATATTTTAATTTGAGGAACAAGAGGAATTTGGTTGGTTGGTAGATAATATAAAAGTGGATTTAAGGACAATCACATTTATAGTTCCCTTAATTTTGGTCTTGGTGTTGGTTTGGTTGCTCAATTTGGGAGAGGAAGCCTCATTGGTTTTGTAGGTAGAGTTCTTATTTTTAAATTTTAGCTTTCCTTCATTGATGGATCTATTATATAATTTATGCACCATCATGAAAGCTTTTTCAAAATTTTGGAATCTTTGAAAATTCAATGTTGAAGATATGTGTTTGGAACATGCTCAAGCAAAGAGTTCTATAAATTTGAGTTGGGGTAAGGAGAAGGAAATCTAATTGATTAAGCACCTCCAATGGGCTACAAAATTGGCAATAGATTCATCATCAAACTACCAAATAGAGTAGAGGTCAATGATGGAAACATTCTTAGAGATATTTATCAAAAGGTGATCCAAAAAATTCTAAACTAGTTGGGTGAAGGAGAAGAGGAATGCTTGGTTAAGGTGCTATACTAATCCAATGCCAGTCCTGACAAAGATATATGGAAAGTGTGGGGAGGGAATCATCATAGGAAATAAAATAACATGAGTGCCTAAATTCCCTAAGGTTTTTTTATGGATATTCCTTACTCTAAGATTTATAAAACTTGGGAAGTTCCCACTAGGGAGGATAGGGTCAGATGGGGATAGATGGGTGAATGGGTTCATTATAAATTTGATCATATGATAAGACATTGAGATATCTATAAATGAATGAATATAAGGTAGTCATCTTATCCATGAGCATATTCATGAGGTCTACATGGGGTTGTACACCTAAAAGGTTGTAAAGTACATAATGTTACATTAGTTGGGTGACATAATAATAACTAGTAGGACGTTAAGGAACCATCACATACTAGTATGCAAACACTAATGGTTGGGTGGAAGATATGTAAAGGTAGGTGGATGTGAGTGGTTGGGTAATAGGTATAGGTACAAGCCCTTATGGGTTATGGATGTAACCTAGGTTTGGTGCAATGGGCACCTATTGGGTGGAGCAGTGGTTAGGTTGGTGACTAAAGGAAGGGTGGTGACCTTTGTGATAATTGGGGGTAAGGTAAAAGGTATGGGCACCACAATAATTTTAAGTGGGGTAGTGTTTAGTGGATTAGAGGTGGTTGATGGAAGGTTGACAATGCTAGGGGTAGGTACTTCCATGCTGAGGGGAGTATAAGTGGCTAATGGTTGGGTTATTTCTAAGGTGGAGGAGTTGTTGGTAGGGGTGGAAGGTATAAGGGTGTTCATAGGTTGGGTAGGTTGGTTTTCCACAATAATATAAAAGGGATTGTTGGTGAATGAGGAAGCTTGGATAGCTAATGGATATGTGGTGATCATGGCAATATAAGTGTTTCTCATGAGGTGAGAAGGCATTCCATAAGGTGGTTCCATAAGTAGAACCAAATAAAGGATACAATGAGGCATAGTTTTAAGGTAATGATGGAGAGCCATATGATTGTTATTTAAGAAGGTGGTTAAGTATGAATCTCCTTGGGGAACTTATTGAAGGAATGGAAGACTTCCTAAAGGGTGAAAAGAGTCTACTAAATTAGAGACATGGTCCATAGGTGAGGAGGTAAAAGAGGTTGATCAACTTGGTGATGGATTTTGTTCTACTAGGTTATTTCACTCATAATGAATTAAAACCATCCAAGGTAAGGGGGAGAGAATGCATAGACAATCTCACCACTTAAATAAAGAGAAGACAAGAAATTATCAAGAAAATAAATCACACTCTAAAAAGCATGTTATGTCCTAAAGGTTATTTTAGTCTCTCTATTGGCTTATGCTTTAAGCTTTCAAGAATTTCTATGATTGAAATTTGGCTTGTAGAACATGTACTAGAAAGGAATTATATGGTTGGTTATAGGTTTTCTAGGTGCTCAAAAAGTAATATGTATTGGAAATCAATACATGGATTGGTATTGGGGCCTACCCCTTCACTTCACACATCATATTGATAAGGGTGTTAGGTCCTTAGCCAATATGTACCAATTTATAGAGTCTATACTCAACCAGAGAGATAAGTTAGTTCTCCCCTTAGTAATGACCTCCAAGTAGGATCACCTAGAAATGATAAGGTGACCACTAGGTGATGAAATCCTAGTCGGGTATTGTCATTAGTTTGTTTGATGTTTAATTGATGAATTTTTTTTGGATTAGTTTGTGTAATAAAAGTGATACTATGATAGAATTACTTTGCTTTAAGTTAAATGTTGTGAGCTAAACTTGCAAGAAATCATTGTATACACTTGATTCAAAACCCAAAATAAATTTCAATGTCATTAATGAGCATAGATAGAGATAAAATCATACATATGCAAATAAAATAGAGCTAAATTAAAGACTCAAGGTCTCATCGGGCATACTAGAATGTTTCAATGAATTTTAGCTTATATTTCAAAATGAAGAAGAAGAATATAAATATGGGTATGGTTGATAAACCTATTTTATTCTATGCACGTTAAATCAGATGATTGTGAAGAAAAACTCTATGACTTAGGAGGATGACCTATAAATAAGACATCACTAAAGCAAATGGTTGGTTATATAGATAGCTGATTAGATTGCCTAGCATTAGCTATATCCCAAAAGTAAGAACTTACTCGAGGGTAGTTAATCCACATGTTTTAAATAGTTAAGTTTATAAATAAAATTATAAATTACTTGCATCAATAATTAAAAGGTACTGAAATTGAACACAAGAGATGATTAATAAATAAATAGACTATAAATGACTAATATAGTAATAAGCAATTCAATACTAATACTAAATAGATAGGGTCAATTCCAAAAAATTAGGCAAGGGTCTATGAATAGGTAAGGACATAGAAAATTTGATTTGGTTGAGGGTAGGTAGGAGGAAATAACTTGTTGGAATTTCCTGCCATAGTGACCATTGGTGTTTGGGATGACCCTCGATAGTTAAGGTGACCATCGATAGTCAAGCTAACCATCGATGGTTGGATAGATCATCAGTGGTTGGGACAACCATCAATGGTTACTATGTATAGGTTTGGGTTGTTAAATGGTCAAATTGATGGGATAAAAAGTTGAATTTTGAGAGATGGGTTAGTGTTGGGATGAGTTCAAAATGCAAATCAAATAATTGAATACTAAAAAGCAAATACTTATCTTATAGAAGGCTGATCAGGTGGGTGCTTGAGGTGGTTAACTCATTGGTGGAGTCTGACATGATTCCAATAGAGTAATGGTATGTGACACTTTGGTGGAGTGGTGGTGGCAAGTTGGCTCTCTAACATGATGGATAGATCATTGGATTGTTGATGATGATTGACCTATAAAAAAAATGAACTCTAGATGTACAAGCTCTTGATAATAATTGTAGATGGATTTCACCTTCCTACTCCTCTCTTATTATAGGCAAGCAAGGAGAGTTAAATTAAGATGTTAACTGAGCCTTCTAAGTTTAACTCATGCATGAAATGGCTTGCACATAGATTTAAATAAGTTATATTTAGAAAAGAAAGGTGGTTGGCTTGAATGTCGGTGGTTGGAGAAGGTGCACCCTAATTATCAATGGTCAAGATGACTATTGATAGTCATCCTAACCATCAATGGTTAAGGGTAAAGGGTGAAGATGGGTAAAAGGGTAGGTTAAGTTAGTTGGTATAACTGACCATGGGTTAGGCTCGGTTAGGGGTCAAAGGGTCAAATTAGTCCCAAGGGGGTCCTAAGGTGGTCTAGGGGAATTTCAACATTCAAAATTATTGTGTGAATATTTTTGGTGTCTATAATAAGGTCACACTTACAATGTCTACTAGTTATTCTCCTTACCTCCTTGTTTATGATCAAGAGGAGAATTTTCCCATTTCCCTTAAACTACTAGCTTTAGATCGTGTACACCAACTTGAGCTCATAGAAGATGATGTAATGGAAGTGAGAATGAATGACCTGAGAGAGTTAGAGGAGATAAGGGATAATGTTATGTAGGCCATGTGGTCTATTCAGTACCAATTCAAGAAGTCATTTGACAAAAGAGATTCATCCAATACCTTTTAATAAGGAGATATAGTACTTAAGTGGGATGAAGACCATGCCAAGCTAGGTAAACACTCTAAGTTTGATAATATTTGGAGTGGGACTTATATCATCACCAAATGTAAGGATATAAATGATTTACAAATATCCATATTTAATGGTGATTAACTCCCCATAATTGTCAATGGGATGTTCCTTAAGTATTACTATTAGTTTTCTTTAGGTCCTCTTGTACATAGTTGTTACTTTTTGTCACTTTCCTCTAAGTGCTTCTCCACATCCTTAGTTATTTATTTATTTGTATTTTTTTTGGTTTTTGTGTGTATATTATATTTTATGTTATTTTTTTCTTTTTGTGTCATATTAAATCTCAAAGTCCACAAGGTATTGAGTAGAGTCTATGTGTAGTCAAAGATTCATTTGATAGTCATCAAGAGAAAGTTTAAGAGTTTTGAGTTCCCTTGACTAGCAGGCTAGTCATGCTAGCTAAGTCACTAGAAATGTTGACCACATTCTAGTCCTAGACCTAGAAAGGGCTCAACCTAAAGTCTTAAAGTTCTTATCCACCATTGTTCCACAGTTACCATTCATCCCTATGATATTGGGTTATTGAAAAAAGATCATTGTCTTTTCATGCTATAACATTACTTGATGATCCTCCTCACCTCTCTTCTAACATGTAACAAGTGTTTTCATAAATTTTTAACATGTGTAAGAGTCCTTAGTTACTTTGATGAAACTTTAACACTCAAAGGTGTCATGGTGGACATGAGTTGACAAGGTAGTTAATGAAGAATGATGAATGCCTCTATTCTACCCAATCACATAAGGTATGTCCATTTTCAAGATATCAAGAACATCATGAGAAGTATTTTGAGGTCTAATTAAGGTATCGAATTAGTTCTAAAGGTCTCTCATATATGTTGATATGATATCCATGTGCTATGTCTCTTTAAGGTTAAGAATATGTCCTAAAATCCATATTTTTACCATGTCAAGATTTAATTTGACCTTGATGGGCCACTAAGCCACCATATATGCATTTAATATACTTTATGAGCTTAATAAATCCTTTACTAAGGCATTTTGTACACCATTAAATCCATTTCCACCAAATTAAATGCCTAATTACCTCTAATGGGACCCATAAATGCTAATTTATGCCTTTTTAGGTCCCCTAATTTATGTAATGGACTTCAAAACATCATATGGATCCTAATTTCCCTCCATCATACTTGCTAACAATGTCTTTTGGTCTAAAAAAAGGGAAAATGCAAATAAATTGTAGGTTATAGAGGTTTTATAAATGGAAAGGAACTGTATAGTTTAGACTAACTTAGGTGGAGTCAGGGATCTACAGGGAAAGTCACTAATGGTATGTATAGAAGAAACCATAGTGTTTCAGTGCTTGGAGATCACTTTAGGTTTGTGATCAGACCATATGAAGGAGAGAGAGTGAAGACTCTATTGAGGTCAACATACCCCCATTTCTAAAAAATGGGGACCCTTATGTCAAATTATGAAAATGTGTGCCTTGAAATAGAAAAGTAACTTGATCAGAGTATGATTAGCATGTTTACATGCTATTTTCATTTGAAGATCATCCACACCTAGTTTGGTTAGTTTATTTTCACATAATTCTAGTTTAACCTTATCTAAGCTTTGTTAAATTTAGATCTCTATATTTTTAATCTGTAGGTCCAATTAAGTCTACTTGGAATAAATGATGCTTGGGTTTCATAATTTTAATGTTAACATGATCTTTTACAAGCTTTGGTCTACTAAAAATAAAATTGAATTGATAAAATCTTAATCTAATTTTACTCTAAGTACTTATTTTGAATTCAAATTGGTGGGAGCTTTTACTTAAGTTACATGGGAACATTTTTTGGTTATGGACTTAGTTTAATTTATTTATCTTAGAGCTTAGTCATGTCTTATCTTTTAGGAATTTTGGTTTAGTAAATTCTTTTAGACTTTGCATTAATTTTTTCCTTTAAAATCTTTGAAATGACCCATTTTATTTGAATTATCCCTTAAAAACTTTTGTTCCACAAGAAATTGACCTTTAGAAATTTTGTTCTACAAGAATTTACCCTTCAAACATTTTTTCTAACAAAATTTGGTCTTTAGGGAAAATGTGTTAGACATTTTGTTTGAGAAAATTTCCCCAAAAGCATGCCATTTAGCTTTTGAAAATACCCTCTATGCTTTGTATAACTTACCCTTTAGAAGTTTTTTCAAGGATACTTGCCTTGGAAAATTTCCTTTCAACCTTTCTAAAATGGCCCTTTGCCCATCAAGATTACCCTTCAAGCTTTCTAAAAGTTTCATTCATAATTTTTAAAATTACCCTTCAATATTTTTGTTAAAGTAACCTTATATTATAGACATATTCTTTAGGATTTTCTAAAATGACCCTATATACTTTTGTCATTGGATATTTTTTCCAACACAAAAAGTCTGAAACAATTCACTTGAGACAATTTCCCTGAGACATTGATTCCATCAAACTCTTTTGTGCCATGGTTATTTTAATATGTTTTTACACTTTGCCTAAGACTTTGGATTGAATCATTACTTATCAATGTGAATTATAACATTAATCTAGGACTTTAGCCTAAGTTCTTATTATTCATGTGACCTAACTTCAATATTTCCTATGGTCTATAAGAACCAATCCCACTTAGATTAATGGACATGTTTTTAAGATAATAATGGATTTACCCCCTTCCAATGTTACTAAAACTTGTTACTTGTGCTTCAAGATCAATGCAATATCATTTGGGAATAAGCATGTTTAATATTTTCATTCTTCAATGTTAGATTGATATGTATTGGCCATTGGTTCAAGATTAATTGGATCCATTTTAAAACCCTAGTCTAATGTTTTGACCTAGGTCCCTTTCATTTAGATTCACATTTTCATGGGAACAATTATAAGTGCCATAAATTTATCCCAATTTTTACCCTAAGGTTTAAGTCATGTTTTTCAATATGACCAAACATTAGTCTAAAATCTTATGCTTTGCCCCTTTATATCCCATGAACGCGTGTTCCCTTTTACTATGTTTTCAACTTAGCCTAAGGCCTTACCATAAAGTTTCATTGTATTTATTTATATAATGAAACCTTAAGTTAAAGACTTATGATGGGTCATTTTATTATTCCAAGGTCCCCTTTTATTATGTTTTAAACTTATCATAAAATATGAATCCTAAGGTGTATGTTTATGTTTATTAAAACAGACAAAAAGACCTTAGTCTTAAGATTTTATCCTAAGACCTATGTATTTTCTTAAACCTGAATTAAATAGTTTGCATCTATGAAAGATCAAAAACATGCATAAATGCAAGCAAGATTTATATAATAGAATGTGGCTAGTCAAATTTTCAATGACATCCTTGAGATGGTGAGAAGGTGATAAGTGTCATAGTTACATCTAATGAACAATGAAAAACTAATGGCAACCCACCCCTTAAATCAAGATCTGATGATTCACATTTACATAGATGATTATGATCAATGATGTCAGATAAGGTAGAATTTTTAATAGATCTCTGAGTAAACATGATACTATCATGTGGTGAGAACACATTAACTAATAAAATACAAAGCTCAAAATGCCTAGAAGACTACCAAGTGGCACAACCTCAGAGCATAGTATAGATTAAATCATAGGCATCTTCTATGATCAATGGAATGCATTTTCTCACCCAAAAGATATCCAATGGTGCATGATCAATGTTGAATTTTTAACAAAGCTTGAGCAAAAATTAGACTGCCAAGTGGCACATGTAGGAAGAAGAATGAACATGAAATTGACAAGTGGTAGGCTGAATAAAATAGTCTTGAGGACATGTTTAAAATTTAGGGATATGTGCCCATCAAAGACATTGATGTGAATGTAAAATAATGATCACATGGATGTAAAATTTATGATATCAAATAGTCTTTGGGATGTGATTAGAATTAATGATCATGCACTCATCAAAGATGTTCACATAGACATCAAATGATAGTCATGCAAACATCAAATTTAAGATAAAAAATAGTCCTGGGGATGTGATTAAAATTGATGGTCATGTAACCATCAAAGACATTCAAATGGATGTTAATTTTAATATAATTTCTTGGATCTAAATTGTCTAAAAATCTACAAACCATGTTAATTCATGCAAGTGGATCAGATGGTGTGAGGTTAAAGTTAGTTTTTCAAAGGAAATGATCATATTTTGTATAAGGATGAGTATAATTCCATGAAGATGCCATGGAGATGTCACATTAGAACCATGTGGTTACAATGTGCCAAATTTGAGACCTTACAAAACTAGTAATGAAAAAGAGAGCATGAATTATCTTCTATCTAAATATAAGTCAATCCAAGGTTCACCAATGAGCAGTCTAATATGCCACAATAGCTTAGAGGAGTGTTTCTTAAGGGAACATGGAATTATATCATGATTTCAAAAGAAAATAAGGGGATTACTCTGTTAAGGTGTGGAGCTAAAGGCTTCACCAAAGGAGCATTTTGCAAAAGTTGTAGGTTTACACAGTCACCGACATCAGTTAAGAGCAACCGACGTTGGTCAGGAGTAGACCAAGAGATGATGGCATGGGTAGGGATCGACCGACGTCATTAATAGGCAAACAAATAGGAACTGACATCGATTACCTGTGCATCTAGAAAGCTATTTCTATGGACAGAACAGAGTGTTTGCATGTTAGGATTAAGTGATAGTCTTAAGTCTGCATCTCTATTATTAGTAAGACTGTTTAGAGCCCTTGATTATGAGGTGCATCTGATGGCTGTAGTTATATGCTCATGTTTCCTAATTATTATATAATAGGATAATTCTTCTTAGCTTATTGTATGAGTAATGTTGAACAATACAGAATTGTATATGTGAATCATTCCAGGTTGTTGGAGTTGATTGTAATTGAGAGAGAGAGCTCTTGAGGGAAAGAGATCTAGAGAGAGATCTGTACATCTGAGAGAGGTATGGAAGAAAATAAGTTTCTTTAATTGTATTCCTTTTGTAAAGAGTTTAATACAAGTTTTTAGTGTGGTTTCTTGTATCTCTTATTGTTTGCTATTATCTGATTCTAGTTACTTATCTTTCTGGTTTAATTCCACATTTATTGCTTTCATAAGTGTAATCAACATTATTGGTTGATCCCCAACAAGTGGTATTAGAGCTCAGGTTGACTAACAAGTGTTTCAAATCTGGTTAGTGTGTATTGATTATAGGGTACTCACAGGGGTTTCTGTAGGGATTTCTATTTGAGTGGGAGAAGTAATGGTAGAAGAAAGTAAACTGAGAATGGAGAAGATTAATGGCAAGAATTATCAACATTGGAGAATGTAGATAGAGGATTATCTGTATCAAAAAGATCTATACTTACTGTTAGTTGGGATTGCAAAGAAGCCCATAGACATGGATGATGAAGAATGGGAAGTTCTTGATAGAAAGGCTTTGGGGTCTATAAGACTGAGTCTGGCATCTACTGTGATATCTAATTTATCACAGGCAAAGTCTACGATAGAGTTAATGACTACTTTAGCAAATTTGTATGAATAACCCTCAGCTTCAAATAAGGTATATCTTATGAAGTAGTTATTTAATTTGCGTATGTAGGAAGGTGGATCTGTATCTAATCATCTAAATGATTTCCATGGAATTGTAAATCAATTAAGTTCAGTCAAAATAGTGTTTGATGATGAAATTAAAGCTCTTTTAATATTATGTTCTTTGCCTAAAAGCTGTCATAGCTTGGTAATGGCAATTAGTAATACTGCATCTGCTTCAAATATTTTAAAAGTAGAGGATGTTGTTAGTGTAGTCTTGAATGAATAAATTCATAGGAAAAGCATAGAGGAAACATTAGGGAATGCTTTAAGTTTTGAGAGTAGGGAAAGACAAAAAGAGAAGAGCAAGAAAGGGAGATCAAGGTCTAAGTCAAAGGTGAGAGGTAGATCCAAATCTAGAAATGGTAGGAAGCCATAATGCTAGAATTGTGGAAAGATAGGGCACATAAGTAGAGATTGCTGGTCAAATCCTAAGGAGGACAATCAACACGAAGGAAAAGAAGAAGCAAAGGTTGCAGGTATTGCACAAGATGCTCTTATATTCTCTTTGCATAATAATATAGAATCTTGGGTTTTAGATTTTGGTGCATCTTTTCATGCTACCCCCAATAGAGAATATTTTAGTGACTATATCCATGGAGATTTTAGAATAGTGTATTTAGGGGATGATGAGCCTTGTAAAATCATTGGCAAAGGAAAAGTGTAGCTGAAAATGCAAAATGACAACACATGGGTGTTGAGAAACATCATGCATGTTCCCATCTTGAAGAGGAGTTTGATTTCTACAGGAAAATTAGGGGATGAAGGTTATACAGTAACTCTCACAACTAAATCTTGGAAGGTGACCAAGGGTGCACTTGTAATGGCCAGAGGTAAGAGAGTAGGTACTCTCTATTTATGTAATTGTGTTACTAATAATTCTCCTTCTGTATTATCTACTTCAGATGTGGATTCAAAGTTGTGGCACTCTAGGCTCGACCACATGAGTGAGAAGGGAATGTCCATTCTTAAGTCAAAATGTAAGCTTCCAGATTTGAAAAGCATAGATCTAGATTTTTGTGAGCACTGTGTTTTTGGGAAATAGAAGAGAGTGAGTTTTCTCAAGACTAGGTCAACAAAGAAGAAGCATAAGTTGTAGCTTTTTCATACAGACGTGTGGGGACCGGCTCAGGTTGCTTCTATTAGAGGATCACAATACTATGTTTCATTCATAGATGATGTTACAAGAAAGGTATGGGTCTATTGTATTAAGAAGAAATTTGATGTATTTAAGACTTTTAAGATTTGGAAAGCTATGGTTGAGAATGAAACAGGTAGAAGATTGAAGTGCCTGAGATCTGACAATGGTGGTGAGTTTTGTAGCTACAAGTTCAACTGGTATTGTTATATGCATGAAATTCATAGGCAAAGGATGGTTCCAAGGACACCTCAGTAAAATGGAGTTGCTAAAAGGATGAATAGAACAATAATGGAGCGTACAAGGTGTATCAGATTGCATGCTAATTTGCCCTTAGAGTTTTGGGCAGAAGCTATTGATACTACAGTGTACTTGATTAACAAACGACCCTCTACAGCTCTAGATGGTGGAATTCTAGAAGAGGCATGGATAGGTAAAATGGTAGATATCTCATTTCTCAAAGTTTTTGGTTGTGAAGCCTTTATGCATGTTGATAAGGAAAATAGAAAGAAGCTAGATGCTAAGTCTATGAGGTGCACATTTATTGGCTATGGCTCTGATGATTTTGGATTTAGGTTTTGAAATCTAAGAACTAACAAGATAATTAGGAGCCGTGATGTTGTTTTCAATGAAAAAGTGATGTATAGTGATCAGCTTAAGAAGCTAAATCAATCTGGGCAAAGCAATGGAGAATTGGATGAGGTGACGGTCTAAAATGAGCTTGCAAAAAAATTAATCACAGACAAAAAAACATAGAGACCAACGTTAGTCAGACAGGAACTGACATTGGTAGGACAAAAATTGATGTCAGTCATAAAGAGACCAATGTCGGCCAAGCAGGAACCGACGTCAGTCAGGGAGAACCGATGTCGGCTAGTTACAGGCCTGGAGGTGATCGAGGTCGGTCACTCTCAGAGAATTTGGGTGGACAACGTGTTGTGAATGAGTCTTAGACGCCCATCAAGAGGTTAGAAAGGGTAAGTAAACCTCCAATTTGATATTCCACTTCATTATTCTATTTATTGCTTACTGATGGTGGAGAACCAGAGAGTTTTCAAGAAGCAATACAGGTAGAATCCAAGAATCAGTGGGAGCATGGCATGGTTGAGGAAATGGAGTCCTTAAAAGAGAACCAAACATGGGATTTAGTTGAGTTGCCAGTAGGTAAGAAGACACTGAAGAATAGATGGACCTACAGATTGAAGGAAGGTGAGAATAGATAGATGATATATAAGGCCAGGTTGGTAGTGAAAGGATTTACACAAAGATCAGGTATTGATTTTGGTGAGATTTTTTCTCCTGTTGTTAAAATGACTTCTATACGGACTGTACTGTCTTTAGTTGCTATTGAAGATTTGCATCTTGAGTAGCTTGATGTTAAGACAGTGTTTCTTCATGGAGATTTGTATGAATAAATATATATGGATCAGCCGGAAGGGTTTGAGGTCAAGGGTAAGGAGAAGCTAGTGTGCAGATTGAAGAAAAGCTTGTATGGCCTCAAGCAAGCTCCTAGATAGTGGTATTTGAGATTTGATAGGTTTATGACTAAGCATGGCTACAGTAGGTGTCAATCTGACCATTGTATGTATTTTAAGAGATTGAATAATGTTAGATATATTATTATGTTGTTGTATGTAGATGATATGCTAGTTGCAGGATCACACATGCAGGATATCTCTGAGCTTAAGGTGAAATTAGCTCACACATTTGCCATGATGGATTTGGGAGTAGAAAAGAAAATCCTTGGCATGAGCATTAAGAGAGATAGGAAAAATCATAGGTTGATTTTGTCTCAAGAGGATTATGTGAACAAGGTGTTGAAACAGTTCAATATGCAGGATGCAAAACCGGTAAGCACACCTTTGGCTGGACATTTTGAATTGAGTAAAGAACAATGTCCTAATTCACATGATGAGGTAGAGTACATGAGTAGAGTTCCATATTCTTCTACAGAAGGGATTTTAATGTATGCAATGGTTTATAGTAGACCAGATATTGCCCAAGTAGTGGGAGTTGTAAGTAAGTATATGGCCAATCCAAGGAAGGAGCACTGGAAAGTAGTTCAGTGGATCCTTAGATTTCTAAGAGGGACCAGTAGTAGGCATTTGTGCTATGGAGGTTTACATACTTCTCTACATGGTTATGTAGATTCAGATATGGCAGGTGATTTGGATGGCAGGAGGAGCACCACAGGGTATGTTTTCACTATTGGTGGAATGGTGGTTAGCTGGATATCAAAGTTGCAGAAGGTTGTTGCCTTGTCAACTATAGAAGCAGAATATATTATAGTCATAGAGGCTAGCAAAGAGATGATATGGATGACATGGTTCATGGAAGAGCTTGAAAAGGAGCAAGAGAGTTGTAGATTATACAGTGATAGTCAGAGTGCAATTCATTTGGCTAATAATTCAGCCTTTCATTCAAGAACAAAGCATATACAGCTTAGGTACCACTTCATAAGATAGGTATTGGAGGATGGTGACTTGAAGTTGGAGAAGATCCATACAGATAAGAACCCTGATGATATGTTAACCAAGTTGGTTATAAAGGAGAAGTTGAATCTTCATTTAACTTTTGTTGGTCTTCATGATTGAGTTGAAGATGGAGGAGCTAGGAGATGTTGCTGTACAAGTACTGGTGTAGCTATTTATCTCTAAGTGGGAGATTGTTAAGGTGTGGATCCAAAAGCTTCACCAAAGGAGTGTTTTGCAGAAGTTGTAGGTTTACACAGTCACTGGCATCAGTCAGGAGTGATCGATGTCAGTTAGGAGTAGACCAGGAGATGCTGGCATCAGTAGGGATCAGTCGACGTCGGTCACAGGCAAATAGGTAGGAACTGTCGTCAGTTACCTGTGCATCCAGAAAGCTATTTCCATGGACAGAACAGAGTGTTTGCATGTTAGGATTAAGTGATAGTCTTAAGTATGCATCTCTATTATTAGTAAGATTGTTTAGAGCCCTCGATTATGAGGTGCATTTGATGGCTGTAGTTATATGCTCATGTTTCCTAATTATTATATAATAGGATAATTCTTCTTAGCTTATTATATGAGTAATGTTGAACAGTACATAATTGTATATGTGAATCATTCCAAGTTGTTGGAGTTGATTGTAATTGAGAGAGAGAGAGATCTTGAGGGAAAGAGATCTAGAGAGAGATCTGTACATCTGAGAGAGGTGTGGAAGAAAAGAAGTTTCTTCAATTGTATTCCTTTTATAAAGAGTTTAATACAAGTTTTTAGGGTGGTTTCTTGTATCTCTTATTGTTTGCTATTATATGATTCTAGTTACTTATCTTTCTGGTTTAATTCCACATTTATTGCTTTCATAAGTGTAATCAACATTGTTGGTTGATCCCCAACATACTCTAGGACAAGAAAATCAAAGAACCATGAATATCTTGTAGTAGCATAAGGGTCCCAAAGGTTAAGAGACCTAGGAATATTCTTCCTATAGGGAAATATTATCCATTTTTAAAGTGGAATATTTTATTTGTAAAGGAATGTGTTGTTTGTAAAATACACTACCTATTGATCAGTCCATTGAGAAGTTTTAGTGTATTTCTAGAACATTTATGGAAAGGATAACAATCCCTACACCTGCACCTTTTTAATTGGTTAGGATTGATCGACATGATTCCTTTCATCTTATAAAAGGAGAATTATAAATTATAAAGGAGAGGATTTTTTTGAGCCAAAACTTGTGTAAAATTTTGAATAATTAATGCAAGTGAGGAATTCTATAAATATTATCCATATTCATTTGTGTCATTTGTTATTATGGTTTCTCTCTCACTTGCTTGTTCCTATTTCTATATTTGAATGGCTATTATGAATTCTTAGTATGCATATTTTAATTGTAGATTTGTCAACTTGTGCCAATACTAGGTTGACTAAAAGTTTTTAGGTTCATTTTGATTACTTAACTCTTCTTACATTTTGGCTAATGTTATTTATTTGTAGGGAGATTCTTTAAAGTGAACTTAGTTTTTATTTACAATTTTCTTATTCTTAATATGTTTACCTGATGTGTGATAATATTTTATCTCATGCTATTTCATGTTACACATTGGTTAATTACATACTTAGATGATACTTGAACTTTGTCAAGATGTTTGGGATGAAGATCAACAACAAAGCTTTTCTACCCTACCCTTCCTTTTGCTCCTTTTTAACTAGATCACTCTAGCTTTATTTCCATTATAAATATTCATTTTAGATTAGTCTTTATATTAGAATTTGATCATAATTCACTAATATTACCTTAGATTACTTCACTCTTTACAAACATAAATAGTTGGCCATGATGGTTCCCAACCACCAAACTTTATAAATATTTTGAAATGGCCCACTTGCTTTGCATCTATTCCATCGATAGATAATAGGATTATCAAAAATTGTAACTCATACACTGAATTATCTAAAATCTAAAATGAAAAGCATTATTTAAACAATCTGAGCACCTATGATACATATTAATTCATCAATAGGTAGAAATTTATTGGCACTATACGGAGGGCCACATTAGATCTTTGTAGATTTAAAGTACCTTCACTCATTTTCATGAATTATGTTAAAAAATTGGTGTAATATTTATACAATTATGGAATTATTTCCTCAATTATATAAAAATCATTGATCTTTGTAGTATTTGAGATATATTTGTGCTTCCTTTAGACAAATATCAACATTCTTTGAAGGTATATGCTTGATTATGGTAAAGATGGCTTAAGCTTTGTCAATTCAACACGTTTGAGGTTAGTAATAGCTTTTTTGATCAAAGACTGATGCATCCTTTGCTAATTTGAATTTTTTTGAGATTAAACATGTGAAAATTAGTCATACTCATGTATTTGGATACATATTTGAGCTAAATTAGTTAAATTTTGTTGTCCTTTATCATCATTTATATAAATATTGGAAAAAATTGCTTAGTGTGAAAGTCTAATCATTATTTCTTGCATAGATAAGGCTAACACATCATATTTCAAATAAGATCCAAAGCCCACAAGCTAGAATTACTAATAATTAGGACAAGGTCACATTCAGATACTAAAGGACCTTTGCTTTCATTAGAAGTTCATAGGATAACTATGTGGGATAAAGGTAAGAACTTACAAAGTCTTTACCAACTTCACCAAATCAGATTGCTCTTCAATTTGATCCTTATCAAGGTATGGATTGGTTAGGTGGTTCTTTGATCAATGTACCAAATGTGGTACATGCTATTCATTAGAATCCTACAAAGTATTTTCCAACATTTAGTCTTAGTGTCATTATAATGGTTGAGGAACACATTAAAGGCTTCAAATCTACATTAAGACTGCTAAATATGACTCATGAATATGTAGCATGTAGAATATTTCCTTTCACCTTTAAATATGATGCATATGAATGGTTTCTAAATCTCTTTATAAATTACATTAATACTTGGGTTGATTTTAACAATGTCTTCATTAACCATTTTGGTAAAATCATTAATCCTTATGTCCAATACTAGTAATTCACCATAACAAAAAGGGATGTAAATTAGCTCATAAGAGCTTTTAATGATAGGTTCTTAAAAAAATTAATTAGGACCATATCTCCATATAGACCTAAATAAGATTTAGCCTTGGAGATATATAAGGATGCCTTAGATCCTATGACTTATATGTTTATAAAGAGAGCTTTTGGGCCCATGAACACATTAGCTTTAGCTTATGTTGAGGCTATGATCATTAATGATCACATGCAACCCCAAGGACAATTAGCATACTCCATTCCTTATGCTAATCCACATTTTCTAATTCTAAGTGCTATTCTTAATGTTAACCAAATGTGCTTGCCTTGAACCAACTTCTAGTCATGAACCAACTACCTTTGAGACATGGTCATCTCTACTCAAAACTAGGCATTCTTGAATAATGTTTCCCATGGATCTCATCCTTAGGATTAAAAATATTTAATGCATAGAGCTGATGCTAATACCCAAGTTCATAATTATAAGGATCCAAATAATGAGAGTGACTCTATCCTCAAGATATTTTAAAATCTTAACACTGACTTCCTTCAATTGTAAAAGTAAGTAATCAATACTGGAGAGAGATCTGATAGGAATTATTATTTTCAAAGGTTCAATATGCAAACTAATAGATTTTAGAATGATATTTGTGACAATAAAAAGAACAATGATCCATTTTCTAACAAAAATGTGATTTATATAAATCTTAATAATGTTGCTTTACTTGACTATTATAGAGTTTATTGTACTTCTAAGCATGGGGAAATATATTGCATTGAATTTTGTAATGCTTTTAAAGCTTTTCAAGAAGAATTATATACTTTTAAAGTTATCCCTAATAAGGATTATGATGTAGGTATGTCAAGATATTCAAGGTCATCTATATCTATTAATTCAACTCTCATAGTGGAGACATTTGAGTTACCTTTCTAAGAGAACAATGAATATGAGGATATTCCTGAAGAGATTCATGATTTTTGGCAATATTTTAGGAAGACTTATCCTCTCAAAAACTGGGAGAAGAAGCAATCATTGACCTCTTTGAATCCTCCAAATAAATTTGAGACTCATCTTTATATTACCTTATGAAAGAATCCAAAACTACCTAAGGGAAGTACTTCTAAACTTAGTGCTGATACAACTAATTATTCTAATAGGACTAGGTATAGCATAGTGGAGGACATGAAAAATATCAAAGTGAACATTACCTTGCATGAGTTGATGTATATTACTAAAAAAAGAGATTTATTCTTGGAATATTTTCCTAAAAATCTTGGTAAGTCTAAAAATTTTGTGCATTCTAATCTTGTGATACACAAAAGTAAGGTAGATGTTCCTCATTTCCTACTTATAGTCAAGATCTTTGGTAAAAATCTACATAATTGTTTATTATATTCTAGTGCATCTTCAAATATAATGTATAAGGTTATTTGTGAATAATTAGGTTTGACTCCTATTAATTATAATAGAGTTATAACTCATTTATATAAGTCAAGAGTCAAAGTGAATGGTGAATTATTGAATGTTCACATATAGATTGCTTCATAGCCAAGGATCCAATAGTTCATTGATATCCAAGTATTGGAAATAATTTATTCTTATGGTATGTTATTGAGGAGATACTCGACTAAAAACATGAATGGTTATATGTCAATATACTATTCACATATGTGGTTGCCTTGGAACATAGTTTCCAACCAAATCAAGATAGAAAGGGAGCCAAAAATGAAGCATATGATCATGAAATACAATGAAATCAATGAGAGGGTCAATATGTATAATTTAGACCTTGGAATTTACACTCTTGACACCATGAAGGTATACAACTCTTAAACTTCTCATGGTTTGCTTGGATTATGAAAAATTTATTTTGATGGTGTTAGATGTAAATCAGGTTCTAGAGTTGGAGTGGGGCTAATCAATCCCATTATGAAATAATATAAAGCCTCTTAAAATATTTATTTATCATGGACCAATAAATTATATGATTATTAAGAACTTATTCCTGGAATATAGTTTGAAATCAAGCATGAGGAGAAGGAACTATTAGTTTTTAGTGATTATGAACTAGTGTTCAATCACATCAAAAGTAAATATCAATGAAAATTGTCCTATCTAAAGAAGTATATATTTAGAGTATTAGAATTAATTGAATGTTTTGATGCTTTTAACATTGTCTCAATCCTTAGGGAAGAAAATAAGGACACTAAGGAACTTGATTCAACTACATCCAACCTTATGCCCAATCATAGATCTATGTTACAAAACCTTATAGTTAAGTTAATCCCATGTCCCTTAGTGCCTAATAATGTCAACCACTTGAAGGTATTCAGTGATGATTATTAGCTCATAGATTTCCTAACTATATTAGGATTATTTGAGGGTCACATTATTGATGAATCCAGCCTCCTTGATGATGAGGTCATTGAAAGCAAACTTGATGACATGGTTATTCAATTAAATCAAAATAAGATCCCCAAAGGCATGCTACCCTTAAAGAGACTCTTTTATTATTATAAAGTAGTTGAGGATACCAAGACTCCCAAATTAAGTGGGAAGGATTACAATATAATTGATCTTAGATTTCAAGGTCAACCTTAATTAGTCAATATTGGTATAAAATGTACAAGTCTAGAAAATAAAAAATCCAAAGAAATGTGAACCAAATATAAATATATGATATCATGTTCCTATTATGACATAAATTTTTTTGATCCAAAGGTCATATATCAAACCATACCTTTAAAATAAAATTTCCAACCTACCAGACAAAAGTAGAGGCCTATCATTTAGTCTTATAAACACTAATATACAAAGAGGTCAAGAAGATTTTAGATTCCAAGATTGTGTTTCCCATTAGGAATTCCACTTGGGTTTCTAAATTAATCCTAGTACAAAATAAAAATGGTTAAATAATACTATGCATTATTTTTACAAACTTAAATAAAGCATCTAAAAAAGATAGTTACTTCCTACCATCTCTTGACAGGGTAATACAAATTATTTTTGGTTCTTCCATGATGCCCTTTCTTAATGGATTTTTAGGGTATAACCAGGCATTGGTGAATCAAGAGGATATGATGAAGACTATGTTTACAATTAGTTAGGGCACCTTTACCTATAAAAGAATGCTATTTGGGCTGATCAACATCAAAAGAACATTCCAAAGGGACATGGTTCATGCTTTCCAAGGGTTGATAAGTGAGTGTATTATTATATACACGGTTGATCTAACTATCTATTCTAAGAATAGGGAGGATAATATTATGCTCCTACAATAGGTATTTGAAAGATTCAAAAGGCATGGGATTTATCTCAACCCAAAGAAAAGTATTTTCTATGTTACTGAGGAAAAACTATTGGGACATGTTTTCACTAAGGAGGTAATATCTATAGACCTTGATAGAATATAAACTATATCTAAGATAGAACCTACTAATAGTGGGAAAAATTAAAGTCATTCTTTGGTAAAATAATTTTTTAAATAAATCTCACTTTTATTTTTGCAAAGATCATGAGGCCATTGAATGATGGGTTAAAAAAGGATGCCAGAGTCTCATAGAATGAAGAAGCAAGCAAATATTTTAAAGACATCAAAGAGACAATTGGGCAAGCCCTAGTCTTAATAATCCCAAACATTACCAAATATTTTTATCTTTATTCCTTTACTTTAGATCATACTATAGCTATAGTTATTAATCAAAAAATGGATGGTTATGACCATCCAATAGATTTTATGAGATCTAATTTTTAAAATGTTGAGTTAAATTATTCTTTGATTGATAAGTAAGAATGTGCATTATTCAAGGTATTAAAATATTTTAGGCACTATATTCTTAGGAATAAGGTGCATGCCATCCTGTTAGACCCTACCTCAAATCTCATGCTAAGTCAAAATAAACTAGGAGAAAGGAGTGATAAGTGGATGTTTGTGCTTCAAGAATATGACATCAAAATGAAAACTACTAAATTGGTAAGGTTCCAAGGTTCAATTTAATTTATTTCCAATACTAACCCCAAGATAAGTGTCATGTAGGTAGATCAACAAAGTTTTTAGTCCAATCATTGGTATGATCCCATTGTCCACTTACTAATCAATGGAATTTGCCCTGAAGGGTTAAGTAGAGAGCAAAAGAGAGCTCTAAGGCTTAAGCTATCCAATTACATAATCAAGGATGGATTTCTATACAAAAAAAACATTGAAGTCATATACCAAGGATGTGTATCCAAGGAAGAAGCAACCAAAATCATGAACTTTTTTCATGAAATGTTGGGAAGTAGACATCTATCAAGAAGAACCATGGCCCACAAAATCTTGATGGCTAGATACTGTTGGACCACAATATTCAAGGATTCTAAAAAGCATGTAAGATAGTGCCATTCATGTCAAGTGTTTAGCACTCAGGAGCCTAAATCAGTAGTGTTATTAAAACTAGTTATGCTGGATAAACCTTTTACCTAGTGGGGGCTCAACTTTATAGGGGTTATTAACCCCAACTCATCAAATGGTCATAAATATATTCTAACTACTACCAACTACTACAAAATATAGACTGAAGTAATGGTAACCACACAATGAAAAATTAAAGAATAAATGATCAAATTCTTAGAAGAAAACATATGCACCATATTTGGAATGCTAATCTCTCTAATCTATGACAATGGATATACTTTTATATCCACTAAAATGAAGGAATGGTCATATGATAACAACATCATACTCAATTTCTCCTCAAACCATTACTAATAAGGCAATGGAGTATCTGAATCAACAAATAAGAACTTGATGAAGTCAATAAAGAAATCTAAAATATACAAACCTAGGACATAGCACAAGCTTCTAAAATATGCCCTTTGGGTAGATATAACAAGAGTCAAGTAGGATCTCAAAGCATCACCATTCTTGTTGATATATGGTTGAGAGCCTATATTCCCCATCACACTCAAGATGCCAACATGTAGATTCATGTAAGAATACATAGAGGAGGACCAAGAATTTGAAAATTCAAGGATGTTGGACATCATTCAAATGGAGGATTCAAGAGAGGAATATTTTTCCAATTTTAGAAAGCACCAAACCATAATGAGAAGATGGTTTGATAAGTTATCAAAGATAAAGGTGTTCAGGTAAGGAGACTTGGTTCTTATTTACAATAAGGCATCTGAGACTAAAGGTAAACATAAGAAATTCACACCTTTATGGATAGGTTCCTATTATATCAACAAGATACTTGGAGATAACACCTTTAAACTGAATGACCTATAAGGAGTAGAGTTCACACTACCTGTTAATGGGTGGTACCTTAAGCACTACTTCTCTTCTACCCCACCTAGATTCTTTATGAAGTGAATTGTAAGAATGATTAGAGTTAGAGTAGGTAAGTTGAATTAGTTTCTTTCTATTCTTTCTTTTCTATCCCTTGTTTATACATAAGTTTGTATATATTTGTTTATTTTCCCTTTTCTTTCTATTTTTGTCTGTGCTTTCTATGCTCTATTCATTTCTTATTATAAATCCTTGTCAATAGTCCTCAACTCAAAGTTCACATAATTACTTAGGAACTCCATAGTTTAGAAATGCAAGTTTGAATCTTAAGCAAGTGTTGACCATGGATTTAAAATAAAACTTATTTGTTATAGTTTGGAGAAACTGGTGAGGATTAGTGGGTAGGTTAACCGTTCCATAACATTTTAAACATTGTTTTGATCTAAACTTAGTTGTAAGAATAATTGCACATGTGGGATGAAAGTTCAAACTATTAAGACACAATCATATTTACACTTAACAAAAATTATTGCCTAGGACTAAGGTTAAAATCATAAGTGAATATTTTAAGATCAAAAATTTGAACAAATCCCTAAACCTAGCTAACATGGTTCCTAACCTTTGATGAAAATCCAAAAATGACAAAAAAATACAAAAAAATGAGCTTATTGTAAAATTCAAAGAGATTTATAAAGTATAGGTGATTTAGATAATCTCCACTGGGGCTATGGATGCTTGGCTAGTAGTGGAGCAAGGCCTTGAGTGGAGAAAAAGGCATCTCTATCAGGGATATGGATGTTTAGCTAGCAACAAAGTAATTTCCAAGCCTTCCTTGAGTTAAATCTTGATTCTTAATGGATATCCAAACATGTTGTAAGTCAATGTTAATAATTAAAGGCATGAAATATGGAAGTTTTTCCCTAAATACCATGTAAAATAGTAAGTGGAATTAAATCACACACACATCATGACTAAATTTTTATGTTTGATCCTAATTATGTAGGTGCAAGACTTTTTATAAAGCATGAGCTAAAACTGATAATGATATTGATAAAATGGAATAAGTAATTAGTTATTTTTATGAATGAAAGTCTCTAAATTCAAACATATTGTTATGTTTCCCATAGAAGTTGCCATTTTTTGAGGTCAACATACCCCCATTTCTTAAAAAATGTGACCCTTGTGACAAATTATGCAAATTTATGCCTTAAAATAGAAAATTCACTTGATCAAAGTATCATTATCATGTTTTTATGGTATTTTCATCTAAAGATCAACCACACTTAGTTTGATTAGCTTGTTTGAACATAATTTTGGGTTGACATTATCTAAGATTTGCTAACTTTATATCTCTATGTTTTCTATATATAGGTGCAATGAATTCTACTTGGAATAAATGATGCCTAGGTTTCATGATTTTAATGTTAACTTGATCTTTTACTAACCTTTAGTCTCTTGAAAATTAAATTGAATTACTAAATCCTTAATCTAATTTTACTCTAAGTACTTATTTTGAATTAAAATTAGTGAGAGTTTTTATTTAATTTACATGCGAACATTTTTTGGTTATGGACTTAGTTTAATTTGTTTATCTTAGAGCTTAGTCCTATCTTATCTTTCAGGCATTTGGGTTTGGTAAATTATTTCATAGTTTAAATTTTTTTCCCTTTGAACTCTTTGAAATGAATATTCTATTTATTTTAAATTATCCTTCAAAAAAAAAATTCTAAAAAAAAAAGTCCCTTTAGAACTTTTTTTCCAAAAGAATTTTCCCTCCGAACATTTTGTCCAATAAAATTTGGTCTTTAAGGGAAATGTGTCAGATATTTTTTCCAAGATATTTTTTATAAAAGAATACCCTTTAGCTTTTGAAAATACCCTTCAATCTTTGTGCAACTTACCCTTCATAATTTTTGTCAAGGACACTTTCCCTATAGAATTATCTTTTGGCCTTTTTGAAATGGCCCTTTGCCCTCATTTTAGCACCAACGAAGCTTCGCCTTTTGATGCCTTAATATGTATCATAGGTGATTATAGTTTTTAAATAACATTTCTCATTTTAGAATTTAGATAATTTATTACATGAGTTGTAGTTTGTGATAATCTTGTTATCTATGAATTGAAAAGAGGCAAAGTAAGTAGATTATTTCACAATATTTATAAAGTTTGGTGGTTGGGAGCCACCATGACCAACTAGTTATCTTTATAAATAATGAATTAATATAAGATAATATTAGTAAATTATGATAAAATTCTAATCTAAATAATAATCTAGAATGAATATTTATAATGTAAATTAAGTTAGAGTGATTTGGTTGAAAAAGAGAAAAAGGAAACATAGGGTAGAAAAGAGTTGTTGATCTTCATACCAAACATCCTGACAAAGTTTAAATATAATCCAATTATGCACTTAACCAATGTGTAACATGAAATAACATGAGATAAAATATTATCACACATTAGGAAAACATTTAAGGAATAAGAAAATAGAAAATAAGAAATAAGTTCACTTTAAAGATTCACCGTACAAGCAAACGACATTAGCCCAAATGCAAGAAGAGTAAAGGAATAAAAATGAACCTAAGAACCATCAACCTATCATTAGCACAAGTTGACAAATCTACAATTAAAATATGCACACTAAGAATTCATAAGGACCATTCAAATCTATAAATAGGAATAAGCAAGTGAGAGAGAAATAATAATAATAAATGACAGAAATAAATATGGATAATCTTCATAGAATTCCTTGCTTGCATTAATTGCTCAAAATTTTACACAATTTTTTTCTCAAAAAATCCCTTTCCTTTACAATTGGAAATGATCCTTTTATAATATGCAAGGAAGCATGTCAGTCAGTCTTAACCAATTAAAGAGGTGCAAGTGTAGGGATATCTATCCTTTCCACAAATGTTTTAGAAATACACTAGACCTTCCCAATGGAATGATCTATAGGCAATGTTTTTTACAAACAACACATGCCTTTACAAAAAGAATATTCCATTTTTAAAATGTATAATATTTAGTTATAATAATAATATTACTAAGTCTCTTAACCTTTGGGATCCTTGCACTGTTGTAAGATCTTCATTGTTACTTGATGTTCTTGGCCCAGATTAATCCCCTTATCTACTTCTAAGGTCACAATATAATTCCATGTTCCCTTAAGAAACACTCCTTCAATCTTATATGGCATATTAGATTACTTACTAGTGGATATTAGATCAAATTATCTTTAGATAGATGGCAATTCAATCTCTCCTTTGCATTACTAGGTTCATAAGGTCTCCAATTTGGAAAATTGCACCCATGTGGCTCTAATGTTGCATCTCCATGGTGTCTCTATGTTATTATGCTAATCCTTTTACAAAATATGATCATTGACTTTGAAAAATAATCTTTGATCTCACACCATCTTATCCATTTGCATGAATTAATGTGGTCTATATATCTTTAGACAATTTGGATCCAAACAACTATCTTAAAATTGACATCCAAATGAGAACATTAATTTGGAACTTTAGCATAAGTTCTTATTATTATCATGCCCTAACTTCAATATTTACTATTATCAGTAGGAATTGATCTCACTTGGATTAATGAACTTGTTTTTTAGATGATCATGACTTCACCCCCTTCCAATGTTGTTAAAACTTGTTGCTTGTGTTACACGATCAATGGAATATCATTTGGGAATCAACATGTTTAATATTTTTGTGTTTCAATGTTAAATTGATCTTTATTAGCTATTGGTTAAAGATTAATTGGATCCATTTAAAACCCTATTCTAATGCTTTAACCTATGTCTCTTTGATTTAAATTCACATTTGCATGGGAAAAATTATAAGTAACATAGACTTAGCCTAATTTTTACCCTAAGGTTTAAGTTGTGTTTTTCAACATGACCAAACCTTAATATAAAATATTATGGTTGGTCTCTTTATATCCCATGAACACATGGTCCCTTTTACTATGTTCTAACTTAGTTTAAGGACTTACTTGAAAGTTTCATTATATTTATTTATATAATGAAACCTTAGTTTAAAACGTTATGCTAGGTCCTTTTATTATTCAAAGGGCCACCTTTTATTATGCTCTAAACTTAGCATAAAATCTTATTCCTAGGGTTCATGTTCATGTTTATTAACATAAATAGAAATACCTTAGTCTTAAGATTTTATCTTAATAACTATGTATTTTATTGAGCATGACTTAAAAAATTTACATCTTTGTAGGATAATGATATGCACCAGCTCGAGAAAGATTTATCTAATGGAGTGTGACTAGTCAAAATTTCAATGATGTCCTTGAGATGGTGAGAAGGTGACATGTGTCATAATTACATATAAGGAACAATAAATAACTATTGGTGTCCGACCCCTTAGATTGAGATCTAATGATGCACATTCACTCAGATGGTGATGATAAATAATATGATATAAGGGTATACTTTTCAATGGATCTTTGAGTAAATACGATACCACCATGTGGTGAGAGTACATTAATTGATAGAATACAAAGCTTAGAAGGCTTGTAGGACTACCAAGTGGCATAACTTTAGAGCCTAGTATAAATTAAAGCCAAAACATGTTCCATAATCAATGGCACATGTTTAATTTCTAAGAGATCTAATGGTTCATGATTGATGTGAAATTTTCAACAAGTTTTAAAAAATGAGATACCACTAAGTGGCATATGTAGGAAGAAGAATGAACCAACAAATTACAAGTGGTAGGCCCATGAAAATATTCTTAGGGATGTGTTTGAAATTAATAGCCATGCACCCATTAAATACGTTCACATGGACATCAAATGATGGTCATGAAGACATCAAATTTAAGATAGAAAATATTCTTAAAGACATGCTTAAAATTAACATTCATACACCCATCAAAGATGTTGACATAGATGTCAAATGATAGTCATGTATATGTCAAATTTAAGATAGAAAATAGTCCTAAAGACATCATTAAAATTGATGATCACATACCTCCCAAATATATTCATGTAAATTCCAAATTATGGGCATGCAGACATCAATTTTAAGACACCTACTTAGATCCAAATTGTCTAAAGATCTATAGACCACATTGATTCATGCAAATAGATTAGATGGTATGAGATCAAAGCTAGTTTTTTAAATGTAATGGTCATATTTAATGAGGGGATGAGAATAATTCCATGGATACACCATGGAGATTCCACATTAGATCCACATGGGTGTAATGTGCTAAATTAGAGACCTTATAGACCTGGTAATGCAAAGGAGAGCATGAATTGTCATCTGTCTAAACATAATTTAGTCTAGGGTCCACTAGTGAGTAGTCTAATATGCCATGGTATTTTAGAGGAGTGTTTCTTAAGGGAACATGAAATTCTATCATGACCTTAGAAGTAGAGAAGGGGATTACTTTGGGCCAATAACATCAAAGAAATATGAATATCTTGTAGCAGCATAGGGGTCCCAAAGGTTAAGAGACATAGGAATATTACCTATAGCTAAATAGTATCCATTTTGAGAGTGAAATATTCTATTTAAAAAGGAATTTGTTTTTTTTTAAAACACACTACTTATAGATTAGTTTGTTGGGAAGTTCTAGTATATTTTTAGAACATTTATGGAAATGATAGTTATTCCTACACCTGTACCTTTTTAATTGGCTAGGAATGACCAACATGCTTCCTTACATCTTATAAAAAGAGCATAGGAGTGGGAGTTTTTGAGAAATTAATGCAAGAAAGTAATTATGTAAAGCTTTTCCATATTCATTTATGTCATTTATTATTATGGTTTCTCTCTCACTTATTTATTCCTATTTCTAGATTTTAATGACTCTTATGAATTCTTAATGTGCATATTTTAATTTTAGATTTTTAAAATTGTGCCAATATTTAGTTGATTGAAAGTTCTTAGGTCTATTTTGATTCTTTACTCATCTTACATTTTGGCTAATGTTGTTTGCTTGCAGGGTGAATCTTTAAAGTGAACTTAGTTCTTATATACAATTTTATTATTCTTTAGATACTTGCCTAATATGTCATAATATTTTTTCTCATGTTATTTAATGTTAAAAATTGATTAAGTGCATTATTGGATGATATTTGACTCTATCAAGATGTTTGTGATGAAGATCAGCAACAAATTTTTTTTGCCCTAACCTTCCTTTTGTTCCTTTTTAACTAGATCACTCTAGCTTTATTTACATTATAAATATTCAATTTAGATTATTATTTAGATTATAACTTGATCATAATTCACTAATATTATCTAATATTACTTCACTCTTTGCAAATATAACTAGGTAGCCATGGTGGCTCCCAACTACCAAACTTTATAAATATTGTGAAATGGTCCACTTGCCTTACCTCTATTCCATCGATAGATAATAGGATTATCACAACCTAAAACTCATGCACTAAATTCTCTAAATTATAAAATTAAAAGTGTTATTTAAACACTCTAATAATGTGTTATACATATTAATTCATCAATAAGTGGAGCTTCACTTATACTAGAAGGAGGACCACACTAGATCTTTGTAGATTTAAAGTACCTTTACTCATTTTTTGTGAATTGTGTTTAAATATTGGTGTAATATTTATAAAATTATGGAATTATTTGCCCAATTATATAAATATCATTGATATTTATGGTCTTTGACCCATCTTTGTGCTTATTTTAGACAAAGATCAACATTCTTTGAAGGTATATGCTTAATTATAGTAAAGATGGCTTAATATTTGTCAATTAAATAGGTTTGAGGTTAGTAATATTTTTTATTATCAAACATTGATAGATCCCTTGCTAATTTGAGTTTTCTAAGCTTAAATGTGTAAATATTGATCATAATCATGTATTTGGATACATCTTTGAGCTAACTTAGTTAAAATTTGCTTTCCTTTATTGTCATTTATATAAATATTTGTAAAATTTGCTTAATGTGTAAGTTTAATCATTGTTTCCTATAGAGATAAGGATGACACATAATATTTGAAATAAGATCCAAATAGAATCTATAATTACCAAGAATTAGGACAAGGTCACATTAAGAGACTAGAGAACCTTTGGTTTCATTAGAAGTTTATAGGAGAACTATGTGAGACAAAGGTAAGTGTAGATTTTCAAAGTCTTTGCCAACTTCACCAATTCAAGATAATATTATGTTTGATCCTTATCAAGGTATGGCTTGGTTAAGTGGTTCTCTAATCAATGTACCAGGTGTGGTGCATGACCTTCCTCAGAATCCTATAAAGTATTTGCCAACATTTAGTCCTAGTGGCATTATAATGGCTGAGGAACACATTAAGAGTTTCAAATTTGCATTAAGATTGTTTAATGTGACTCATGAATATGTAGAATGTAGATTATTTCATTTCACATTTAAATATGATGCAGATGAAAGGTTTCTAAATCTCCCTAAAAATTGCATTACTAGTTAGGTTAATTTTTACAATGTCTTCATTGACCAGTTTGGTAAAATCATTAGTCCTTGTGTCTTATAATAGCAATTCACCATATTGAAAAGGGATGTAAATGATCCCATAAGATATTTCAATGCTGGGTTAAAAAAAATATTCAATAGGACCATATCTCCTTATAGAGCTAATGAGGCTTTAGCCTTAGAAATATATAAGGATGCATTGGATCCTATAACTTGTGTGTTTATAAAGAGAGATGTTGGGCCCATGAACACATTAGCTTTAGATTATGTCAAGGATGTGATCATTAATGACAAAATGCAACCCCAAGGACAATATTTATACTCCATTCCTAATGCTAATCTACCCATTCTAAGTGTTATTCCTAATTTTAACCAAAATGTGCCTTTCTTGAACCAACTGTGAGTCATGAACCAACTACCTTTAAGATAGGATCATCCTAATCAAAACTTGGAATTCCTAATAATGTTTCCCATGGATCTCATCCATAGGATGAGAAATATTTAATTCATATAACTAATTCTAATACCTAAGTTCATAATTTTGAGGCCCCAAAGAATGGGAGTGACTCTATCCTCAAGATGGTTCAAAAGATTAAAATTGATTTCCTTTAGTTGCAGAACCAAGTAAGAAATATTAGAGAGATCTCTAGTAGGAATTTTTCTTTTCAAATTTTCAATAGGCCCACTAACATATTTTATAATCAAAGTTACCATAACAATAAGAAATGAGCCATCTTCTAGCAAAAAATTTCTTGAAATAAATCTTATCGATGTTGCTTTACTTGACTATTATAGAGTTCTCTTTACTTTTAATCATGGGGAAATAGACTATGTTTATTTTTCCAATGGTTTTGAATTTTTTAAGAATAATAAAAAAATTTCAAATTTTTCCCTAATAAGGATTGTGATGAAGGTATATCAATATCTTCAAGATCATCTAGATCTATTGATTCAAATCTCATAGTGGAGACATTTGAGTTCCCTTTCCAAGAGGATAATGAAGTTGAGGATATTCCTAAAGAGATTCATGCTTTTAAAAAAAATTTAAAGAAGACTTATCCTCTAAAAAATTAGGATCATAAGCAACCATTGACCACTTTGACTCCTCCAAATACTATCATAGATAACAATATGAAACCACCTAAGGGAAGTAATTTTAAACCTAGTGCTAATGTAGTGAATTCTTCTAATAGTACTTGGTATAACATAATAGAGGACATGAAAAATATCAAATCAAACATCACATTGCATGATTTGACACAAATTATTGAATAAAGAGATTAATTATTAGAATCTTTGTCTAAAAATCTTGGTAAGTTTCAAAAGTTTGCACATGCTAATGTCATGATACATAAAATTAAGGCAGATGTTCATCCTTTCTTAATTATAGTTAAGATATTTGATAAAAATATACATAATTAGTTATTAGATTCTATTGCATCTACAAATATAATGCCTAAGGGTATTTGTGAATAATTATTTTTGACTCCTATTAAGTTTGATAGAGTTTTAACTTAGATAAATCAAGTGTCAAAGATATTGATGAAATCTTGAATGTTCACATGAAAATTGCCTAAGGGCCAAGGATCCAATAGTTCATTGATATCCAAGTAATGGACATCCCTGATGCTTACGAGATACTATTGAGTAGAGATTGGAATAGAAGATTAAATGGTTATATGTTGATGGATTGTTCACATATGTAGTTTCCAATAAAATCAAGATAGAAAGGGAGCCAAAAATTAAGCATATGATCATATAATACAATAAAATCAATGAGAGAGTCAACATGGTTAACTCAGACCTCAACATTTACACTCTTGACACCGTAAAAGCATACAACTCTAAAAGTTCTCATGCTTTGCTTGGATTATGGAAAAAATATTTTGATGGTGCTAGATGTAAATCAAGTTCTGGAGTAGGAGTGGTGTTAATCAATCCCATTGGGAAAAATATAATTCCTCTTAAAAACTTCATTTCCCATGCACCAATAATTTGGCTAAGTATGAATCACTTACTATTTGGTTTTATAATTTGCAATCAAGCTTAAGGCCAAAGAACTATTAGTTTTTAGTGATTCTAAACTAGTGGTCAATCAGGTCAAAATTAAATATCAATGCAAATTATCCTATGTCAATAATTATAAATTTATATTATGGGATATAATTAAATGTTTTAATGTTTTTAACATTATGTTAATCCCTAGGAAAGAAAACAAGGGTGTTAATGAAATTGATTAAGCTACATAAAACCTTATTCCCAATCACAGTTCTAAGTTATAAAACCTTACAATTAAGTTAGTCCCATGTCTCTCAGTGCTTGATAATATCAACCACTTATAGGTATTTAATGACGATCAACAAATCATAGATTTCCTAATTAGTTCAAGAGTATTTGAGGGTCACATTATTGACTAATTAGTCTCATTGATGATGATGTCATTGAAAGAAAAATTGATGATAAGGTCATTAAATTTAATGAATATAACATCCCCAAAGGCATGATATCCTTATATAGAATCTTCGATTATTATAAACTACCTAAGGCTACCAAGACTCCCAAAGTAAGTGAGAAGGATTACAATGCAATTGATATTGGATTTCAAGGTCAACCTCAGTTGGTCAATATTGGTACATCATGTAAAATTTTGGAAAATAAAAAAGAAAAAGAAATTTTGACAAAATATAAATATATCATAGCATGGTCCTATGATGGCCTAAAAATCTTTGATCCAAAGGTCACAAATCACACCATACCTTTAAAATAAATTGCAAACCTTTCAGACAAAAATAAAGGCTTGTCAATCCAATCTTAGAACCACTAATATATAGAGAGGTCAAGAATATATTTGATGCCAAGATTGTGTTTCCCATTAGGCATTCCACTTGGTTTTCTAATTTAGTCCCAGTCCAAAATAAAAAGGGTGAAATAAGATTTTGCATTGATTTTAGAAACCTAAATAAAGCATATGATAAATATAATTACCCCTACCTTATCTTAACCAAGTAAAACAAATCATTTTTGGTTCTTTCATGATGTCCATTCTTAATTTTTTTAGGGTATAACTAGGTGTTGGTGAATGAAGAAGATAGGATGAAGACTACATTTACAATGAAGTAGGGCACCTTGACATATAAAAGAATGACATTTAGGTTGATCAATGTAGGGGAAACATTTTAAAGGGCCATGGATAATGCTTTCCAAGGTTTGGTAGGTAAGTGCATTATTATATACATGGATGATCTTACTATCTTTTCTAAGAATAGGGAGGATCTTATTATGCACCTATAATAGGTATTTGAAAGATGCAGAAGGTATGGGATCTATCTCAACCCAAAGAAAATTATTTTCTATGTTAATGAGGAAAAAATATTAGGACATGTTATCATCAAGGAAGGAATATCTATAGACCTTTTTAGAGTAGAAGTTATATAAAATAGAGCCTCCTAATAGTAGGAATGAATTGAATCATTATTTGGTAAAACAAAATTTGTAAGAAATTTCATTTTTGGCTTTATAAAGATCATGAAGCCATTAAATGATATGTTTAAAAAGGATTCCCAAGTTTCATGGAATTAAGAAGTGAACAAAGCCTTCAAAAACATCAAACAGGCAATTGGGCAAGCCCCAATCCTAATAAACCCAAACTTTACTAAAGATTTTTATCTTTACTCTTTTACATCTAGTCATACTATAACTACATTTCTTACTAAAAAAATGGATTGTTATGACCATCCCATAGCTTTTATGAGCTCTAATTTTTAAAAAGTTAAGTTAAACTATTCTTTTATTGATAATAAATCATGTGCATTAGTCAAGGTATTAAAAACATTAAGGCACTATATTCCATGGAATAAGGTGCATGCCATCCTGCTAGACCCTACCACAAAGCTCATGCTAAGTAAAAATGAACTAGGAGAAAGGAGAGGTAAGTGGATGTCTATGATTGAAAAATATGACATCAAAATGGAAACTTTTAAACTTGAAAGGTATCATGGTTTACTTCAATTGATTTCCAATACTAACCCCAAGCTAAGTGTCATGCAGGTAGATCAATAGAGGTTTTAGTCCAATGATTGGTATGATCCTATTATCCACTTACTAATCAATGGAATTTATCCTATAGATTTAAGTAGAGAGAAATATAGATCTATAAATCTCAAGGTAATTGATTACCTAATCAATGATGGAGTGATATACATAAAAAAACTTTGAAGGCATATACCTAATATGTGTATCCAAGGAAGAGGCGGTCAAAATCATGAGTACTTTTCATGAAAATTTGGGAAGTGAACATTCATTAGGAAGAACCATGACCTAAAAAATATTGAGGGCTAGATACTATTGTCTCATAATCTTCAATGATTCCCAGATGCATATAATAGAGTGCCATTCATGTCAAGTATTTAATAGTATGGAGCCTAAAGTACCCATGTTGTTAAAACTAGTTATGGTGGATAAACCTTTTACCTAGTGGGGGCTTAAATTTATGGGGATCATCAACCCCAACTCATTAAATGGTCACAATTACATTCTAAATATCATCAATTATTTCATAAGATAGACTGAAGTAGTGCTGACCAAGTAGTGCAAAATTAAAGAATTGATCAAATTCTTGGAAAAAACATATGCACTAGATTTGGAACCCCAATATCTCTAATCTGTGATAATAGATCTACATTTATATCCCTTAAAATGATATAATGGGCATATGATAGCATCATCATTCTTAATTTATCCTCAAACCATTACCTATAAGGTAATGGAGTATCTGAATCAATAAATAATATCTTGATGAAGGTAATAAAGAAGTCTGTAATAGATAAACCTAGGACATGGCACAAGCTTCTCAAATATGCCCTTTGAGTAGATATAATAAGAGTCAACAATTCTCTCAAAAAATAACCATTCTTTTTTATTTATGGTCAAGATCATATATTCCCCATCAAACTCAAGCTACCAACATATAGGTTCATGTAGGAACACATGGAGGAGGACCAAGAATTTTCAAATTCAACATTGTTGAACATCATTCAAATAGAGGATGAAAGAGAGGAATATTTTTCTAATTTTATCAAGCACCAAACCATAGTGAAAAGATGGTTTGATAAGTGATCAAAGATAAAGGTGTTTAGGTAAGGAGACTTGGTTCTTCTTTGGGACAAGGCATATGAGCCTAAAGGTAAACATGGGAAATTCACACCTTTGTGGATAGGTCCCTATCAAATCATTGAGATACTTGGAGATAAAACCTTCAAATTGAAATACTTACAAGGAGAAGAGTTCACACTGCCCACCAATGGGTAGTACCTTATGCACTACTTATTTTCTACCCTGCTTAGAGTCTTTATGAAATGAATTGTAAGAATGGTTAGAGTTAGAGTAGGTAGGCTAGATTAGTTTATTTCTATTATTTCCTTCTTGTCCATTATTTGTACATAAGTTCTCATATATTTGTTTTCTTTTCCTTTGCTTTTTGATTTGTTGCTTTTTATTTGTGTGTTTTTTTTCTCTACTTTATATCTTACTTGTAATAAATCCTTTTGGATATCCCTTAGCTCAAAATTCACATAATTACTTAGGAACTCCATAGTTCAAAAATGTAGGTATGAATCTTAAGCAAGTGTTGACCATGGATTCAAAATATAAGTTGTGTTTTATAGTTTGGAGAAACTAGTAAGGACTAGTGGGTAGGTTAACTATTCCATAAGATCTTAAACATTATTTTGATATAATATTGGTTTTAAGAAGAATTTCACACATGGGATAAAAGTTTAATCTATTAAGACATAGTCATGTTTTCACTTAACAAAATTTATTTCCTAGGATAAAGGTTGTAACCATAGGTGATTGTCTGAAGATCAAACATTTGACCAAATCCCTAAACCTGGATAACTTAGTTCCTAACCTTTGCTAGAAAGCCAAAAATTACTTAAAAATATAAAAATGTGAACTTATTGAAAAATTTAAATAACTTTATGAATCAAAGGTGATTTAAGTAATCTCTATCAAGGCTATGGATGCCTAAATAGCAGTGAATGAAGTGCTTGAGTTGATATAAAGGCATCTCAATTAGGGTTATGTTTGCCTAGCTGGTAGTAGAGAAATGTCCAAGCCTTCCCTGAACTAAAGCATGGTTCTTAATGGATATCCAAACATGTTGTAAGTCAATTTTAATGATTTAGGGCATGAAATCTGGAAGTTGTTCCCTAAATCCCATGGCAACTAGTAAGTGGAATCAAAGAACACACACATCATGACTAGGTTTTGATGTTTAACCCTAATTCTATATGCATAAGACATGTTTTAAACCCTAAACTAATCTTGATAATGATATTTATCAAATAGAATAAGTAATCAATTTATTTTTATAAACTAGAGTCTTTGAATTCTAACATATTGTTATTTTTCTCCCTGAAGTTGCTATATTTAGGTCAGCATATCCCCATTTCTAAAAAATGGGGACCCTTGTGTCAAATTATGCAAATTTGTGCCTTGAAATAGAAAATTCACTTGATCAAAGTATCATTAGCATATTTTCATGGTATTTTCATCTAAATATCATCCACACTTATTTTGGTTATCTTATTTGCACAAAATTTTAGTTTGACCTTGTCTAAGCTTTGCTAACTATGAATCTCTATGTTTTCAAGGTGCAGGTCCAATGAAGTCTACTTGCAATAAATGATGCTTGGGTTTCATGATTTTAATGTTCACTTGATATTTTACTAGCCTTTGGTCTATTGAAAATCAAATTGAATTGCTAAATCCTTAATCTAAGTTTACTCTAAGTACTTCTTTTGAATTCAAATTAATGGGAGCTTTTATTTAAGTTACATGGAAACATTTTTTGGTTACAGACTTAATTTAATTTTTTTTATCTTAGAGCTTAGTCCTATCTTATCTCTTAGGCATTTTTGTTTGGTAAATTCCTTCGGACTTTGAATTTTTTCCCTTCGAACTCTTTGAAATGACCCTTTTTTTTGAATTATTCTTCAAAACTTTTATTTCACAAGAAATTACCCTTTGGAACTTTTGTTTCATAAGAATTTTCCCTTCAAACATTTTTTATAAAAAATTTTGGTCTTGGGGGAGTGTGTCAAACATTTTTTTGAGACAATTTCCCTAAAATAATTCCCTTCAGCTTTTGAAAATACCCTTCAGGCTTTGTGCAACTTACCCTTCAAATTTTTGTCAAGGACACTTTCCCTATAGAATTACCTTTTGGCCTTTCTAAAATGTCCCTTTTCCCTCTAAGATTACCCTTTTGGCTTTCTAAAAGTTCCCTTCAGAACTTTTGAAACTACCCTTCAAGCTTTTTATTAAAGGAACTTTACCTTCTAGACATACCCTTCAAGATTTTCTAAAATTACCCTTCAAACTTTTATAATGGGATATTTTATCTAATGTAAAATTCTTGAAATAATTCACCTAAGATAATTTCACTTATACATTGATTTCATCATACTCTTTTCTGTCATGGTCATTTTAATATGTTTTTAAACTTAGCCAAAGAATTTGGATTGAATCCTTATTTATCAATACAAATGAGAACATTAATTTGGGACTTTAGCCTAAGTTCTTATTATTCTTATTCCCTAACTTCAATATTTCCTATTGTCTATAGGAACCAATCTCACTTAGATTAATGGACATGTTTTTGGGATGATCATTTCTTCACCCCCTTCCAATGTTGCTAAAACTTATTGTTTGTATTGCAAGATCAATGGAATATAATTTGGGAATAAACATGCTTAATATTTTCATGCTTCATTATTAAAATAATCTTTAATGACCATTGGTTCAAGATTAATTGGATCCATTTTAAAACCCTAGTATAATATTTTGACCTATGTACCTTTTATTTAAATTCACACTTACATGGGAACACTTATAAATGCCATATACTTAGCCTAATGTTTACCCTAAGCTTTAAGACATGTTTTTCAACATGACCAAACCTTAGTCTAGAATCTTATGCTTGGTCCCTTTATATCCCATGATTGTGTGGTCCATTTTACTATGTTCTAACTTAGTCTAAGGTTATACCCTAAAGTTTCATCACATTTATTTATTCAAAGAAACCTTACACTAAAGCCTTATGCTAGGTCTTTTTATTATTTATAGGGTTCCATTTTATTATGCTCTAAACTTAGAATAAAATTTGAATCATAAGGTTCATGTTCATGTTTATTAACATAAATGGAAATAACTTAGTCTTAAGATTTTATACTAAAACCTATGTGATTTCCTAAGCCTGAATTAAATAATTTGCATCTTTTTAGGATCAATGACATGTAACAATTTGAGTAAGATTGATCTAAGAAAGCATGGTTGATCAAAATTTGAATGACATCCCATAGATGGTGTGAATGTGACAAGTGTAATGGTTATATCCAAGGAAAAAAAGAAACCAATGGTGGCCCACCCCTTGTATCAAGATCTGATGATGTGTATTCACTTAGATGACGATGATCAATGGTGTGTGTTAATCGATCAAATACAAAGCTTATAAGGCCTATAAAAATTAAAGCCTAGGTATCTTCCATGATCAATGATATGTGTTTTCTCACCCAAGAGAGATCCAGTGGTGCATGATCAATGTAGAATTTTCAATAAATCTTGAGCAAATTTGAGACCACTAAGTAGCACATGTAAAAACAAGAACGGACCCAAAAATGACAAGTAGTAGTTTCAAGAAAACAATCCTGGGGATGTGTTTAAAATTCATGGTCACATGCATGTCAAATATATTCGTGTGGACATCAAATGACAGTCACATAAATGTCAAATTTAAGATAACAAAAATTCCTAGGGATGTGCTTAAAATTAATGGTCATGTGCCCATCAAAAATGTTCACATGGATGTTAAATGATGGTCACATGGATGTCAAATTTAAGAGAAAAAATATTCCCCTAGACTTGCTTAAAATTGATGGTCACATTCCCATCAAATACATTCATACGGATGTTAAATGATATGTATGAAAATCTTAATTTTAAGATAGTTGTTTGGATCTAAATTGTCTAAATATCTATGCACTACGTTGATTCATGCAAATGGATTAGATTATTAGTGTAATTATGTATTTACCTTGGGTTATTGACTAATTTAATTAGTCTTTGGTTAGTTTCATTAACCACTTGGGTTAAGAGGTTAGTTTGTTTAATGATTTTAGCTATTTTCATGCTAGCTAATGTTGGTTATTTTACCCTTTTTTCACATATTTCTCAGGTGGCTCATTTATTTGCCTATTTAATAGGCCTTCATGTAATATTCATATAATGGAATGTATGTTAGGAATATAATTTAGTTATTTCTCACTCTCTATGTTTTATCTAATATGATAATCAGAGCTTGTGCTTTAGGAAGCTTGGAAGGAAGCTTATGAAGTAAGAGAGGACAATCTTCTTTGGGAGGAGCATGAAGCACCTGGTGGAGATCTATGAGAGGAAGAAATTTAATTTTTTTCCCATGGCCAGCCATTTAACTTCAAAGAAAATCCCAAAAATTCATTTGAGCACTATTTTTATGATTCTTGTTTTCATAAAATTCTCTAGCTCATTATTCCTCTACTAGATTAGATAGAATTAAATTCCACTGAGTATTTTGTCTAAAAACTACATTTGAAGTTTTTTGGTTGGTCATTTCTATACAGTTTTGGGAAGAGACTATATTTTTGTTTGGGCACTATTTGTGGTGATTGAGGACTCTAAAAATTTCTATTTTATGAGAGGAGGTCATTGGAACTGATGGAGTTTAATCTGGCTAACTATTTCTCCCATAATTTGTATTTGAAGTTTTGTAGGTAGGCTAATTTTTTGATTGGATAATTATTTTTATGAAAATTTTAATATAAAGTTTTATTACTTTAATTAATTTTAATTTTTTAATTTAAATAATTCAAAACTTTAGCTTATAAGGGTTATTGGGGATCTACTAGTGGCTAATTATCTCAAAAAAGTTTTGGAAGGTGAAAATCTCACCATTTTCTAGGTTTTCAATCTAGACATTGGTGGAAAAGGAATTTTTCAAATTGGAATTGTATATATCTACATAAAAAAAAATTTCTGTTTTTTAGTATTTTTAAAGATGGAAAATTTAAAATTTCCCAAATGGTGTTGAATTTTTGCTAAAAACTAGAGGTATTGACCAGTTTGTGGTTTGAATTAGTGGGTAAGAGGAATTTTGTGTAAAGTCACTATAGTTTTTCTAGTATTTGAATTTTTTTGTAAAAACTAAGTCAAAATGGCTAGTTTATAACACCTCTTGTCACTAGATTCACAAAAATTGATAGGCAAAAATTTTAGTTTATGGAGTCACAAGATTTTGATGATATGTGAATATTGAAATATTGATCAAATAGTGCTTGATAAAGATCAAAGTCCTACCACAAGTACTGATGACTATGATAAATGTCATCATGAGGCTCTTTTATTGTTAAAATTTTCAATAGTAGATAATCTAATCTCAGAGGTTAGAAATGTGACCATTATATCAAGTTTGTGGATTAGTCTTACTTTTAAATATTAGGCCTCTAAAGCTAGTAGGGTAATGTATTTTAAGAATTTGTTATTTTCTACTAAGATGCAGGAAGGTGGCTCTATTTATGAGTTTTTATTATAGATCAAGGAAATTAGTGATCAGTTTAAGGTTGTACAAAAGTCTATTAATGAGCAAGATTTGATTGCTCTAGTTATGTAGAGTCTTCCACATTCATTTGAGTCATTTATGGAGTCCTTGCACATGATTGCTAAGATGTAGACTTTGGACTTTGAAAATTTGTCCACATTGCTATGATAGAAAGAGATATGGTAGGAGTAGACAATGTTGTTTGCATCTACTTCTATAGAGAGTGCATTCTTCATCAAGGGAAAGGGTAAGTAGTTTGGTAAAACTAATAGTTCTCTAACAAAAACTTCACAAGTGGTTCTAATAAGAGATCTAAGTGGAAATGTTTTTACTATAAGCAACCTAGTCATCTTAACAAAGATTATAGGAAAAGACAACAAGATATGGCTAACCCAAAAAAAAAATTCATCATGCGAATATAGCTAAAGGTGGAGGTGAGGAAAAATCTCTTGATTTTGATTTCATGGTTTCCATTGGTAATTATGTGGTAGATCAAGATTGGTACTTTGGTTCAAGGGCATCTCATCATTAGCCATGTCATAAGGACTAGTATGTGGACTTTGTTGAAAATGATTAGTAATGAATTTGTATCTTTGGGAGATAGTAAAACTCATTTTATGAAGGGATATGGAAATGTTTAGATCAGTTTTAATGGTGTAATTTTGTATACATTTAAAAATGTTAGGTATGTGCCTGATATGAACAAAAATATGCTTTCAATTAGTGAGATCACTTCAAATTCTAATTTTGTTGTAAAATTTCAAAGACAACAATGTTTATTCTCTACTAGAGATAACAAGATTATTATTTTTGGGATTGGTAAGAAAGCCTTGTATAAGCTTGAAAATCCATAGAGAGCAAAGGAAAGTGAACTTGTAGTGGTTGATATCACAAGTTCACAATGGCATTAAAGGTATGTGCATTTGAATTTCTAGTATTTAACTACATTAAGCAAGACTAAGATGGTTAAGGGGATTTATTATATTCAAGATAGTCATCATGTAAGTACTAGATGTCAGTTGGGGAAGAAAGTTAGGCATTCATTTGATGTTGGTAAAGCTTCAAGAGCTAAGGGAGCATTAGATCTGGTACATGCAAATTTTCATGGTATAGTGTAGACACCTGCCCCTTCTATATCCCATTATTTTATATTTTTAGTCAATGATTTATCTAGGAAAAAGTGGGCATACTTTCTGGTGAAAAAATCTGATTATTTTTCTAACTTCCTTACTTGGAAAGCTATGATTGAAAAATAGGAAAAATGATTAGTGAAATCTATTAGAACAGATAATGGGGGTGATTTCATCTCAAAATAGTTCAAGGAGTTTTGTGCCACTAAAGGCATACATAAATAATACACTACCCCTTATACTCTACAACAAAACAAAATGAAATAGGATGGTGATGGACATGGCTCATTGTATGGTCCAAAGTAGAAATGTCCCATATAGATATTCTGTAGAAGTAGTGAATACAAAAATGTACATATTCAAAAAAAGTCCCACAAAAGCATTTGAGAATATGACTCAGAGGAGGCTTGGAAAGTCAAACTCTAGATGTAAGTACTTTCTAAATTTTTGGTTGTGTAGATTTTGCAGTCATTCCTAGTCAAAAGAGAACTAAAAATAAAGCATACATGTTTGTTGGGTATAGTGAGTAGTCAAAGGCCTAAAAATTATTTGATGTTTCTACTAATAAATTTGTGGTAAATAGAGATGTCATAGTAAATGAACATATGCCATACTTCACAAAAAATGGTATAGTTTCAAATATTGAGTCATTAGTTTCTTCTAATGATTCTATTATAAGTTATGGTGTGAAAGTTGAGCAGGATTCTAGTTCAATAGTGGAATCACATTCCATGGAGGGAATTGATGTAGGTCATTTTGAGGTTCCATAAAAACAACCAAAGAAGCTAAAGTGGTGTTCTACCACAATGAAAGCACTAAAGGAGGGAGACTTACCATAGGGTGTGGAAGGAATAAGATTGAGATCAAGAAATCAGTTTGGTAAAAGAGGTGAGCATGAAAATTTTGCTCTAACAACTATTGTTTCATATGTATTTGAGCTTATTTCTTTTTTAGATTCCAAAGGGAAGCTTGAGTGGGAATCAACCATGCAATTAGAATATGATTCCTTGATGAAAAATAATACTTGGGAGCTCATGGATCCACCACCGAGAAAGAAATCCATTGGTTGTAAATGGATTTACAAGGTAAAATACAAATTAGATGGTTCCTTCGACAAACACAAAGCCAAACTTGTTTGAAAAGGTTATCCACAAGATGAAGGGGTTGATTATGAGGAAACTTTTTCTCCTACTAATAATATGGTGACTTTTTTTATTATTTATATTACTAATCAGTTTGGATGGTAGGTGTATCAAATGGATGTCAAGAGTCATTTATTGAATGGAGATCTAGAGGAGGAAGTCTACATGGTTCAACCATAGATTTTTTATGTTCTTGATAAGTAATTTTTTTTTTTTGAGTTGATCAAGTCCTTGTATGGGCTTAGGCAGGCTCCTCAAGCCTATTATATGAAGATAGATACATACTTTAGGGAGTCTAGTTTTAAAAGGTGTATTTATAAACTAAATCTCTATGTAAATGTGTCTGGTGATGATATCTTGATTCTCATTGTATATGTTGACGATATATCCATCACTGGGAGTAGTTCTAGTCTCATTTAGCAAATGAAGGAGGATATTTGTTTTAATTTTGACATGATAGACTTAGGACTACTAAAATATTATTTAGGTGTTGAGTTATGGCTAGGTGATTGTGTTGTATTCATGTCACAAAATAAGTATGCCAAATCATTGTTGGAAAGATTAAGAATGATGGAATGTAATCCAAATCACATACCTATGGAAGTAGGAGCTAAAATTTTGACTGGCACTACTTCACCTCTAGTCAATGATATAATGTATCGACAGCTAGTGGGTAGTCTCATTTACCTCACTACCACTATATTTGATATTTGTTTTGCAATGAGTTTTTTTATCTTACTTCATGTCTAAACCATAGGAAGTACATTGGTTAGCTACAAAATGGGTATTAAGATATGTCAAAGGTCCTCTTGACTTTGGCATATTATATGAGAAATTTGTAGATTTTGAGCTTTCATAGTATTTTGACTCTGATTGGGTAGGATCAAAAGATTCAAGAAACTGTACAAACTATAAACTATAGTGGAATTATCTTCAATATAACTAGTGTATAAAGCTATGGTTAGTTTAGGTTGTGAAACTATGTGGATAAAAATAATCTTGGAGGATCTTCAGTTTGATTTATCAAAGTCTACTCTAATTTTTTTGATAACCAGAGTGTTATGAAGATGGTGAAGAATATAGTATTCATGCTAGGACCAAACACATTGAGTTTCACCATCATTACATCTGATATTTGGTTATAAATGAAGACACCAATCTCTTCTACTACCCCACTATAGAACAACCAACTGATATAATGACCAAACCACTTGGTGCAAACATGTTCATAAAATTTAGAGACAAATTTGGTCTTATTTTTGGTTTTGTCATTAAGGGAGGCTGTTAGCATAATTATGTATTTACTTTGGGTTATTTAATAAGGTAATCATTATTTAGTTAGTTACCTTAAGCACTTGGGTTAAGATGTTAGTTTGTTTAATGAGCTTATTTATTTTCATGCTAGCTGATGTTAGTTGTTTTACCCACCCTTTTCACATGTTTCTTGGGTGGATCATTTCTTTGGATATTTAATATGACTTCAATTATTTTTCATATAATGGAATGTATTCTATGAATATATTTTTTAATTTCTCACTCTATGTTTTATCTAAGACAGATGGTGTGAGATCAAAGCTAGTTTTTCAAAAGCAATGATCATATTTTGTATAGGGATGAGTAGAATGCTATAGATATGCCATGTAGATGCCACATCAGATCCATGTGGGTGCAATGTGAAAAATTGGAGACCTTAAAAACCTAATAATGTAAAGGAGATTATGAATTATCATCTATCTAAAGATAATTCAATCCAGGGTCCACTAATGAGTAGTCTAATACACCATGGAAACTTGGAGGAGTGTTTCTTAAGAGAACATGGAATTATATCATGACCTTAGAAGTAGAGAATGGGATTACTCTAGGCTAAGAACATCAAATAACCATGAATATATTTTAGTAGTGTAGGGGTTAAAAAGGTTAAGACACTTAAGAATATTCTTCCTATATCTAAATATTGTTCATTTTAAAATTATAATATTATGTTTATAAAGGCATGTGCTATTTGTAAAACACACTACCTATAGATTAGTCCATTGGGAAGGTCTAGTGCATTTCTAGAAAATTTATGGAAAGGACAACTATCCCTACACCTGTACCTTTTTAATTGGTTAGGACTGATTGAAATGCTTCTTTGCATCTTATAAAAGGAGATATTTCAATTTTAAAAGAAAGGGATTTTTTGAGCCAAAACTCTTTTAAAATTCTGAGTAATTAATACAAGCAAATAATTCTACAAATATTGCCCATATTTATTTGTGTTATTTGTTATTATGGTTTCTCTCTCACTTTCTTTTTCCTATTTCTATATTTGAATGGTTCTTATGAATTCTTGGAGTGCATCTTTTAATTGTAGAGTTGTCAACTTGTGTCAATGTTAGGTTGATTGAAAGTTCTTAGGTTCATTTTTATTCCTTTAATCTTCTTGCATTTGGGATAATGTTGTTTAATTAGAGGGTGAATATTTAAAGTGAACTTAGTTCTTATTTAAATCCATTTTATTCCTTATATATTTTCCTAATGTGTGATAAGATTTGAGCTCATGCTATTTCATGTTACATATTGGTTAAGTGCATACTTGGATGATATTTAAACTTTATCAAGATGTTTGGGATGAAGATCACCAACTCTTTTTTTCCCTACCTTCCTTTTTCTCCCCTTTAACTAGATCACTCTAGATTAATTTATTTTCCTTATAAATATTCATTGTATATTAGTATTTAGATTAGAATTTGATTATAATTGACTAATATTAGCTTAGATTACTTCACTCTTTGCAAAGATAACTAGCTGGCCATGGTGGCTCCTGAACACCAAACTTTATAAATATTATGAAATGGTCTACTTGATTTGCCTCTATTCCATTGATAGATAATAGGATTATCACAATCTACAAATCATGCATTAAGTTATTTAATTCTAAAATGAGAAGTGTTTTTTAAACACTCTAAGCACTTGTGATACATATTAAGGCATCAATAAACCCAAGATCTTAGCTAGAGGAAGTATACTTGGTTATCTTTCATTCATGGGAATTTATTTCTTGATTGGTTCCCTGATTTTTATGAACATTCCTTAAGAATTTAAGGGATCTGAGCATCATCCATGTCTACATAAGCCAAGTAGAACATACTAGTTTTCATGAGTTTCTAATTTGTTTGGACAAACCAATGGTGGTTCCTATTTCCTTAGGTCCTTATTGAACTTCTAAAATCATTTTAAGTGTTTGGATCACATGTGTGAGCTTACGAAACCAAGAAACCTCTAGACTAGAAGGGTTTATAGTATGTAGGAAAATTTGGACAATGAAAAAAGTGTTGAGTGCTCTTACTAGAAGGATTTGACAATGTTGTAATATTGGTTGAGTGTCTAAAGTTTCCCCTTACCTCTTTCCTCAAGGTTGATGTTCACATTAGCCTCTTATCATCTAAGGGTGTCTTCAAGGAATGGGTATTCATATACATCTAAGTTTTACTATGTAGGAGCACTATATGTTTTGTAATGTTGCCTCTAGAATATTAAAACATAGTCAGGAGTATGAGATGGGGTTTTTAAGTCATGATAGGCCATCATCATATCCTTATCATCATTAGACAAACTTTCATCTTAGTCTCAAAACCTATTATCATATTGAAGCTTCCCCAAGTCTTAATAAGACTGATGACTATGGGATAGATGTAAAATTGTTTCAAGTCACAAATAAGAGGTTTAAAGTGGATATAATTAATGAAAATCTCATAATGACCTCAAAAATATTCTTGACCATCAAAACCCCAAGACAAACAACTCGAGATGCAACTTCAAGTGTTCATACACTTCACCACTAAGAGGATCAAGACTAGGTCTTTTGGGGAAATTTAATATCCCTATGGACTAAAAATCCATGAAGGAATGAAATTCATTGAGGTGCTAACTTTTATGAATGATCATTAATAAAAAAAACTTGTTGAAATGGGCTAGTAGAGAGCCTGAATGTCACATTTTAATACTCCTCTCTCCACACACCCTCTACATGGGACCCAAGGATATTGAGGGAAGATAAAAGGGTTAATGAAATCTAGGTTCATGGAAATTAGTTCTATTTTGGATGGCCATATTTTATGAAACATCATTAAGATGGTGGACATCTTGAACCCTGCTTAAACCCCCAAAATGACCTAATGGTGGATTATTAATCTAAAACACATCTAGATGGAGTTTTTTGACCCCAAAATGGTCTTTAAGGCCTTTTCAAGTCTTCTAAACATCATGAAAACTTAGTAGGTGTCATGTGTATGGGTCAAACTATAGGAAACAGGCTTAAGAAGACTAGTTTGAGCCTAAAATCAAAGAGATAAGTGTTTATGTGTATCATGGGGTTAAAGAGAGGGAATCTATCATAAATATCTTAAATATCCATCTATCAATCATCTACAGGGACTTATATGTCTAATTTTATTTGAAAATAGACATAAATGTTGAACCTAAGAGTTGTATGCATTCATTAAAGGTTAAGAAGCTTAATCAAGCCAAATTTACTAATCCATGGGACCTCTGCGGTAATATTTAGGTTGGAAAAAATGTAAGGGTGCCTAAAAACCCTAAGGTTAGGGCCAAAATTTAGGTTGCATATGTCTACATAGATTGGTATATCACCTCCACTATAATAGTGTTACTAAAAGGTGGAGAAGAGAGAAATTTGAGAATTAAGGATGCCCCAAACCTTCTTAAAGGAGGTCATCATGGTGTTTATAATCCTTTTAGTCAACTTGGATACTAGGAGAGTCTCACAATTATATCTTTTGGTCTTCAGACACCCTAACACTATCTAGGAGGCATGTTTCTCACCTAAGGTGCATTTTAAAATGCTCACAACTATATGAATACTTTTAATGGAGAGACAAGGACTTTAAGAGATATAAATGGGTTTATCAACATACATCTAATGAAATTATTTTAGGGGTTTGGTCCCTAACCTTTATGAACCATTGTTAAGAGTCCCAACACTCTTAAACCCCTTTAAAACCCTAATAAGGACTTGACTAGGGAAATTTGATGTGAAGTTCATCTAATCAAGTGGAAACCACTAGGAAAACACATATAACATGTTGTCAATTTAGAAGAGGCCATGCCCATGGTACCTAATTATATGGAGGCTATATGGCCACCTCTAAAAATGTGAATTTATAGAATTTTAAGTGGAAAATGGGGTGTAGAGCATAATAAAGAGTTATAAACAATGGGAAATGTCAGATTAAAACTTTTTATACTCTTTCAAAGCTATAATTGTTCATATATATATACATGTAGGTATCTCTAATGACTTCTTCTAAATAGCCAGTCTATAAAACTAGTCTAAGTGGCCTAGTCATGCAAGGTAGATGAGTTGCAGATGAAGGATACTTAAAAGGTCTAAGTGTTGATATAGAGGGTTAATTAAATAATATTTCTAGACTTCTTAGATTGTTTTTGAGCTTGATTCAACTATCTTAATCACTCAAATAGTGGATATGCAAAAAGATGAAAAACTTGTAGGGAGTCCTAGTTGATCAGCAAGTAGAAGGTCCTAGGGGTGTAGATTTACATTATGAGGTCAATGAACCACCATTTACGTTTTTTAATTATCCATTTAGGTGGTCATATTACATATTGAAGACCATTATTAAGGAATGGAGATAGTTTTAATGTCAAGTCAGCATGCACATTAAAGAGAAGGCTACTCAATGCTTCGTAAGGCCTAATCACACCCTATGTGTAACTTATAACTATTATTATATATAATGATGGGATATTATGGGTATATTCATGATTTTAATGAATAAAAATAAGGAAGTTACATCCTCCACACCTCACCTTAATGCCAAAAATGAGTCAGTAAAGGACATCAACATATGGGAAGAGTGATTATGACTATTGTAGTTGCCATATGACCACCTTGCTCTCATTCATAGCTTCTCCTATGCCTATATTATTTTGTATTTTTTCATTAAAATTATAAATAATGATACATTAATATCTTTGTTCTCATCCCTCGACTAGGTGTAGCAAAGTTCTGTCAAAATTTTAACTTTTGCCTTTGAATTAATAGAAGAATAGTTACAAACTTCTTGTTTAATGTTAGTGTGTAGTGTGAGAGTTGATTTTTAGAATGTATGAGTTTCATTTTCTTTTTTTAGTTCCTTTCATGCACCTAATTTCATTTTATTATTTTATGCAAGTTATGTGAATTATTGCTAGGTAGGAGTATTCTTGATGTGTTGATGGGATAATAGTGTCTTGTACAGACCTAGGTTCTTATCTTTCAAGTTATAGAACTTCCACTTGATATTCACATGAAATATTCATTCCTATAACTTTTTTAATAGGTTTGATCAGTTGTTAGTTTTCATCAAGTTCATAAATGTGTTTAAGGGTCAAACCAAGAGATGATATTCAAATATTGGTGCATCAATACTATTAGTGTAGCTTTATTTCTAAGTTTTATCATTATCACTTTAAATCACAATAGAACTAGGTATTATAGAGAATTTAAGTGAAAAATAAATGGATCTATCCCCACAAAAGTAGAGGTTTGACCTAGACTATAGGTAGCCCACAACCTATAAGTCAATACCATGTTGTCTAAGTTTGAGGAGGGTTTGAATAGTCCTCTTCAAGAGTGTACAACTTAGGTAGCTAATAGTAATCATGATGTGGTTGAGTTGGTGTTGAGTCACTTAGTGAGTTGGTTATTCATTGTAAGTAGATGTTTTATAAATCCTAGGCAAGTGAGTGCTTGACTATATTGGGGTTAGTGGTCCAAGTTGATTTGGTGCTTAGCTAAATTTGGTATTTTATTTTATAGGATAGTAGTCAATTTATAGAAATCATAGTGGGTTTTCTTACCCTTGAGGGTTTCCCAATCATATATGTGTTCTCTTGTTTCATGCTCAAGTGAATGGTTCTTTATGCACTGATAGATCAGTATGTTGATTTCACTATTCATAAATGTTAAAGTATAATTGAGAGATTTTTTTTAAGCACCGATTCACCCTATCTTAGTAATTATTCTTCCAAAAATGTTTTAATCACATGATATTAAACTATTCTGTCTATAATTTTAATTGTGGTGGTTTTACTGGTAGTCATAACTATTTAATTTTCTTAAGTGTGTCATGTGAGAAGAGGAGAGCAAGATGTGCCAATAAGACTACACCATTTTTCATTAATGTCTAAATTTTAGGGGTGAAATCTAGTAATATATGTTTTTAGAGTTATTTTATTTTTGGATATATCAATTTTATTTTCATATACATTGTAGGTATAATGTGAAGTCATTAAAGCTTCACACTGGACATACATTGCATTATTATTATTTTAGAGGTTTGGATGTGTTGGGATTTAATATGAAATGTATTATTATTTGTATTTAGAGGCCTAATGGTGTTGGGTTTTATCTTCAATGTATTTTTTAAAGACTAACTATGTTGGGTTACTTTTACATTGTATTTTTTATTTTATTAAAGGCATGATTTTTATGGGTTTTACCCATATTCCTTCATGTTGGTTATTGAATCTTGAATTACTGGATTTTATTAGAAGCCATCAAATGTTATATTAGTGTATGATTTTTTGTTTGGGATTCATTCAAAATTTCATAATGTTGATATAAAACTTTATACAATTTACTTTTATAAATATGCATTAGAGTAATTTTAATTTCTATTGTGGAAAGGTCATTTTTTTTTAAATTGATGGTGTTGGTTGATTAGTTGAGGTACTAGTTTGGAAACTCAATCTTGTTAGTAAAATGTTCTCTATTAATTTAATTTTTCCCATTTGGATTTAACTTCAAATTGGTGTGGCTCTATTTGGTGTCCACTTACAATATCTAATGTGGATTCATTTGGAAACCTAGTTTAATTATTTGAATTTGTATCTTGAAAGATAATTCAATATATATTCTTGGTTCATTATTTTGATTTTTTTAGTTGTGTTGCATAGCTAAATATTAGATTAATTTGTTTCGATATTAAATGATATTAAGATTTTTTTATTATTTTTTGGAAGTGGAATTCACTTACTTCAATTTCTTGTGAAAAGTAGTGTTCTTGATTCTTTGTTTATTAAAGAAACATGCATGTATAACATAATACGCTTCCATACAAGGATATGATATTTGTGTGAATATTTTAAGGTATTATAATGTATTATTTTAATGTATTCAAATTGAAAAACTATATTGATCCATTAATATCAAAATTAAATGTTTAGTCTTGATTCAAGATTATTAATATATCTATGTGTGCTTGTTTCCATTAATGGATTGGTGATGTTATGGTAAATGGGTTCAATTTGTATTTTATTTCCATTAATAACTCTTTAGTCTTGTTAATTGCTGACTATTGTCTAATTTTTGTGATCTAGTTGAACCATTCTAACTTACATGAGAATCATGTTTATACTCCTAAAATTCTTATTAACCCAGTTGCCTAAATTTGTATACACATAATATTTTCAAAATTTATCAATTAATGATGATTTATCTCTTGCAAGAACCCATTGAGTCTAGATCTATCTTAGTGCATGCATTAAAGGGTGGACTAAGAAATGGGTGGGAAAACCATTGGTGTTTTACAAGATGTTGTCCCCTATGCTACCACTTTCTATCTATATAACCTTCTCTTATGTACTTACCTAAGCCTTGCCTCATCTCTTGCACATTATTTCAAGCAATTCATCACCTTACTTATCCCCTTCCTAAGACTAAAATATATTTTTGAAATTTAGCATACAATTTCAGCTTGGGCCAACCCTATATTTAAATTATTAATCATGTTATGGGTGTAGGTCGACCTTGGCTGACCTAGACTAGGACCTAACTTGTTTTTATCAATTAACAATACATAGTCAAATTGGGTTGACCCTATTGGATAAGCTTTGAAAAAAATTTAGGGTTAGATTCATCTATATATACACATTCATTTCACCATTTATTGAGAGAGAACAAAGTTAATTATCCATTTTTCCTTCTTTATAATCTACTCTTGGACCATTCTACTTAAGGAGTTATTGCTTAGGATTTATACTTGGATAATAATATTGTGTTGTGTAAAATCATTAGATGCTTAGGTCTTTCTTAGTGATCCTTAAAAACCACAACATATTTCAAAGTACCTTTGTCTAAGGGAGAGATTGAGTCTCGATGGGTTCATATTCAAGGCAAGTATCTCTAACTCTACTCCTCTATTTTAGTATATAGAAGTAACATAAGTAATAGATTTTGAATATATTGCTATCTCCATGAATTAAGTTTTTACCTATACATAACTTAATTATGATTCTTCTATGCATGTTTAATTTTTATGTTTGTTACCCCCATTTTATTCCACAAGATTTTGTGAACACTAGATTAGATTTTAATTTTCTTTGCATATATTTAGTGAATATGAAAACATAGGACTTAGCTATGGTTATTGCATTGTGTTACTTGATTAGAAGATTTGGAACCCTCTCTAGTGATGTTATTATGGTAATGTATCCCTTGGTTATTTCTATCAAATACATATTGGTCATGACCCCAAATATATAATATATCAACAATCATAAGTATAAGTAGGATTTATCTTCTCTAAGGTAGGATTGATTAATAGGTCAGCTACATTTTCCTTTGTATACAAAGTCCACCATCTAATTGATGAATGGGGTGGTTAAGACCATGGATAGAGGTCTCATTGGGTTATAAGGGTGGGTTTTCCCCTTGTTATAGATGCTTGTTAGTTTTCATATTGACTTTGATTGGTGGCGTATTGTTCTTTTGGATTTATGGTATTAATTTCAATTAGAATGTATTGTTTATATACATAGATATATCGGTTATGTAGTTGTATCTAAATATAAGGTTATATGTTCATACATTTCAAATAAGGTGTATTTTACTAATTGTACACATAATTAATGGAAATTTTACTCATTGAGTTTATGATTTTATGATGATCTAATGGCACTAAAACTATCATGTTATGATATAAATTAAATAAGATAAGAATATTGTTTTATTAAGTAGTTGCTTAATTATATGACTAATTCTTATTGGTGGTGTGGAAATTTTTAAAATTAAACTTTACACACTATATTTATGGAGTTAAATTTTTGATTTAAAATTTATTAAACAATTAGTATGGCAATGCATTCTATTAATGATTACTAGAGATTGAAGTAGAATTGTAAATGGTTTTCTAGAAAGGATGCTTGAATTTGAAGTTCATGTTGCTTATAAGGCTAGAGGCTTTATGTTTTAAATGTTTTTCATTTATGTTTATATAAATAGTGAACTAGTTAATTGTAAATGAATGTGTTTGATATTTAATATTGACATATTAAGAATTCATAAATAATTTATTATCATAACAAATATATGGTTCATTGGAAGCATAATTTAATATCCATGTAAATATTATGTGCTTGTTTCATTTAGCTCAAATAATTTTTGGATTGTAATTTTTTATGAAACATGTTGATATCCCTCTCTATATTTATATCATGGTGTAAATAAATAAACTTCACTTAATTAATTAGAATAATCATAATAATAAAGTTAAATTAAATTAAAAAATTGTTGTATAATACTTTACCATTGATTTTAATATGGACTAATTAACATACAATAGCTATCATAGTCGTTTGGAAGGAAGCAATCCTTGTTGCATCATTAGGTTATACTATATAATTAAAGGAATTATTTTTTATGGATTATGCTTAGGACACAATTGAATTAATAATTGATAGATTCACATATGAAGGCTTGTGCTTGGAGTTGTGTATAGACTTGTGAAATTTGATAGTTGTCAACATGCAAAAGATTAATAAGAATGGTTGTTAATAATCAATTCAATGGTTTTAATTTTTTTTACATTTATTTCAAATGAATAATTTTGCATTGCATTTGTCATTTTATTCATACTATCAACAATAGTATTATTTATATATAAAATTATTAACCACATGACAAGTGGATAAGATATAGTGTGAAGTGACTATATTATACCTATGGGAAGGTTAAATAATATTTATTATTCAATGTATTATATTTTATAATAATTTAACAATTATGATAAAATTGGATATGGATTAGTAATGTGACACCCACTAGGATGTAAATATTCCCCTAATATTTATTAAATTAGACATAAATCAAACTAATTTGGAAAAATAAGAAAATAAGTAATAGAGCATGTGGTTATTCTTAGAATTTTAATTAAATCTATTTTGGTTCTATGACCCTAAAATTTGGATATCATGCCTAATGATCTAGTTAGGTATCACTACTTGAATTACTTAATTTATTTCTAGCGTATATTTTTAATTTAGAAAAGTGGAATTTTGTATATTAATTTTGAAAGACATATTTGGGTGTAAAGGGATAATGATATGATTATCTATGACTAATTTTCTTATCTTATTCTATAAAAATATTCATGATGAGTGAATTTAATTTACATGAATATTATATTTTTCCCTTGTTTTGGTGATGAATCTCATATTTAGTTCCAATAGTGCTTACTGGATAAAATTTGAGTTAAATTTTTGGGTTGTTTACTTAGTATTTTTGGTTATGAGAAGTTGTTTAGAAATATAAACCTAAACCTATAATTTATTAAGAATGATAGGAAACTTGAAAAGGGTTAATGACCTTAAAATGGTCCTATTAGGAAGGCACTTACTATGTAATCAATTCATAGTTTATGAGTGTACATTAATACACTGATACATTCCAAACTACATAACTTCAACCAAATGACCATCTTAATTATAGAATCATTTAAGGGTGTTTAAATTTAGTTAAGTATCTACATTCAAACTAGTATATTTTTGGTCATTTCATGCTAGTGTGTGATTGTTTTATCATGAGCTTTTGTTGAGAAAGATGTAGTAGACATAAGCTGATCTTGATGTTTAATTTGTTTTGGGTCATTTCAAATTTTCATATTTTTAACCTCTTATCTATTTAAAAATAAACAAAATAATTTAAATTAACCCTTTTTAAATATTATTGTTAGGCATCCAATCAAGTCTATATGAATGGATTTAAAATAATACATATAACATTATAGAAAACATGAATGTGATCCAATAGTATAAATTTAAGATGAAAGCTTTGATTTATTTATTGTGTCTACCACCATGAGTTTAAAAACCTATTAAGTAACATATTAGTGTTTATATCTATCCATGTTGTATTACTTGTGTCTACTTGAATTGCTTTTACACCTTGATTATATTCTTCATCTATGCTCATCCTTGATTGTAATGACTATAAATTCTAAGAATAAACATGTAATTGAAATAATTATATTAATATGAGGATTTTCGATATTTTTAATAGGTATATGTCATCTCTATACTATTTTTAACATTTTATTATGGTAACTAGTAATAGAAAATATTTTAATAAGTGGATAGCTTTTAAAATGAGTGACTACCCACTCTCAAATACTTGGATAATCCTACTAATTTAGGATGAGTAGACTCTATTTCTCATCTTATTAATTTTTAGACACGATGATCTTTTTTTAAACAATTTAAATAAAAATATGTGACTAGACATTTTAAAATCATTGTAAAAATAAATTTGTTTAAAATGGGCGATTGGATGTTGTCATGTATGATTTGGAATGTGAAAATTGAAAATTTTTAAAGGGTTGTAGATCATTTTATATTATTTATTAGATTATATTGCATACAAAATATTTAATTTAACTACCATGATTCTTTAACTATACTAATTTACCATATTATTAAACAAAATTCTCACTTGGAGTTTGTGTTAGGCATTTTTACTAATGTATTAACATCATATCTGAATTTATATTTTAAATTATGAATATTAATGAAATCATGTTTAAATTTATATCTTATTTTTTATATATTTATGCCACCATAGAGTTTTATAATAGGGGATGGTTCCATGTTGTATCTTGAGACAATATGCTCCATAAAATATACCAATATCTCAAACCTAAATGGGTGCTTTTATAATGAGATACCAAAATTCTTAGGAACACAATATTCAAGGGATATATGTGTGACCAATTAATTTATATCATTACCTATAACAATGTAATTTGAAACATGAAAAACATATATTCCAAAAACCCCAAAAATCTTAAAAAAGAATTGGAGTTGGAGAAAGTAGATTTAATAGATGTAAATAATAAGAAGGAAAAAATTAATGTTAAAGAGACAAAGAACAGAGAGGGAGGTACCCCCCATACAAATAAGATGGAGCCAAAAATGAAATATTATAATCTCATTAAGAATACCCTATTATGAATAATAATGTGGAATATTTTACTAACGGGTGAGTAAACATATTAGGGGATACCTAACAAAGGAAAAAATCAAGAAGATCAATAAGAACATTAAGGTTGATACTCTTGTGAACTATACATACATTTAGGAGTCTTTTATTTAACACATGTTTGTTATTTTATTTTTAGCTTTATATATTCTCTATTTTGGTCATTTGATATAAGTTAAATGATTTTTTAGTGGTTTTATGGGGGAATTTCATTAGTAGTTTCACTATAGTTGTACTAGTCATTAAGGGATTTTATTTATTGTATTAAAATATGTTGGTTTGTAATGTTTGTCTTTCATAATTATTTTGGTTACAATATTCTTTAAAACCTAAATTTTTACCTAATCAAATTAAAAAAGAAAAATCACTAATAGTACCTAGGACCCTCCTTCCTCATTCAAAATTCAATAACATCCTTTGTAAGTGATTTCACTCATGTTCATAACCTTTTACATGTATATGTAAAAAAATTTATGAAACAATATACTTTGACAAATGTAACAATAAATATGAAAATTAAAGTCATTTTTTAGACCCAATGAAGGAGAACATATCTATAATATCAATCATTGTAATATTCAACACATCATTGTATAATTTGACAATGAAAATTGCTTAAGTAAGGGGAATAAGATGTTATTTTAGTCCTATAAATGCTATTTTTAATGAAATTGGAAAAGAACATTGACATGTGAGATCATATTTATGTTTTTCTCTCACTTGGGTATTATTATTATAAGATGATATATACATTTCCAATGGGTCTTTAGCCTCCTTTGAATTGTTTTTATTTAACTATTTTTATTTGGATCCCTTTCCTTGTTTAAATAGTTTTATTTTGGGTTTTCTGTTATTTTTTTGATTGAGGAGCACATTTATATTAATATAAACAATTATAAAGTACAATGCTAATGATATAAAAATGGGTGGGTAGGTCATGCCCCATGATTAAATTCAAACCGAGGATCAAAACCCCTCAAGAAGAAATAAGTCTAGTAGAGGATCAATAATGACCACTAAATAAAACATCAAATCAAAGATATGTAATAACTAGAAAATAAATCATAAGAACACATAGTAATAAAGCGAAAAATTAATCTATAACAGGAAACATGGAGGCTAGAGGAGGTGGTGGAGGAGGAGAATCATGTAACTTATCACCCAAACCATCCTAAGCAGGGGGTCTTCATCTAAAGGTAAAGGTTCCCATCCATCATTTTGATGTGAATTATTATTTTCATCCATGTGTCTAATAGGAGAAATAATCAAGTCTAACTTTGGATATTTGTCTTAAAGGAGAGGGGCCCAACCCTTGCCATCACCTTCATGGTCCTAGTGGGGGGGGGCCTCTGTTATCCCCTCCACTCATATAACATCCACTCAGTATACCATACCACATGGAATACTAGAGAGGTGGTGATTGGTAGGGAGAGAGGCTATTATGTATGCTCCTAGAATGTTTTCAACATGTACCACTTCCCAATCCATGAGGAGATGATAAAAAATGTGGTAGTTATGGATGTCCTTAGCCAACTACACATGGGGATTTTACATAGTGATCAATCAAATGCTAAAGGTGATTATGTTCTATGAAAACTTTATCAGTCTAGATTTGAATAAAGAGAGTGATATTGGAAATGGTAGTAATTTTTTTAGTAATAAAAAATTAAATTCCATTTCATCTTGATTAAATCAATCATTGTTCCTAGCTTTCTAGATTTAAAATAAAATGTCATCATGAAAAACCTATCAAAATCTATTGTATCTTGCATGAATTAGAGTTTATTCACCCAAGAGAGCCATATTCTATATAAATAACTTAGGTATAAATAGATAAAAATGGTATGAATTCAATTCCATGCTAATTGAATATGAGAACAAAATTAGAAAAGGTGCTTAAGAGTCTCATGTTGAGGGTAGCTTGGGAAAATGGAGTTTGAAACCCCCATGTGCTTAAGTTGGTCACCCATAAGAAAACCTTGATAAAGCATGCACCAAATAAAATGGGCCTTTTTGTGCTCAATGTGAGTTGCCACACATTATAAAATATTCTAGACCCTAGGTTCTTTCAATGTTTGAGAGTATCATATTGAATATGTTGGGGGGTTAAAAGCTTGTACCCTAGATAAGGAGAATAATGAGAAAAAGGAGTTGTCATGGGCCAATGTCAGTCTTTCCACTAAGGAGTAAGAGACTTGACTCCAATCTTATGAAGATACTCATCAGGTATCAAGATTTGAATTTTATAAATACATTTAACATCTACATTATTTAAATTGAATTTGGTATGAACTTATAGCTAAGAGATCCAAGCACAATTCTTTGTGCAAATGAGATCCCCTATGGTTTTCAAAATATTTTTAAATAATATTAACCCTGTAATCTAAGGGACCAAAGTAAAAGGAATAGTATTAAGTTTTAGGTAGGGATGCCACCAAAGGGAATGAAAATTAAGGGAAAGACCATTCTTGAAACACCATCCTATCGATATTAAATGGGATTTGAATTTTCCCAAGATTTACATATACTTTGAATGACAAAGGTACCCTAAATTTTAACTAGAATTGGGGTAATAAGAGGAGCATAGAGACCATGATAATGCCAATCACATTTACCATAAGGGACCCCTTGATAGAAACAATGATGAATTGGAATATTATAGGCTTCATTTATTTCCATCCCATGAATAACCCATTGAACTCTAAGATATAGACCTTTAATATTAATGTTTCGAAGACCCAAACCACTTGCCTCCTTAGTTTAGCAATAAATTTCCCAAAAAATTCTATAAAACGCATTGTGCCATTTATAATTGGCCTAGAGGAAGTCTCTTAGGAGATATATGACCTAATATAGGAATTATTATAAGGATCCAAACATGAATAATAGTAAATATGTGTAGCCACCAAGACCTTAGAAAAAAAGTAAAACTTTCCCACCAAATACAGAGGTTTTATGATCCAAAAGCATATTTTTTTCTCAACCCTTTGAACTGCATAGGACCATATCTCAGAAGGGAAGGATTGAAAATAAAATGGTATGCCAAGGAACTTAAATTGAATCCATTTAATAATCCATTTACATTTATATACCATCATAGTTAAGTATTCTAGAATTCATGATTTGAAATAGTCTAAAATTTCCACGTTTATTATTTTTTTATTATTTTATTATTTTAAAATATGAATTTAATGTTTCCCTCATCACACCAAGTTTAATATTTATTATTAGAGAAATTATAATTTTATAACTTTATATACAAATACAAATAACTCATTTTTAACATAACTCTTCTTCCTCTAAATAAATTGGTTATTAGGATGTCCAATGAGTTTTGCTTGAATTCATGGCTAAAATACCTTTTTATCTAACACAAAATCCTACCATTTGTGTATAGATAAATATGGATATTCCATTTGTCTTATATATCATCATGAATTATAAATTTTATCTTATCATTTAGATTTTCCAATTTAGTTTTCAAAAATATTTACTATCATTTTTTTTAAAGCATGTATCAAAACATGGAAATATGTCTCTTTAATAAGACACACAATAACGTGTAATTTTTATTATTATTTTATTAGAAATAAATATTTTAAATACATTTATTTTTTAATTTTTCATGGATTGTATTAGGTAATTATAATTTTTTTTCCATGATCTAGGTTGGCCTTGATTTGTATATTTGGTTAATAAACATTGTGAAAATCCATACCTTATTTGCCATTATTTTATATTTTTAGATACTAATTATTTTCTCTATTGTGACCTTATAATGGATAATATGAGCAAAAAAATGATTTATTTTGACATGAAAAATAGAAAAACTATGTTATGCTAGCATATTTTATGAGCTTTGATGGTATGTTGTTCATCTATAATGTAAAAGTGTGTCACATCATCTTGAAACTCATAATTGAAATATATATCCAAGATATCACAAGAAGTTTTTGAAGGAAAGTAGTATTTCATCTCACTAAATAAGCACAAGAATATTAGAATTGAACTAAAAATAAAATCAACACTTGTTGTATCAAGATATTAATATGGGTAATTATAAGATAGTGGATGGTAACATTCAATTTCAATCTCAATTGATTTTTCATTGAATAGGAAAATATGAATATATTCAGTTGTAAAAGATAAAAAAATTTACAATTATATTTTAACTTATTTTAAAATAGTCTTCTCCCTTAGATAGGTTCTTAAATATTTGAAATGTGATTTCAACGTATCCTTTTACATCTTTGCCAAAATTTTCCTCCTCATCATGGTAAACATTTTTTATTTGAGTCCTAGGTGGATACATAATGGATAACCTACCTAAATTTTTTTAAGGTAGTTATGTGTCAAATCAATTTGTGAAATAGATAGAGTTGTAGAGTGTATAACATGCAATGTAATCTAAGAAAAAGATGAAATAATAGACATTACTCATTTAACACAAGAGATTGGTAGGATAGTTCCAATTTTCATTAAATGAAAGGTTAAAGTAAATATGGATAAATTATGTATTGAGACAAGGAATGAAATTTATTTTGATTAAAAAGTGATAAACATCTTGATTAATTTGTCCATACTATGGTGTCATCAGATAAGGCATGAAAAAAAGTTATCATGATAAGGGAGAAGTAAATGTCCTAGTTGATTTACCTAATATGGAAAGATATAATTTTATATGAGATGTTTGAGGCATGAAAGTATTTAGGATGTTGTATACATGGCTAATATGGAAGAGTGAAATTTCCACTTACTTCATTGAGTGATATAACCATTGAGAGCCTTGTTTGGTGTCTATATATCATTACAAGGGAATAGTTCCAACATATGGTTACAAAAGTGTATGGATACATAAATAAATCATCTTATAGTCAAGTGATGCTTTGAATTAATAAAAATATGGTGATTAAAATTATATTGGTTTTACATTGATGATAGGATCCATAATATGGTGCATCCCTAGAGAATTCCACATGATATAATGGTATAGAACATGGATGTTGAGTCATGAGCTAATCTATAATGATATTTGGTATGTTTCAAGGTGTTTCATAAGCACAAAAGTTTTCCAAGTGTTTGTGTTCTTGGTGTAAGATGTTATGAAAGTGTTGAGTCATGCACATGACTAGAGTGTTGTGTGGTCCTAATATTGAAGTTACAAAAGTGTGAAAGGATACAAAAAAAGGTTATATTACTGATGAAATATCCTAGTGATATATATTAGTGTTATATAAGAATGAAAGGGTGTAGATAGCCTCTATGGGTGCCTTTAAGATACATAGGATTTAAATCATGCACAAAAGTGTGAAAATTATAAAATACTTCCTTAGTGCCTTATGCCAACCTGGGATGAGAAATAAAATATGATTAATGCATAAATAGTTAACATATATCAAGAGTAATATATTTTTCTTGGTTCAACCTAACTTGTCTTGGTATTATACAAGTTTGGAACATAATAATATTTATAAAGTATGGTTTTATTATCTATAAGTTCATAAACCTAAAATATTATAGTAAGGAATGATTAACCCCATAAACACTTTGAATACTTTTAATTATACCTTAAAAAATTAGTGCTAAAATATATGAGTTTGGTGCTAATGAAAAAGAGGATATTGGTGTTATGATTTGGAAAATGTGTGTTATAGATGATGATTAAGATGCTGGTGAAAATATATGGGTTGTTGAGAAACATCCAATTACCAAGATTCAATACAATGTCTCATATACTTTTAGATAAATCATCCCACCCTGAATGAGTTATGGTCCAATTACTATTAGTTCTGGATTCTATAATAATGTTGTTGAAATAATGCTCCAATTAAATAAGTTAGTGACATAGTGATGTTGAATCCAATATCTAAAAAGGAATGTGTGATGATAAATCCCTAAAAATGGATGCATATTTTTGGATATGTTTCCCAATGTGGTGTACAACATGGGATTATAATGATCATGTAGTTGTTTGAAAAATAAACTTATTATATTTAAAATTGTGTTTATACTCTTGACATCAATTTTTATAGTGTACTATGGATATTTATGATTCTAAAAGATGTATGTGATCCTTGTAATTTTACATTGAGAAGTAGGAGTTTCTGTACTCATGCTACCTTATTGAGTAATTTTAAAAATCCTTCTACTTAAGAGTGGATTTTAAATGAAGTATTAACATTTTAGATGTATGTTATATGATTAATAATGTATCAAACCTCAAAGTTTTATACAATCTACTTGGTGTTGTAGTGGTGTTGATAGAAGAGATATATACATGGTTTGAATTTTATGTTATTAATTTTAAATATACTATACATGAAATAATTTTATAAATCTATATATATGCAAATAACTATAACATTCCATGTATGAGTTCAAGAATTTTCTCTATAATAAAATTTGGTATGGTGATGGTTTAAAAAAATAAAGGTGATGGTATATAACAAAATAAATTATATGCATAGATCAATGTATACATAGATGTATAACATGAAATGTTGTTATCAAATTCATTATTGATGTGGAAGTGTATTTAAATATAAGATTGATGAAGAAATGAAAACGTAATTTTCAAGGTCCATCCATCTATAATGTAGTTTTGGTGAACACATATTCCTTTACATAAAAAATTCATGAAAAAAATATAAGGTGGATTGGGAATGCATACTTATTCTAAAAATAACAAAAGGATGAAGATCATAATTTTTTATATGTATGATTGTTACAAATAAAATTTCTATAGGAAAGTAGAGAGTGAAATGTGTGTATCTCTAACAAGAGAATATTTACGACTAGCATAGTTGAGACATGCATTATTCCTTATACTATTGATGTGCATATTTCCATTGACACATATGAATTGGTTATATATTTTTATACATAGGGTTATTATTCATGGAATTTTTCATATGTTCTTGAGTTTTTCTACATAAAGGGTACTAATAAGCTTGCACTTGTGATTGTATATGACATAATTTTTAAGACATGATATCTTTGGCACTATAGTGGCACAATTTTTTTATAAACCTATTGTTTCATTTTAGTGAAACATGTCTATGAAGATTTCACCTTGTTAAATAATGACTTGTGCATGGAGAGTGGAAAAGATTCTTTCAAAACATATTCATATTTATCACATAGATGTTGGGATGAGGAACCTAGTTTTAAAATTGACTTAGGTTGTATTCCATAGAGTGTGATGTCAAATAATCATTGGCATGTGAAATTTTATAAAACCTTATGTTACTAAATTTAAAATAGTGTATCCAAGATCCATTTTTCATAGTCTCATCTTTGTCTATTAAAGATTTATAATTCCTTTGACACCTTTGCTTAGGAATTCATAATTTATATAACTTCAAACCAAATCCTTTGCTATGATTTTATAAATTTGAAAAAATATTTTTGATGAATAATACTATGGTGAATGATAATTATTTTCAAATACTTCATCTATCATTGTATTTAAATCCCATATCACGAATGGGAATGTTGGTGTATAAATGTATACTTGATTTAGTGCTTGGAAGTTTATGTATTTGTATTTGAGTTTCTCAAGTTATTTATCATTGACATAAGGTTCCTATTGCAGATCATGCATGACATGAAAACATCTATCCTTCACTTGATCAAGGCCATGGTAGATAGGCTCAATAATATATAAATATACATCATGGGATATATTATCTATTCTACAACAAGTTTTAATAATTTCTCATTGTATTAGAAAACATCTTCAAATTTTTTTTGATATGTTGGATCTCCCCAAGAAAGAACATGTTCTCTTCTAGAGAAATTGAGAGAGACACTTCCTTTTGGGATTTGTTTTATTTTCTTGATTTATTTTACCATTAACATAATATATAAGAAAAGGTACAATCACATAATTACAAATTGAAAATGATATGAATCATGTATGATATGATACCATTGATTTGAGGCATATGAGGAGACCCAATGGAAAACATACTTTAAACAAATTTGAGGTGGTTATATGCATAAATTGTTTGTCAAAAAAAAAATTACAAAGAGTAGAACATGCAATATACTATAATAAATAGATTTTTAAAAAAATTATAAATTCAACATAGTATTTTGATAGGATATTGCCACTTTTATTCAAATTAAAAATAGGTTAATTTATATATTAGTAAAATGCATATAAAGGCAATGAACAATATCATGTAATAAAAAATGGATATACATCTTGACTGATTTGTCTAATCTATGATATCATTAGACAAAGTAGTAAAAATAGGTTCCTCTTATAAGAGAGGGTTAAACATCTAAATTAATTTAACTAGTCTAGGAATATACCATTTGATAGGATATGCTCAAGGCATGCAAGTGTTAAAAATTATATAGACCTATATGATTAGGGAAGATAACAATGTCCACTTACTTATCTCAATGATATTACCATTAAAAACATTTTTTGATGTCTATGTATAATTACAATGAAGCAATTACAACATACAATTAAAAAAAATGATGGTTATAAAAAAAACCATCTTTTTCTCTAGTAAAAGTTCAACTTCTTTGCATGTGAGGTGGTTAAACATATAATGGTGTTGCATTATTGACATGATCCTTGACATGGTGTAAGCCTATGTAAATCCATATGGCATGTCATGTGTAAAAAATGCTATAGCACATGGATTTTGAGTCATACACAGAGATAAATTGATGTGTGATATGCTATAAGGTGTTTTTAAAGAGAAAAAGGGTGCTTTTTGTGTACTTGGCACGAGATAGGTGATGAGCCATTCAAACTAATAGAGTGTTGTGTGATTTTAATATTGATGATACATAAGTGTGTAAGGATATTGAATATTATGTAAAAATTCCACACATTACCATTAAAAAATTATGCAATGTGTATAAAGTCTCTACAAGTGTATGCATGAATGGAAACTGACACACTATCCTCATAGAGTCTCTACGAGGAGTTTTTATTGTTAGTGAGGTAACAAATGGATTTCCATGGAAAATTATACTTATGATAGTGTGTATATTTTTGTCTAAATCATCAAATTGACTAATTATTAAATTTTGTAGTGGAGGTGAGTGAAATAATTTAATCTAAAGCTTGAATTAAATGTCTCGTTGTATGTTATATATTATAATAAGAGATGATACAGTTGGGAAACTTATTACAATGTGTAGATGAATTTGTTTTGAGAATGTCAATCAAATATGTTGGAGTGGTTGTGTTGGGGGATGTTTTAGTTAAAAGTTTATTTTAATTTTTTATTGTTCTAGGTGGTTTCTAACTAATGATTTGATAACTAGTTTTTTATGAAATGACAAATTTCAATGTTGAATGAAAAATATACTTACTATGAAAATAATGGAATAATTTTAAAGTGAATAAATAAAATTAAAATACCATTTACTAATGAACTCATAAGAAGACGAAATGATGAAATAAACAAAACTAACTACATGATGAAAACTCACATCTAAATTTTCCCTTTTTAATAATTTTTAGATTGATTAATGCATACAAATAAAATGATCTAAAAGATAAAAATGAATTTTTGAATTTTTTTTTTAATTTATAGATTGATTAATGCATAAAAATGAAATGATGTAAATACTAAAATTTAATCAATGATTTTTTTAATTTTTTTACATTGAATTAAAAATGGAACCTAATTAATTTATAGAAATGCATAGCCAATTTCAAAGTAATTATTTTTATTTTTATTTTCTTCATATTTTTGAAGGTGATATAAGTTATTTGAAAATATAAAAGATAAATATTTTTTATGAACTTTTAAAATTTATAAATGAGTGTAGGCTAAAATTAAAATGATCTAAACATGAAAATATAAATGTATAATGTAAATAGTTTTGTCAAATGTTGTTGTATCATAAAATAATTTAATAATATATTGTAATTTCATTTTTATAAGATAAATTTAATTATTTAAAATAATAGTTATAACATGTTGCTAAAAGTGAGAAGAGTAAGCAAGTGTTAAAGATATGGGTGAATATATCATAATAATATTGTCAAGAAGAAATGGAATATAAGCATGGGTTATTACACATAGATTTTTTATAAATGGAAAATAAACAAATATAATTTTTCAAGTATATTGAAGTTAAAAAAATTATTACAAGTGAAATGGGGAAGATAATGACAGTCAGGTAGGTCTCCAATGTATGAGAACCTAACAAGAAATTCCCTTTGAATAAATAAATACTTATTCATGTATGGTTGTAAATAAATGGAAATAAAAAAATAAAAACATATTATATATGAGTTTGAATAAATGAAAACACCAAAAATATGCTTAGTGATAGGTAAATTAGATATTGGAAGATCACAAAAGTGTAGATGATATTTATGGATTATATAGCACCTTATTCTTGTACACTTGGAAAAATCAAACCTTGCATGTTCCTCTTAGTTTGGTACCTTTTACAATTCAAAAAATATCACATATACTCTATCTTTTGCTCCTTTCCCTATATCTCTTAGTGTTACTAGTCTTATACTGATGACCCATGTCTTCAATCTTACCCTAGGTCTTCTATCTTGCCTAAAATTCTTAAAATGTACTTATCTTCCATCTCTATAAGTTATGAACATGTACATACTTTCTTATTCATGGAAACTAATGTATGGTATATACACTAATGTTGATGCTCATGTCTTGACCAAACATAAGTGTCTAATGCCCTAAATTTATTTACTTTGTAGATGAAATGTAGCATAATGGTTGGCCTAAGTACTTTAATGTGAGTTTCTTCTTTAAAAGGATTTATATAAATACAATATCAACCCTCAAACATTTCAACACCTTTTGATGATGAAAATTACCTTTATTAGACTTTTTAAACAGTCCAAAATACCTAAAAAATCAAAAATCAAAAAATATTTTTAGCACTTACATGTTCTATTGGCTCTTTGGCATATATGTGTTATTTCCATGTTGAAGGATGGAATATTCATTTACATCTACATACACACATGTGTGTCACACTTATACTTGAGCGTGATATATGCATACACAAGTATGTGATATATTCTTATTTTGGATGTTAGCCTTTCCCTCTACTAATGTTATGTATATATTGGGGGTATTCACTTCTTTAATCTTGATACACATAGGTTATATGGTTTGATAATCACATTTAATTATCATGTCGAGCTTAAATATGTACTTACACATTCCTTCATCCATGATTGTATCTTGAAAAAGGTACTTAATATGATATAAACTTGATATTTTTCCTAACATACTAGATACATGGGCTACTATGACATGTTTATGCTATTTTTCTATGCTTTAATTTATGCACTTGCTTGATTATCTTGCCTTGCTATTATATTACTTATTCAAGAATTTGAATATGATCATTTGATTATGGCCCCTATTCCTATGTATTATTCCATTGACATTTTCAAATGTCATTTTTGGTTTGATGGACATTTTAATATTTCATTCTTGTGGTTATGAAAATTTGACTAAGTCATATCCATTCGATTGTGTGTCATTTGAACATGTCCTTTGCTTTTGGTTTCCTTGAACCATTTCCTTTTGTCTTTCTTTTGAGTGATCTTGTGTGTGTGCTTATTTTATTTTTGATCTTGTATTGCTACTATATATATGTTTCCATGATCTTTATCATATATTTTATTCCTACATGTGATCACATTAGTTCTATGCACCTCAATGTTATATCTACCTAGACATGTTACTTTTATATGCTACATAGTTTATTTCATATATTATATAGTTTTCTTATAATTTTGAGGTGAGTTAACTAACATTTACTATATTTACCTCAAATCAAAAGGGGAAATACTAGTGGGGTCATGTCATAGAGGCATGTTCTCCACACTTGACATAAGTTTTAGATTCAATGGGGGCATGCTTTGGAAGCATGTTATCTACACTTATTTAATATGTTTTACTTATATCAGCTTTCATATTCAAATGGTTCATGTCATATAGGCATGGATTCCACATATTCATAGTTTTTAGATTCATCAAGATCATTCTTTGGAAGCATGTTCTCTACACCTATTCAATATTTAGCATCTCTAAATTATAGTGGGGGCATGTTTTGGAAACATGTTCTCCACATTAGTTCTCATATAAGTCTTTATATTTTTACATTTATATTAGGGGCATGCATTGGAATCATGTTATCCATAGTTATATAGTTTTTCAAATTGGCCAAAACACATAGTTATATGATCTAGACTCATAATTAATACAAAATGTTATAGATTGGTACCATTATTATACACATTTTTAGCATAAGACATATCTAAATTTCATATGCTATGAAATTTTTGCCTAACCATTTTACATACTAATACCTTGATTAGACTTTTACTAACTTTATTGAGCTAATCTATTGTAGTATTTGGTTTTATTTTTGGTATGGTTGAGGTGATTAAATAGTTCAATCTTGGAAAAATTTTAGGTTGGAATTGATTGTATCATCCAACTTCACCATGTTATAAGTATCATTAGGTTGAATGGTTGAATTAATATCAACTACCAGGTGGAAACACACCTTTGCTCCAAAACTAGTGGCATGTTCCTTCCAATTTCTCTCTATATCCTTGGATATATGAACTTTAAATTTTTATCTTTTTTTTTTATAATCTTAGTTTCATATCCTTATAACGATACATATTTTTCAAATTAACTTTACAATAGGTAAGGTAGTTACATTGACACACATGTCTACTCCTAATCCTTTATCTTTTAATTTAAATTTATTTTAAATTATTTCAATAACATATTATATGAATTCAATATATATTGTAACATGCACTTGGTTGTAGGATAGTCACTAGTAAATCACTCAAGTTGGCCACACGTAAAGATAAGGTGTGTTATACACACTCAGGTATGTATTAATTTTATTTAGACTACAAATTTCCTTACTATATTAAATGGGAGGTAATTTATACAATGTTTACAATGGTTGTTACTCTCAATTTTATACCTTTATCCCTTTTATAAGTCTCACATCTAATCTATCTTATTCCCCTTAGCCTATATCTCTTAGTATAACCATTCTTATTTTGATGGCCGACATCTTACATCTTTCCCAAAATGTTTAAAATGTACTTATCTTCCATATCTCTAAGTTTTAACATGCACCTACTTTATTACTCCTTCGACACTAGCATTCGAGATAGACACTAGTGTCGACATTGGTGTCCTGACCCAACATAAGTGTCCAAAAATTATGTAAATTTCCAATGCCCTAAATTCATCTTTTTGGAAAATAAAATGTCTCTTAATGGTTTGACTAATTGATTTAATTATCATTACTTCTCTAAAGGTATTGATATAAATACATTATTAACCCTCATTCATTCCTCATTAGGTAAAACACATAGAAAGAACAAAGAGACTAGGGTAACTTATACAAATCACTCTATCAAGAATTCAATTGAACAAAGCTTCTAAATTTACATACCAATCATATGTAAAAAACATATATAGATTTGAAATACTAAAGGACTAGCCTAAGAACCCAATTTTACTTATTAAAAGATAGGTCATTATTGTACTTACTTTTCAAATATTGTATGAACCACACATAAGAAAACATATAGTGGAGAAATACATCAATCTAAGGATGTCTTCAGAATATTGGATATGTAGGCAACACTGACTAATATAGGGGTCTTTTAGGTTAGCTTGATATTATGTGCACACTAACCCATTTCCCCCTAAGGTCACCCTAAAAATGAAGAACTAGATTTTTTAAAATTCATGAAGAGGGACCATCCATGACCTAGATATGAATGCATAGAGCAAAGACAATTCCTTATAGGACACTTGCATCAAACCCAAACAATGGCATTGATACAACCATCCCAAGATGATATAGTGTCCAGATCTCTATAAGCATCATATATAAATCTAAAAAATGTTCCATAATCTCCTTCCAACCTACTTTCTAAATATTCTAGGTCTAGCACTATGTTAGCATTAGAACAACTATGTATATTACTTCTTTGTCATTTATATGCTAAGCTTAGTTGTACTTTATATATTTAGTGTATACTCATCATAATAAATTTAGTGTATGTTTGTATATAAGTTTATCACCAAATTGGCTTGATGTAGATCTAATTATCACCCTTATGTATTATCATTTATATATTCTTAACCATGCTAACACAAAGTTAGTATTCATATATTCATTTTAGGGTTAAATAGTAAGATGAAGTGTAGGTGAATATTATGTATAAATATTCCTTGAAACTTATAAAAATGAAATTATATAGTAGAGGATAATCCATTTTAAAGTCATAAACATTAATAAAATTCATAAGAATAAAATTCACATGAAATATATTCTATTTTTCTTGCTTTTTATTTAATTAAAAAATAAAAGATAAAATCTAAGAAAAATAAAATAAAATGAAAAAAAATGAAAAAAACCCTCCAACGTACCAAATGTAGATGGAAGATTAGAAGTATGTTGTTGGCTATAAATATTAAAATAATTAGGTTAATACCTCTGTGAAATTGATAGATTCATCCTAGGTATAATTTATTCATCAAGAGTAGTGTAGGAAAAAAAGGTTTAAAATAAATAATGAATATAAAATGCAACATACTATGGCTAACTCTCATAAATAGTATATTATAAGATATTATTTCATGATTTTTCTAGTACAAATACAAGTAATTTGAAAAAATAATTATATAAATTATATGGATTATCTTCAATAAAATAAAAGAGTTTGGATTGTCCTTTCCTAAAATTTATGATATAGATTTTCACATAAACATGCATCTTTTTAAAATTATGTAATTATGATAATTAGGAGTTAACTAGGATTGATTAAGAATTCACAATGTTTGATTGAGAGCTAACTTGGATAACTAGGACATAAATGGGATGGAAAATAAAATTTGGTAGATACAAAAACCAATATGTTACAAAACACACATTTTATAGGTTTCATGTATACTCTTAACAACATTAATGAAATTGTTACTTTAACACAACAATGATTTACACAACTGATATAGAGGTTATTGAAACTATCATAGTCATTATGAATAATGTTGACATGGTTATGCAAAGACTATGGGATTTTTATATTTACTATGATACTTTTGGGTTTAAAATTTTTATGGTCATATTTTCCAAAATTGAAACTTAGAGAAGTTTTATAAAGTATCAAAAATGGTAAATGGGCATAAGATAGGATTTTAGCATGTTATTATTTTTTGAATGTCCTTGCACCACCATTAGATTTTTTTTTAAATGTTCCACCATAAAATGTTTGGGTTCATATATATTTCCCCCTCCATAAGGCTCCCTATCATGAATTTTATAGGGTGATTTACTAGAAAAGTGGCACATGCCATTAAATGGGAGGGTAAGAAAAATCACATTGATTACATATACAATGAAGTGAATCTAGTTGAAGCATATCTCCATCTAAAACCAAAATATAATAATCAAGTGCAATGTATGAAATAAACTCATAACACACTATTTAAATAAAATACAAGAGAATAATACTTACCATTCATGTGCAAAATGAAAATACTACCCGATCCATCTCATTAAGGAGTGGAGCTTAATTATAGGTGATGATACATCAGCCTAAAAAGATAATATGAGATGTGAATGTAACAATAAAATAGTTTCTAGATAATTTTATAGAAATACAAACAATATTACTTACTATCAACTTGGGGGAAAGGTATTATTTGGGTCACACCATATTTATATGTTCTTTCAATACTAAACGATACATCCAAGTAAATTCATAATAAATTAAATTAAACTAAGATAAAATGGTAAATTTAGAATAAAATTTTAAAATAAAAGTTAATATAAATAACATTTTATTTAAAATTTGTGAATCATTCTCACTCCCACATTTCAAATTTGGAGATCTCGCCCACTAGTGACCAACATTGTGAGTAGAGATAGGTGATAGAGAGAATGCTGAGAGAGGATGGTAGTGACACTAGTGAAGATAGGTGGACCTCATAATTATGTTAGTTTTTATTATTTTTCAATAAAATCTTATTTTTTATTTAATTGAAAAAAGTTCTAGGAGATATCAATTTTTTGAATTTGTAGACAAAATGTTTAGAGTAGTTAGGTGACTAGGAAAATGTTAAAAAAATGATTTTTATATGATTTATTTTTGTTTGTTATGATTTTTTAATATTTAGGGGTACCAAAGATGAAACAGATGTTTCATGCTAAAACTAAAATTCTATGGATACTAGAGATTATGTAATTTTGACAATGATTATAAACTATCACAATGGTTATGTGACTATCAATGTGCATAGATTTATGTTTGTGATATTGATAAGATGGTTACATAAACACATTGATTATTATGTAACAATTAGTTTGCATATAATGAAATTTTTAAAACTACCATGGTGGTTGTTTAATGTCTCCCTACATGGAGTGATATTTTTTTCATAACAAAGGTTTTAATTGGTTTTATAAATCTTAAAGCAATCAAAGCTTATTTGGTGAATGTAGGGACATACATGAGGTGTATTTGATCTTGGGAGTAGGAGTTATTTTTAAGAGTGATGGATTTGTTGACCATCTTGATAAATATCTATTAGATTGGGATGGTATATGGAGGAATACTCAAGTGGGATTCATGTCTATAGCCAATGAATTGTTATGCAAATTGTTTACCTATTGGTAATTGGATCAAAACATTATGATTTATATAGGTTTTAGGGGAGTGTAGCATCACCATATAGGATGTATATAGGATTCTTAGTCTACCCAAAACATTAGGTATGTGAAATTTAATAGAGGATATGGATAAGGAAGAGACTAATAAATGGTCAGAGTATTTCAATGATGAGAAGGTACTTAATGTCAGTTATAAATAAGAGGTGTTATTAGTGGGATTTGAGTTGGATTATATCACTAACATATAAAATTTCATTACTAGCATGTTTCCCTTACGTTTGGTTAGGAACAATGGCATTGATATGTTTCTTTATTAATGGAAACCCATAGTTATAAATATCAAGAAACACACATGATGGTATAATTGAGCATTATATGTTTTTTTCTAGGACATACATAGACTTGTAAAAACTATTAAGATTATGTTTACTCTCTCTTATCCACTTGAAATTGGTAATGATTTCGGTTTATGAGAATGAATCTCTATTATATGGGAGTTGGGAATTAGGATTTGGGATGTAAGATCCATTAGGGAATACAAGTGGAAAGATATGGCTCATTTTATATGTGCTCCTAAGTTTGTGTACCTTTAGTATAGGTGAAATGACATATAACCCCATATGTAAGGATAAGAGTGTATGAGGTGATGAACATATTACGTAGATGGGTTGTGCTATTGATAAATAGGTTAGGGATAAGAGATTATAAGTGGATATTCATATTATATCTGTATCTCCAAATAAATGGGTCCCATATTTTATGTGTCAAACCTCTTCATTCCAAATTTGGCCTCTATGGGGGAAAGAGAGATCAATGATGTTTAATTTGGGTAATATGATGGAATTTTTTAGTCCCAAGGACATTGTTTTGATGATATACTATAGTTAGTAAAGGAATAAGAGGGATGAAGTATTTGATAATATGGGGAGATAAAATTAGACAAGAGATAGTTGTAGGAAGAGATGGTAGATATTCTCCAAGAGTAGGGGCAGATGCAAGAGAGGTTGAACATGTCCAAAAATTAATAGTATAAGATATAAAAATTATGATAGTAGTAGAGGGAGGGAGAATATAGGCCTCACTTGAGTTTCATCTAGAGGAGGTAGATAAGGAGTATGTTAAGATGAGTTTAAATGATGAATTTGACCCATATTGGTAGAAGGGGTATCTGGGTTATTTTACTAGAAACAATACCTTTCCTATTTTATTAGCTTATATATATATATATATATATATATATATATATATATATAATGTCTAACTTATGTGTGTGTGTATTTGGGGTGATGTGTAGATTCTTCAAATAAGTGTAAAAATATTATCTAAGATACCTATCTACACCTATTAGGTATGGTTATTATCATGAGAAAGGATGAGATTATCATGGATCCAAGGCTACTTAAAAGTAGGGGCAACAACTATGAATTTATTTCCCTTTCATAAAACATATAGTGAGAACTAACTAGATGATGTTAGTATATTTCAAAATTAGAGGATTAGTTTAAGACCTTGAATGATTTTATTTATACTAAGAACAACTAAATGTCATCCATTAGCCATTTTGAGGCACAGAGGCCTCCTAGGTTGGCACTAATGGCTATAGAAATAGGAGATAGAGTAGGATTCCTCAAAACTCAACATTATAAGGTATTATATATAACATAGTAGTATCCCAAAAAATTATACCTCAATGGATACCATAAATGGTATTTAGGCTTAGATTTCAGGTGACCTACCTAGATGTTAGCACTATTGGTTTTTTATTGATATTTTTATCACATTTGCCCTCTTAATGTGATGGAATTGTACTTAAAAATTGATGTATTATTTAAATATATTTATTTTGTATATGATCCACTTGGTTTCAATTTTTTTATCTTATTTTTAAATTTTGTAATGTTTTATTTTTATCTTAATCAATGTAGATGGTTAGGGATATAATAAATGTTATAGATTTGATGTGGTAAATACTATGGAAATGATAATATTTATGATGTTTAATATAATGTATGAAAATGTAATAATTTAATGTTTTAAAAATAACAATGTGCTAATAATTATTTTATAGGTAATTTTTGAGATACTTTGTTCACATGAAGAGTGATGCTCTATTTTCAGTAAGGGATTAAAGGGTGAGTGGGACACATGGAACTATGAAATGGGAAATAAAGTTACCAAAATATCACAATGGGAAAAGGAGATATGTTAGTACATATAGGTTGTGGTATTATTTTATTTCTTTGAAATATTATAAAAATAATAAATATGTAAACTTTATCTAGACATAAATCAATAAATGGCCAACCATGGCATAATTGGTAAAAGAGATGATTTTATTATTAACATGGGATTCTAGGAAATATTATTGATATTCATAATTTAAAAAAAAATGATTTTTTTTCTTTTATATGCTTATAAGTGTGATCCCATTTATTTAACCCATGTAACTAGAAGGAAATGAGGGCTCATCATTGAAGGTTAAACATAGGAGAATAAGAACATATATCGTTAATTTTAACTACACAAAATTAGTAATATGAAAGGGATCATCATCAAAGGTTAGTAAATGGAAATAAATGTAAAATTTATTATAATATTCATTTACTTTTATTATCTTGTATTTGGATTATGTCCTTCTAATTTATTTATAATATTTTTTTGAAGGAAGGTTCCTATTCTGAGGCCTTAGAACCATACAATTATTAAGATGCAAGGTACCATCATGAAATACAAATGCATGTGAATAATATACACTCATGAAACATCCTAGTATTTTACCTTGGAGATAACTAGAAAATGGGGAATCTTCCATGAGAAAGCATCTAGACTAGGCTATCGACTAGAGTATCTAAGATGTTGATTTTTTTTTGGAAATATAACATATAATAAATGTGAGGATGAAGATTATTATTATTATTAATGTTGATTCAAAATAAAATTCCAAGAGATAAATTTTAATGAATAATTATGAAAGTATGGAATGATTTTTTGCAATATGATTTTTCCAAGTGAACTTATATTTAAATAGTAGCTTAATAAAAAATTAAAGTGCATAAAAATACAAATGGTGAAATAAGTCTTGTTTAATATTAAGAGGATATAAAAATACAAATGGTGAAATAAGTCTTGTTTAATATTAAGAGGATAGTCAGAAAAATATATAATTTATATATAATATAATTATAGGTTTAAATATTTTATATACTTGTAAAACTCCTTGCCATATAAAATGTAGAATTGAAATGATCCATTTTAAAAATCTTCCTTCACTAGATACATACCTAATCAATTGGATGTAATTTTTTTGACTTTTCCTTTTTTATGTCAATATTATTTTTATGTTTTAATACAATGTCTCAAAAATTAATGGGACATTTGGGGATATTATTAATATATTTATTAAACATAAAACCTATGTAATCTTGTGATTTTGAGCAATAATATGAGTCATAATCCTCCATTCAAAGGGAAGTTAAAGTTACCTATGCCCCAATGCTTGAAAGAAATTTTACCCCATATTGATAGAGAATTTTATGTTTTTTGGTGGGAATGGATCATTGAGATATTAAATAGGCATTTTGGGAATTTTTACCACCATGTTTCAATCCTTCAATCTTATAATTTTATGGGGATTGTATGTCCAAACCCTACATGGTTCAAAATAGATCTTGATGGGTTTACATTTATAAAATATCTTAATAACTTCAACTGTTAATTTTGTATAGAAAATGACTAATGTGGTTGCTATTTGTTCTCCCATTTCTATTAAATTATCAATGGTTTCAATAGTATTCTCATTTCGATTCTCACCTGATGGGGTTTTAAGAATATATAAGTTTGCCTTTAGAACCAGTTTATAAACTATAAGTAATTAGTTTTATTTCATACGATGGGAACATTTAGTTATTTTATTTTTAAGTAAATAACTTATGTGAACTTTTAGGCTTTTATTAATATTTTCTTGATGGAAATTAAATGGTTTAGGATCACCTTGAGTGACAAAAATCTTCCTAGGATGTAGAGATATAATTTCTTAAAAAAATATTGAGGGAATGAACTTCATATTATGAATTCATTGGTTTCCTAATATCATATTGTAATTTGTGTGTTTGTAGATAACATATAATTTAATTAAGACTATTTGGGTCCTAAAGTAACATCTAAAAGTATGGTCCAAATAGAATAAGACTTAATGATTTTACAACCTTGAATGATTTTTATAGTAGATGAATAATATATTTTCTATAAACCAATTAGGAGAGAATAAAGGGGACTATATTAGTTATAACCTAATCATCAATCATTGATCTTTCAACATAGTTGTTATGATATCATACTTTCACATACAAAGCATGATCTCCTCTCCTATCCATATCAACATTAGAAGGTAATCACCTAATATTAGATAATTACCCAACATCCCTAAAATTTTGTTGACAAGGTTACTAATATATATTGATGTGTTTTATTTGATCTTTAAAAAATAGGGCAACACTTGTCAGATGATGAATACCTAGAGTTAAGGATAATTATTTAGAAAATCCATGGAGGAATTGTAGTATAATGTATTTTTGAGTTTTAAAATAGATGATAAGTCCTAATATGTTTAGGCATTATTTGAACTTTAGATTCTAGAAAATTCAATAGATGGGGAGTTTATGGTTCATAATTCCTAGAGTGAGTAATAATGTTTTCTTATTTTTTGGATTCTAAGATGATTGATGAATGGAAAAACATCATGATTTATATAATTTGGATCCTATATGTCATGGATTCTAGCCATCATGGGTTTAGTAGTGACATTATCTTGTAATGAATTTTGGTTTGGTTTCAGTTGATGGTTTGGGAAGGGATTATGATAAATATGTATAATTACATTTTTTATTACTATAGGACTCACTTGGGAAGGTTGGAGGTTATAGTTTAGATTTTATCAAAAATATTGATAAAAATTTATTGTTAATCATTAGGGAGTCTTTGAATTAAATTATTTTACTCCCTAGATATACAAGTGTCATGATCAAATAATCTATGAAAAAAGTAATTGATGTTGGAATCATAATCCATCATTATCTTATCTTACTTTTTTTTATTAAATATTTTATTATAGTTTTCATAAGGATAATTTTTATTGAATTATTCATTTTTATACTATGTGTTCAAATTATGATTTTGACTTTGATATATACTCTACCATGATAGTGGGTGATTATAATCCATAAAATGAAAAATAGGCATGAGATCAAGTTTTCATTGATTCCCACTCCCATTTTTATTATTTTTATTAGTTTTATATTATTGGTTATTGTTAACATTAGTATTCTTCTTGGATTCATCTATAATACCATCCTAGTGGCCTTGTGGTTTTAAATTAAGACTTTAGACCCTTGATTATCTTTTTTCCCTATGATAATTCCCACTATTATTATTAGGGGTAATAATATATTTGTTGGGCCCATAAGTCCTATGGCCATTATTTGTGGCTTCTTGGTCCATCCTAAAATAAATTTATAGTGCTTCTTCACAAGATCTATAGAGTAATTTTTTTAATAGATTCTATAGTATCACAATTATGGGAATAGAGGAAGAGATTAGATAACTCTCTTTCTCTAATCCAGATTAGGATCATTGGAAAAATAAGTACATAAATTGTTTCCACATCATAATGATGTGAGAATAAGGATCATCAGGATCTTTTTTAATGTGTAGTAATTTTTATATGATAGTGAATAGTAATTTTTTCATGTTAAAGTATTTAAAAAAACCACCAATGAGTTGTTTAATTTAATGAATAAAACCATTAGTAATAAAATATTATCAATCTATGGAAATTAATTGAATAAAATTAAGAAATATTTTCATCACTATAACATCCCAAGGAAACATCTCTCTAATCAAAGTGGTGTATCCATTGATATAGGAATCTTGATCCCCATCTCCCTTTTCTTTTTGAAATTAGCTCAATGTGATAGGTAAGATAACTCCTTGAATAATTTTATCAAATGTAACATTAATATATTATACATAATTTTTCATTGCATTTAAATTTGTAAAAGAAGCATCTAAATAGCTTAGAGGAGGGAGATTTTGATAATTTATTGGATAAAAGTTGTCATTGGAAAACATTCGTACTTAGTTTTTGGAGGCTAATAACACATAAAATATTTATCCAAATATGTGGATCTAGAAAACATATGTTAATTTGGTGATAAAGAGTTAAAAGGAGACATGTTAGTTGGCTCATGACTAGGTAAATTTTATGGGGGAAGCTCACCCACTGACTCATAAGATGGAAATAGGGAGTATAATAACAACATGTGCATTATTAAGAGGGCCTAAAAATTGATGTGGTGGAAGCCATATTGTTAGGAGTGTTGAAAGAGAGAAAACCTCCTAGACTTTGGTAATATGGATAGTTTTTTGGAATTGGATGGATTTGATTTAGATAAGGTTGGTATGGGATTGGTATAATTTTATTGTAATTAATATATCCTTGGTTATTAATGTTTGGAACATATAATTTATTTGATATACCTACTTGAGAGGAATCTTTATTGCTTTATATAAGACCTAATTTATATTTTTTCTATGTAAAGTGGGTTTTTGTATTCTTACACTAATATCATGTTGTTTAAGGATGCTAATATTTATAAATGTGTAATCAATTCAGATGATTATTTGAGATAATATTACTCTTGTAATGTTTCTATCTATACAATGTGTTTTTATACATTACTTGAGATTGTTTCAAGTTTAGTAGATTTAACTAAGGATAGATAAATTTGATGTGTTCAATGATATGTAGGAATATATGTGGCCAATCTATGGATCTTTTAGTACATTGGTTTTAACTAATGTGTTTTAGTCAACCATTTTAATTTTAAAAATTTTAGGCCAAATAACACTATTCATACCCTCCTTACCCATATATTATACATTTATTGAACTATATATAAGGTCATAATGATTAAAATGGAGACAACATGATGTCACCACTTGTAAAACATGAATGGATTTGAAAATCCAACTTTGGAGGGTTACATAAATAGATTTTTTAGAAATTTTTTGTTCAATTTAGGGACCTTTGAGCAAAGGGTATTAATGGGATTAATTTTATGAGTCCCAAATGAAATTTAATACATCCTATATGACAATTAATTAAAGTGGAAGAGGGTAAATATTTATTGAAAATGAGTGAGCCATACTTGCCCTCATGTCATGCAGGAAGGAACATGGTCTTATAAGAAGTAAAATCCATACAATATATTGTGAGATAAAATGGTATGTGAAGGGAAAATTTTCACCTTCCCATCTTGAAATGATTTATGGTTTTCCATATAATTAAATAGTAAATCATTATTATGGATAAACTTTATCCAATTAAAAAAGTTAGTTCGAGCTTAATCATGAAGAAACTAGAAGGAGACTTTGGGAGATGGAGGATAATTTGGAATAAAGTATTAGAAGAAGGTTATGTGATATAAAATGGATAATTTTATTTAGGATGTATTTTGACACATTCTTATTAAATTTTTTGATTTTAAAATAATCCCTTCTTACTTCTTTAAAATGTTGAAAACTTGTTATGGACTTAGAAGTCTTTTTGAATTATAATCCTTGCCTTTATTTTCATATCTTTTGTCCCTAAGGCCATGTATTTTGTTTAAAAATAATATTTTATTGGTGTATATACCAAAATATAGTACAATACCATCCTTAATGTCATTTACTATAGCTTTGTATGCATAGACTATTGATAGAAAATGAGGCATATATTAGCTCATTTAATTTGAATATTTCACTATTATGGTTTGTGAGTTTTTATATAGGTCATATATATTTACACTTTGTAATGTATATCCTTATTTTTTTTTTATGTTTATAAAAAAGTCCTTGGTATCTAGGACTAGCCTATTACCATGTTCATTTAGTGCAGACTTATCTAGGCATAAATTTCAAACTTTTTTCAAGTCACATTTCATTTTGTTAATATTTTTTTCCATTAGGTCTTTTCCTAGGTCTCATTTTTCATGATAATAGCTACCAAATTCAAAAAAAAACAAAAATACAGGGCTTATCAAAGGTATTAATGATGGTTCTTCTCACTCTCAAAAGCTATTAAAATATATTCATGTTCTATCTATAGGTCTACTGGAAATATATTCAAGACTAAATATTCCTCTACATATTTGTGCCAAAGGGTAAAAAATGATAAAGGTCATCTATAATTGCATTCAAAATTTCAAACATAAACATAAGTGGTAGAACTAAATTTGATTTTGAGCCCATTTTAGAGTATTTACAATGTATTGCAGTGTTTGGTAGTCCAATACGGATTGACCAAGGTCATCCCAACTCAGTCCATTTCTTCCAATTCCAAGCCATCTGATTCCAATTTTTTTTTCTATAAGCATCTAAGGTTTTATCATTGTAGTTATATCACTAGCATTGTATGGTTTAGAGTTATTCACACCCCTAATTAATGCATGTGAAAGTAGTGAAATTACCAACTTAGCTTCATACTTAATAGGGAAAAGTATATATTCAATGGAATCAATCTCATTTAATTAATATCCACTTAAAATAATAATTTACCCCTAATTTTTTTATTTCCAAAATTATTATTTCTCTATCTTTTCCTATTAATAGTATATCATGGTCAACTAGGACAATTATGTAGTCAATGGAATGGAATGCATTACACCACCATATAACTACAATGCACATATATATATATATATATATATATATATATATATATATATATATTTATCTTGAACCTCAACTTAATCCAATTTTAATTATCAAAAAAATAATAACATTAAAGGATTATCCATGTGCAAAATTAAATATATTTTTTCTTAGTGTTTTTAAAAAATAAAAAATTTTCATACTTAGTGATTTTAGACTAATAGAATAGTTAATCATTATACACCTTTATAATTATGAAATATATAGTTTTAAAATTATTATAAAAAATTGAAATTCTATCTATTTGATCAAAAATATGGTAAAACATATTAATGAACCCATACTCTTATTTCAAACATTTATTGATTTTTTATCTTGGGTTTTAATTGATTTTTTATTTCCAAAAACTAAATAGAATTTATCTTTAACCTTGGGGCTTCAAAAATTATTTTTTCATTTAAAAATATATTTTATTTTCATTGGATTACAATTGATTTTTCTCTTTATTTTACTACAAATTGTGTTGCAATAGTTTCAAGACTCATAGGAGCTATTGTTATGGGAAAAGAATTATATGGTTTCACCAAAGCCTTGGTGTAAAGGGTAATACAAAAATAATCAAAAAATTATAAAAAAATATTTAAAAAAAATAGATTCCATGTACCTTAATTTATATAAAAAAATTCCTAGGGATTTACTTTTCATCCATAGAAAGTCTTTGCCCATTTTTTCTTATAGTGCACTAATAAGTGGTTAGCCCAAGAAGTTAATCTTAATGTACCCTAGATAAAATATAGTGAATCTATTATAATAGTTTAATAATATGTAAGTATTTCTTTCTCATTTATGTTCACTATTTATGACTCAGATCATTATATTTGATATCTTATAAAGCAAACACACCTTACCTAGTTACATCCTCTCTTTTATATGATTAGTTATTTGGCATCATCGAGATTAATATTTTGTATATTTTATATACCATGTGTTAATAAATATAAGATTTATTATAAATATGAAATGGACAATGATGTTCATCATTAGATTTAATTTTTTCTATAAATACTACACTTTATGCCTATGACAATGAGTAGACTAATTATCAGGCTTGTATAATTTATGATGATTATAACATGAATAAAACACATGATTGTGATATATATGATTATGATTATAAAAATAAACATGAATGGTAAAATATCAAACCATGTAGTGAAGATGAAATGATATAACTAATTATAAAATTGCACAACCCATGCCTCCGTTGTATTCCTTTTTCTAAAAGGTAGAACAAAAAAATCATATTGATAATGAATATATTACCTCTCTTAGTCTCTCACAAGGATTAAAATTTTAAAAAACATTCATTAGGGAACCTTGTTTAATTTTTTATTTGGCTCTTTACTACCCACATTAATCAATATAAGATACAAAAGCATGTCCTTTTCATTACAATGTCAAATGATATAAATGGATAAGCATTCCTTCTCTCTCTCTCTCTATAAAAGGTATATTATGAAGAAGCATATATCTCACATCATCCTATAGACATATTTAATGATATGCACTATTTTGAATATTCCTTTCCTCTTATGGTTTCAATGAATACTGATATAGATTCATCTCCCTCTTCAAATAATACAATATTCAGGTGAATGTGATTTAAAAATCCTAAGTGACACCATGGATCCATATTTACAAAATAGTGATAATGAATTATTATACAACAACTCTCAAAATAGTCATCATATACCCATTCAATGTGAGTTTCATGATAATAAAAGTTGTGAATATTGTTTATCATATCTTATGTCACTAGAATCAAATTAAGTGAAAGGTCATGTTTATACTTATATGAAAAATGATAATATATGAAATTATCCTCAATTTTTTATTAGTTTTTTTATTGGAATTAACTCCCTAAAAATACAATTAAACTTTTCATGATACTCTTATACCAATTTTTAAAATGGATGATTAATTGTGACTCTTAAAGGATCCTTTCAAAACCACTACCATTCCTACTATTCATATTTTATCCATGGTGCATGCCATTAGAGGACATCAAAATAAATTTCTTGATCTAACATTACAAACTAGATCATGTTGTGTGAATACCAAAGATAATGTTACTATAAGATAACCTCTTACACAAGCTATATATGAACATACATATCAAATATATTTATTTGTGACTTCACTAACATTTTTTTATTATTGTGGAGATATTTTTTACTAATTTGATATAATATACCATTTATTTAGGTAATGGGCCAATGATGGATGTATTTTATTAAAATATTTCTACATAAGTTCCATAAGAGATGCTTAAGAATGGTTTCATAGTTTACCTAGTGTCTCCTTGTCCAACTTAAGAAAGTATAAAGATGGGATCTTAAATTATTATAATAATAACATGGTACCTAACTTCACATTGGAAAATATACAAGTTTTTTAATAGGGTCATGATAAACTTATCAAATATTACATTTTAAAATTCATTTTTTTTCACTCTCTAGCTTTTCAACCCTTGAACTTGGAAAAGTAATTTATCTTCAATAGGATTATTTTATCTCCACTCAAATAAATAGTCATGCATACAATTTATACCTCTTTTTATAATTTGTACATGGATGTATTTAAATATGAATTTTAATTAATTATACAACACAAAGGTTGTTGAGCCAGAATCACCTTCATATAAGAAAACATTTATTAGTAAACAAAGGATTCCATATTTAACATCTAAAATAAATAATACATTGAAGTCACTCATGAGATATATGAGTTGATAAAAAGGTTTGGTGTCATGGAATAACATGTAAATTTACTCAATAAAGGAAATGAAATAAATTACAAAGCATAACCTAAAGTGAACAAAACTATTTCTAATAAGAGGCCATTAGTCTAATTTGGCATATTAATATATTGAGCACATGATATTCTAAAAATAATTTTGGATAAGTTGATCACTTTCCATCCTCAATCATATCATCCTCCTAAACATCATTTGTACATAAAAGTAAAGACATTTTTCACTCATCATATTATTAATGGACATTAATATAATGATTGCTATGAATTGAAATAAAATATTACACAACTACCTGTTGACCATTTTGGTCCTGTAGGCCAAAATGGGTCCCCCCTTTTTTCCCCTACTATTCTGAGCCAGTACATTTTTGATTTTGCACAAGTCTCATTTCTATGGACTCTACAAGACTATTTATATGGACTCTGTAGGTGTTTCTATGGACTCTATAGGGATGTTTTCTATGGACTCTGCAGGCATTTCTATAAATTCTACAGGCAAAGATGAGTTCCCAACACTTAGGCACAAGAGGAACCATTCAAGTTCCCTTGTGGAGGGTAGTTTCAGACTCAAGTGCCCTTGTAGAGGTTAGGGAACATTATCAAAGGGACCAAAGAGAAGGCTAAAAGGGTTGAAATTCCTTCAGAAAAAATGCAAAAGGCAAGTTAGAATTCCTTCAAAAAAGTGAACAAGAGAATTTCTTTGGATAAAACATCTGAAGGAATTCCTTCAGACATTTTTTCTAAAGAAATTCTTTAGAAGAAAATCTCGTTGGAGTAAGAAAGGCTAAGGCAAAAGGCATTTGCCTTGATTTCTTTCATACTTTTGTTCGAAGGAATTCCTTCAGACAAAAAGTCTAAAGAAATTTGGGAGAGGCCACAGGAAAAAATCCCAAGGAAAAACTCTGAAGGAAAGGAATGAGTGAGACAATTCTTGTAGACATTTTTTCCACAAGAAAAATGTCCAAAATAAAAGCTCGATCAAAGATAAGAAAGCTGAAGGAAAGGAAAAGGATGAAGAAATTCTAAGGGGTGATGGGCCTGAAGATGTCAAAATCAAACACAGTGAACTAGTTGTTGGAAGTTCAAACACCCAGTGACAGGTGCATAGACGTCAAATTTAAGGTGGTGAAATAGCCATTGATTTTGAAAAAAGATTAAGGATAGGCTGTGAGTGAACTCAACAACCCACTAAGAAGATAGCCCTGAGGGCTGAAGGAGATAGAGAAGATAAAACTAGGAAGAGACAAAGTGTAAAAATGGATAACTAGTCTAGGTGGCAAAGAGAGGTGTCAACTGAAGGATTTACTCCTGCAGTTGGAATAGTGCTTGCCAAGTGGTCATAAAATGGCACAAATAGTAAGTGGTGTGGCCTATTTTATCTACTTTGCATTTATGATCAGACAAATCATGTGAATATCTGAAAGGAAGCAGTCTATTTGCAAAAAAGAGGCACGGCCCATGCTTTCACATTAATGTTTGAATGCCAAAATCAAAGTAGGATCTAACACTGCATCATCTATCAAGTGGCTTCCTCTTCTTGATGCTCTCAATGCACATGGGCCAGTTTGTCAAAGGGCACCAAAAGTCTTTTCCAAAGCGGTACCTTTACTTCTCTTGCTATGTATTATAAAACTTCTAATTTTGAGAAGGGGATCTTCTTAGCCTGTAAGGCAAAGATCTACCCAAAAATCTTTGGGTTTGTAAGGCATAACTCTACCAAATTTTACCTTGAATCAAGACATAGCATTTTTACCTCCATTTTGAGTTTACACTTTCGTATGTGTCTATGCCTCTGTTCTGTGTTAAGTCATTTTCCTTTATGTTTTAGTTGGATGATTTTAGCATGTCTAGTGCATTGTGAGTTTTCCTTTTGTAGGTTAGCCAAAAGTGTCCCTAGAAGAGTATAGGCACATGTGAATAGGTTGCCAAAGTGTGTCTCAAAACACCTCTAGTATTTCTTCCTCCCTGTATCTCTGCAGACCCCTGAGTCACTAACATAGAAGAGTTTCCCACATTAGATGAAGTGTATGTTAGCTTGTTCTTGGTGAAAAGTGTATGTTCGGGCTGAGCAGATCAATTTTTTTTGGTGTATCACCTTTTTAGTTTAGTTTTAGGTTCTATTTTTAACATCCTTTTCCCTTTTCAACCCCCCCTTTTTTTATTTATTTATTAGCAGCAGGATATCTAGGACCTAAAAGATACATCTAAGGGAACTAGCCCTTATCTAGAGTCTCTCCCCCTAGTTTTGCGAGGCCCATAAGAAAGAGGGGAGTTTATATTATTACATGTGGAAGGTAGGAACTTGGCCTCTTGTCCAAGGTGCAATCCACTATGTCAATAGTTTTTGGCACACCTGGTGGGACCAACTAGGACAAGTTGTGTCCAAAGAGTTGAAGAATTTTTTGTGTGTTCTTCAACCAACTAGCCTTTGGAGGTTTTTTCATCAACACCAATGGTCACTCCAAGTTGAATTAGCTAGTTAAGAAGTCTTGGTGCCATATAGAAATCACATTTCTATATGGTTTTTTATCAAGCTTAGGCTATCATGAAACAACCTCAAACTCTAGCATTAATTCCCTGATTGTTGAAGCGTTACTAGGAGAGATGTTTGAGGTGATTCCATGAATAACCTAAGCTTGATAAAAACATATGAAGAAATACAAGGTAAATGGTTCTAAGCAATGGATTCTACATGCCAAAATGTGCTTTCATTTGAAACAACTCTTCTTATGCATTAGTAGACCCATCCTAGTCTTTCTCAACTCCCTCAAATCACTAATCATGATGGCAAGATCCTGACTTGGAAGGAAATAGTGGAATCATGGGGTAGGAAGAAGGAGAAAAGTTTTGTTAAAAACCATAAAAAAGATGAACCTACTCCCAATCATCATGATGATTCTTATGACCTCCAAGAAAGGATCTTCTAAGAAGACATAGCTAGGAGAATTATAGAGTTAGAATCCAAAGCGAGATTCCTCAGCCAACGTGTGATGGACATGTCTAAACACACCTCATCTACACACCTCCAAGAGAGATATTAGGCCACACTTGATATAGATGAAGTGTTAGCTAAATGGAAAGAGGAGAATTATTTGATTCTAGCTCAAGGATTGCCTCCTCTTCCACATGGTTTCAATCATCAGACTTTCACTTCATCCCTTCTCAAGGAGGAACCTATTTTGTAGGAGGCGAGTGAGGAAGAGAAGATATAATTTTTAGCTCTCCAAGAGGCTATCATGAGAAAAAATGAAGATAAAATCATCATTGATTCTCCTTTTTAAGACATCATCAGCAATGGAGAAGACATAGGGCATGCATACATGCAAATGTTCCAACAATATGGATAGGAATGTAACCATGGTGAGTTCTCTCCCCCTTTATTTGATGAACATCCTTGTTTTTTCAATGAGGAGGATGACCATGCCATGGAGCCTGAGTTGGAGGAGGATCGGATGGATGTCTTTGAACAACTAGAGACTCTGATCCTTGAGCAAGAAAAGGAGAGGCTTTCTCATCTTGAGGAAATCCTTGAAGAAGAGAACCTTGAACAAGGTGATGTTCTGTGGGATGAGCAATCAGTTTGTGATTCCATTTCAGACATCACAATAGTCACCCTTCTTCAAGAAGGCCATGAGGGAGTAGAGGATGAGTTTGAAAAGATCTTAAATGAAATAGAAGGGAACGGGTCAAACCATAATGCATTGCAAAGGGACTATGCACATCAAAGGGCTTATGGTGATGAGCCAATATCCATTGATTTCTTGGTGAAATGAACCAGCATGAAGGACCAGCATTCAATAAGCTTCCAAGGACAAAAAGAGTACATATATGTTGGAATCATGTTTGACTTTGATCTACTCGAATGCAAGCCAATCGAGGTGGTAGGCAAGAGGAGTAGGTCACCAAGTCTCTATTCCATTCAGCCACTTGTTTGGCACCATAAGTTTCCTAGCCATGAAAGAGACTTAAGAAGTTTTCCCTTTGATCTAAAAGGGAAGCAAATATACCTGGTTAGTTATACATAGTAGTTTGCAAGTTTTCTTTCCCTATTTTCCCTAAGTACAATTTGCACAAGTAGCATTTTTTAGCCTTGTGTGTGTTTTCCTTTGTGTTTGGGGTAAAAGCTCATGATTGATTCTAAGATCTCTCAAGGTTGTTGTTAACCTTTCTTCAAATCTACATTCTGACTCTGTGCCCAATGTATTTTAAGGCAACTAGTTTCTAAGCATAACAGGCATGCTTCCCCTGGGAGTCGCCAATTTGTTGACCATTTTGGTCCTATAGGCCAAAATCAGTCCCCCCTTTTTCCCCTTGTTATTCTGAGCCAGTACATTTTTGATTTTGCACAAGTCTTGTTTCTATAGACTCTATAGGCCTATTTCTATAGACTCTATAGGCCTATTTCTATGGACTCTATAGGTGTTTCTATGGACTCTACAAGGAAGTTTTCTATAGACTCTGCAGGCATTTCTACAGACTCTATAGGCAGAGATGAGTTCTCGACACTTAGGCACAAGAGGAACCATTCAAGTGCCCTTGTGGAGGGTAGTTCCAGACTCAAATGCCCTTATAGAGGGTAGGGAACATTTTCAAAGGGACCAAAGAGAAGGCTAAAAGGGTTGGAATTACTTTGAAAAAAATTCACAAGGCAAGTTGGAATTCCTTTGAAAAAGTGAATAAGAGAATTTCTTCGAACAAAACATCTGAAGGAATTCCTTCAAACATTTTGTCTTAAGAAATTCTTCAAAAGAAAATCTTGCCAGAGTAAGAAAGACTAAGGCAAAAGGCATTTGCATTGACTTCTTTTGGACTTTTGTCTAAATGAATTCCTTTGGACAAAAAGAATGAAGAAATTCAGGAGAGGCCATGAGAAAAAATCCTGAGGAAAAACTCCGAAGGAAAGGAATGAGCAAGACAATTCTTGCAAAAATTTTGTCTACAAGAAAAATGGAAAAAATAAAAGTCTAACTGAAGAGAAGAAAGATGAAGGAAAGGAAAAGGTTCAAGAAATTCCAAGGGGTGATGGGCCCGAAGACATCAAAATCAAGCATGGTGAACTAGCTGTTGGAAGTTCAAATGCCTAGTGACAGGTGCACATATGTCAATTTTAAGGTAGTTAAATAGCCATTGATTTTGAAAAAAGCTTAAGGATAGGCTACAAGTGAACTCAATGACACACCAAGAAGATATCCCTAAGAGCTAAACGAGATAGAGAAGACAAAACCAGGAAGAGACAAAGTACAAAAATGGACAAATAGTCTAGGTGGCAAAGAGAGGTGTCGACTCAAGGATTTAATCCTACAGTTGGAATAGTGTTTGCCAAGTGGTCATCAAATAGTGAAAATAGTAAGTAACATGGCCTATTTTCTTCACTTTTCATTTATGAATAGACAAATCATGTGAATATCTAAAAGGAAGTAGTTTATTTGTAGAAAAGAGGCACGACCCATACTTTCGCATTAATGTTTGAATGCCAAAGTCAAAGCAGGAGCTGACACAAAATTATCTATCAAGTGGCTTCCTCTTCTCGATGCTCTCAATGCACATGGGATATCTTGTCAAAGGGTGCCAAAAGTATTTTCCAAAGGGGTGCTTTTACTTCTTCTCTTGCTATATATTGTAAAACTTCTCATTTTGAGAAGGGGATCTTCTTAGCCTGTAAGACAAAGCTCTACCCAAAAATCTTTGGGTTTGTAAGGCAGAACTCTACCAAATTTTACCTTGAATCAAGAAAGCATCTTTACCTCCATTCTAAGTTTGCACTTTTATATGAGTTTATGCCTTTGTTCTGTGTTAAGTCATTTTCATTTATGCTTTTGTAGGATGATTTCAGCATGTCTAGTGCATTGTGAGTTTTCCTTTTGCAGGTTAGCCAGAAGTGTCCCTAACAGAGTGTAGGCACATGTGAATAGGTTGCCAAAGTGTGTCTCAAAACACCTCTAGTAGTTCTTCCTCCTTCTATCTCTACAGACCCCTGACTCACTAACATAGAAGAGTTTCCCACATTAGATGAAGTGTATGTTAGCTTGTTCTTGGTGAAAAGTGTATGTTCAAGATGAGTAGATCAAACTTTTTTGGTGTATCACCCTTTTCGTTTAGGTTTACATTCTATTTTTAGCATCCTTCTCCCTTTTTAACCCCCCCTTTTATTTAATTGTTATTAGTAGGAAATCCAGGACCTAAAAGATACTATCCCTTATCTAGAGACTCTCCCCCCAATTTTGCCATGCCCACAGGCAAGAGGGGAGTTTCCATTATTGCGTGTGGAATGCAGGAGCTCGGCCTCCTGTCGAGGGTGCAATCCACTACCTCAACACTACCAATAAAGGGATTATCATATTTCATAGATATATCATCATAAATAAATATACAAATATCCATGGTAATAACACATCTCAAATTTGGATACCATATCAAAATAATGACAATGTAGAATATAGCTATAAAAAATAATATCAAATCCAAATAACACATATAATTAACATAGGTGTACATATATTTATAAATCCATAGATATAATATCAAAATAAAACCATGAATAATAATGTGTATGATGTAAAAATCATATTTCCATCAAGATAGTCTAGTCATTTGACAATTCAAAATTAAAATTAAATACACAAATGTAGAGATAATCTAAATAGCACATTTTATTTATAAATAAATCAATATTTTAAATACCAAATATCATAACATAAGCTAATCTATTAAAATTCAAACCATATCCATATATGAATATTCTATGAGTCTAATATAAGAATAAATAAACCTTGAATACACACACACACACACACACACACACACACACACACACACACACACACACACACACACACACACACACACACACACACACACACACACACACACACACACACACACACACTCACACACTCACACACACACACACACACACACACACACACACACACACACACACACACACACACACACACACACACACACACACACACACACACACACACACACACACACACACACACATACACACACACACACACACATGTTTAGATCAAATGTCACTCTATAATGATCTCATTTCCATGTACACCGCCATCACCTTATACTAAAAATTATATATGTGAAGAGGAAACAACACTACTAGTTTATCATAATCTAAAACAAGATTGAACCCTCTAATCATGATCTTCATATATGACCACCCATGCCTATATTACCTCATGATCTTTATACAACTACAAATACTCATTAAATACATTCTAGTTGAGATCCACCAATGGAGTAGGAGGAGGCATCTAATGTCTTGTGATCTCCACCTTTAGATTATTACAATTAACAAAAACATATATTGGATATTGATTTATATTTATATGTCATTTTTGCAACATAAACTATAATATATATAGCTAACTAATAAAAAAGATAACCACAATTACAAGAAACATTAGTCACATTCTCTAATAGACCACTAAGGCCACCTCTATAATCACATTTCATGTGAGAATATAGAGGGGTGTATTTATGATGACTTGAAAAAAATCATCATCCCCTATAAAATAAATAAATACATAATATCAATATCCATGTTATTACAATTAATAAAGCTATATACACACTCTAAAAATATCAATATACTTACTCAAAGGAGGAACATGAGCACTATTAACCATTTAACCACCTATATCTATGCCACCCAAATTCACTCCACCCTATGATCTAGGAGTGTCTACCACTACCAGAAAGCAAATATGACACCTATATACCAACCACCATCATGTATAAGCTAGTGAATAATCATCATCATCTACATCAAGTGTCAAAATCACTACATCAAATCTAATAGGGGATGGGATGTAGTCATAATAAATCCCATCCCCATATTATATGTGATGTAGCGATTATGACACATGATGTGGATGATAATGATTATTCACTACCTTATACATGATGGTGGTTGGTATATAGGTGTCATATTTGGTTTTTGGTGGTGGTAGACACTCCTAGATAATAGGGTGGAGTGAATGTGGGTGTTGTAGATATAGGTGGTGAAATAGTAATTGGTATTCATGCTCCTCCTTTGAGTAAGTATATTATTATTTTTAGAGTATGTTAATATCATGGATATTGATATTATGTATTTATTTACTTTATATGGGATAATGATTTTTGTAAAGGCATCATAAAAGAATACCTCTATATTCTCGCAGGAAATGTGCTTAGAGAGGTGGTCTTAATGGTCTATTAGAAAATGTGACTAATGTTTCTTGTAATTATGGTTATCTTTTTAATTAGGTAACTATATATAATACAATTTATGTTCCAAAAAATGATATATAAATATGAATCAATATCTAATATATGTGTTTTTTTATTGTAATCATCTAAGGGTGAAGATTTTAAGACATCAGATGCCCCCTCCTACTCCATCGATAGATCTCAGCTAGAATGTATTTAAGGATTATTTGTATCTGTATCATGATCATGAGGCACTATAGGCATGGGAGATGTAAAATATATCATCTCCACATTAGATAACCCATATCACTCTTTTAGAGTAGATCTAAAATATATCATCTCCACACATATGCTACTAGAGACACATCTTGGGGGATGTAAAATTATCTCTTCACATGATAAAAATATAAACACTCATATGCATCAAGCCATAGGTCATGGAGACAATAACTAACTTGATGCATATCAACTCTAATTTATCCTCCAACCATCTCCAATAACCCTTTTAAGTCTTCCACAATATATCCCTATTAGATAAATGATATAATAACTAGTGACACTCCATCATACCACCTTTCACAACTCAATTTATCCCCACCCATATATTTAAATATATTTTTCAATTTAACCATCCACCATAAATCATACCCATATGTTAGATAACTATTATGTGTTCATAGGCCCATAAATGAAGTGTAGTCAATAATAACCCACCTCAAAATCATCTCAAGTAAATATATGAAAGTCTCAGTACAAGTGGGATAACATGGTGTAACCCCAAAAGTATATCATACCATGATCCTTTATATCATGGAGAAATATATGCATCCAAAATGAAATAACAAACCCACCAATGCCTACTACAATAAATCATGCAAATAAGGTACAAATAAAGTTTAGTAAGTGAAAAACATTTACCAACACAATCTTTAACAACAAGATAGTAGTATCCTTAGGGACATAATTTTCCTAATAAGCATGTATTTAATATATAAATGATCTTCATCAATGTGGATTATCCCATCAACACCCTATAATGTCACTCATCACCCAATCATCAAAAATCACATGATCCTCCATACATTATCTATAGTGATAATCATTTATCATATTAAGAGCTAAAAATGACATGTGTTTGAGTTCCATAACTTATATAGGTAAGTAATCATGTGAATATCATGTCATTTTAGTCCAAACCATCTAAAATTCCTAAGACTACATGCATATAAAGTGTTTCCCTGATCTTTAGTCAAGGGTAGATCCTAAAATGTCTCTATCATGTGGCAATCATGAAACTCTCAGTCCAACATATTTCCTTAAAACCATAAGCTCACATACATAACATTATAAATATTATAATAAATTTTGATAAATTTTTTTAAAGCATATTAGTTAATAAAATATAAAAATTTATAGGGATGCAATTGTTTCCATTAATAAAGTTTTGTAGATAGGTCTAGTGAAAACCAAAAATGTTCACAGATGAGTCTGTGTCTAGGTAGACATGTCCACAAACAAGTCCACACTAGAGCTAGACAACTATGCCTAGGTTTGGATGGGACTAATTTGGATAATAAATTACTAGGGAAACTCTAAAAGTAATTTAAAATACAAAAACTATATATATATTTTTAGTTTTTATAAAGTTCAAGCTTTATTTTGACTTACTAGTGCTAGTGCATCCTTTGACTACAAACTAACCCTAACCTGATCATATCGAGTCAACCCTAGACACATAATATATGGAATAATGTCTTTATTATAGATAAAATATTTAATTTTTAATTTATGGATGAATTATTCTTTATTTTTAAACTAATGTACTTATATGAGTTGACTTTTTCTTTTTTTTAAATTCAAACCTCATTTAAGTAATTATTCAAACTTGTATACTAGATATCCTAAGAAATTCATATCAAATCACTCCTTGTAAGTTTAATTGGAATAAAAAAATTTATATTTTATGGGATTTCAATAAATACTTTTAAAAATGATAAAGTATCATGTTTACATATTATACACACTATCTCTTATATATTTTTTTAATCTTTAGCAAAAAATCAAATAGATTTAATCATAATAATATAATGATAAAATTAATAAACCAATAAAATCAAATAAATAAATATTTAATCAAAATTTCCTTAAAAACCCTTTTTTTTTCAATATGACATAATTTATTCTCTCTTGATTCACATAAAAATGGGGGCTTCTATCAAGCTTATAATAAAATATATCTCATCACACTATACATAATTTATAATGATTCAAACTAATCATATGCTACAAACTAATGAAAAATTCTAGAGTATATATATTAATACTAGGGTAACATGATATACAAGTTTTTTTTACTAAGTTTTTGTTTAATATGTGCACATATTTATTTAATACACATTTAATGTCAATACATATCCTCACATGTGTGAGAAGATTAGGTGTAATATTGGGAATAATCGCACTTTTCACTCCACCAATAATAATTTGTCACTAACATCTTGATTTTCCTATATAAGATTCCTTTGTATCCTTGTAAAAATTAATGGATATTATATTCATCTCCTAATATGGTGGATATGTAGTATTTGAGAGGATTATGTTATAGTGAAACCATTACTAGTTCACATATACATTGTATATTTAGGCTAGTTAATATAAATAGTTTTTTTATTGAATCTCTTTATATTTTGAGTGTTATTGTGTGTATGGATGTGTTCATTGTGTATTTTTTGTAGGCCCTCCTAATTTATAATATGACATACAACTCTATTAATTTTAAAATGGAGTGATGTGCAAGAATATAAAAAGTGAGGGATATTAGAATATGTTGTCCATGTATTTTACCATTAAATATATGTATTATTTTCCTAATTGACACCTAGTTTATTATTTAATTAAAGTGTTCTAGTCACTTGTTTTATTTTTGACTATTATATGCCAATTAACATTATTCATACCCTCTTTACCCATACCTTAAATATTTATTGAACTCTTTATAAATCCATAATGAAAATGGAATAAAATGATATCACCACATGAAAAATCAAATGTATTTGGAAAGATAACTTTTAAGGGTCATATAAAATGTTTTATTAATATTTTATGTTATAATTATGTTCCTTAGACCAAAATGGATTAATAAGATTAGTTTTAGGAGTCCAAAAATACTTTTAGGATATCCAATGTGATCATTAATTACATTAGAAAAGTATTATAGTTTTTTGAGTATGGGTGTTCCATAATTTACCTCATGTCATGTAAGAAAGAGCATGGGTCTTGTAAAAATAAGTAAGATCAAAGAGTTTTATGAGAGATAAATACATGTGAAGGTACAAGTGTCACGTTCCCAATGTACAAGGATTGATGGATTTACCTATAAGTAAATGAGAATCATGTTGATGTGGGTTTTCTGCACACCTCAGAGAGTTTTAAATGAGGTAGACTTTAATGTTTTGGGATATATGTGAAAAAAAATTCCACTCCAAGGAATGAGTTTTAGGTATGTGGTTAAAACAACCAAGTGGTGGAATAGCAGGTTGAGTCTATGGGTTGTTTAAATAGGTTTGTGGGTGGATGCATGGATTCAAATAAATTAGGGTAAATCACTAAGTGATTTGGGTGGGTGGAGAACTATTCCATGGTGGGAATATCTCAAATAAACTAAAAAGAAAGGAAGAATAAGGATGAAAATAAGGTTTTATGTATTTGAAAAAGGAATTTCTAAGGTTGCTTCTTTGGTGGACAAGTATCTCAAGAACTAATGTTTATTATCTATAGCTTTTGCATATTCATTAAAAAACACAATTATAAGTATAAAATATATATATATATATATATATAGGATACTCAATGGCCTCAACTAAAGGTTACCCTTCTTTAGGTTATTGTTGTACACCTTTTTATAATAGATTCAAATAAATTAGGGTAAATCACTAAGTGATTTGGGTGGGTGGAGAACTATTCCATGGTGGGAATATCTCAAATAAACTCAAAAGAAAGGAAGAATAAGGATGAAAATAAGGTTTTATGTATTTGAAAAGGAATTTCTAAGGTTGCTTCTTTGGTGGACAAGTATCTCAAGAACTAATGTTTATTATCTATAGATTTTGCATATTCATTAAAAAACACAATTATAAGTATAATATATATATATATAGGATACTCAATGGCCTCAGCTAAAGGTTACCCTTCTTTAGGTTATTGTTGTACACCTTTTTATAACAGATTATAGTTTAGACAAAAAATTTATCTAGGGTAGTTGTGGCTCACACCTATAAGACTATATCAAAGGATATACCTCTACACACCTTGGATTATAAATTCAACTCATAATAACTATCTAAATCAATAAAATATACAAATATTCCATAAATATTACACATATAAGGTTAATAATCATTAACAAAACAATTAGATGCATATATAACATTGACATATATAAAAATCATTAAATCAATATAGACAAAGAAAACTTTAAATTTATTAACACAGAGATGAAAGAAGAAAGAAAAAACATAGTTCCATGACAATAAATTTATTGATTTCTTCCTATGTATTCATCCAAAACTTTGACCCTTTGAAAAGAGGGTTCTACATGTATACAAAGAACTTGGGGAAGGATTCACCTCATCTTTCAATTTTAGAACACTTTGATTACATATTAATAGACTATATGATAAGTCCCAATTACATGTTAATAACTTGTAGATAATTTATTCATGCAACATGTGCATGTAGATAAAATGATCTAGTTATATACAATATAGATGTAACTAAGATTTTACTACTAACTTATAACCGTTGCATGCAAAATTATATAAAAATAGCCTTTGATCTAAATCAGTTATTTCTTAATATTTCTCAAAATTATCATTAGAAATGTAGTTGTTTTTGTGCTTGATGAAGTGGTAACTAGAGTTTTACTTCATGATGCACTTGTTTATTGATTTAGAGTACCCATCACTACTGAAGTTTGAGGTGGCATTGATGTAGCTATTGTTACTAGCACTGTAGGTGGAGTCTATGGAGTAGAACTTAAAGGTAGCATTTTCATTGCTTTCTTCTTAGTATATATCTATTGGTAATGCTTATACACCTTAAAATTCTATGCATAAATTAGGTTCATGCCCATAAGATGCAACCTAGTCACCCTAATTATTTGTTCCATCAATTTAGTGTGTTCTATCTTGGTGGCTCTAAATCCAACTTGGAAGACTTTTACCTCTATTTCCTTCTTCTTAGATGTGAACAATTTGGATTTAATGTAATATAATATTAGACCTTGTAGACTTTATTTGAAGCCATTAGAAGCTTCTTGAATCATCTAATCTAATGTAACTCAAGTCACTAACATCTTTCTATTGTCCTAAATTATTGTTAATTTAAGTTGAGTCAAAATTTGATTGGCCTTCTTATCTTATTTAGAAATTTTATTTACTAGAGCTTCATAGGATGATACCCAGTCTCAGGCCTCTTATGTTCTTATTAAATCTAAATTTAAAGTATTTGATTCCTCTAGAAGGGTTATCAATTCTAAGTAGATAAATGTATTATTAGGGGTGTACAACACCAAAAAATTTAGCTTATTATCATCCTCTCTAAGAATTTTGTACAATTTGGTTATAGAATTGATATGGGGAGCCAAATTGACTTTGAAAGAATGAATGGAATCTAGAATTTTATATAGCTTGAGTGTTACATTCTACACATCCTACTCAATACCTTGGGGAACTTTAATTACCTATTATTTCTATTTGAGAGTGTTTAAATCCTATTCAATTTCTTGTCTAGATATTCTAATTGCCTCATGTATGGATAGGATAGCCCTAGTATGGGTTTCCTTATAGTAATTAAGGTCCTCGTTATATGGGGACTGACCCTTGTGCTTGTTCTATCTCTTCAAAGGGAAAAAACCTCTTCCCTTTCTTCCATGATCAAACTATACTAGATCTATCCTTTATATTCTTATTTATGACCCATTATACTAATGCTTTAGTCTTATTGAATAATTAGCTCACTATTAAAATTTTAGTGATCTTCATATTGGACCTCTTAGAGGACAAATATCCCAATTGCTTGGCCCAATCTAGAAGAATGAGTTTCAAAGGATATAATGGATAAAATTACACTTGTACATGATCTTAAAGATCAAGCTTAGTTTTAGAGGAAGGATTAGGCATTAATGGAAAAATTATTTTAGACTAGTTGATGTTTCTAGATTGTGTCTTTGGATGCACAACAAATATTGGTTGCTTCCTTGGAGCCCTTTTGGTGGTCATTGCAATGGTTATGGAGATTGGTGTTGAATAAGGAAAAGGTGAATCTAATTGGGTATAAGAATCAATAATTGGAGTGATGGATTAGTTGATGGGGTAGATATTGAAGGAATAAAATTACAGTAGTGGAGGGTGGAGTAGGGGAGTGGAACTAGGTAGATTAGTAGATGGGTACATAAAAAGGATACCCATAAAAAGTGATTAAATAGGAATAAATGTAGAAATAAATAGTATAGGGATGGTAGAAACTATTGGTAATGACATAAAAGTAAAAATTCCTAAGGGGGTTGTAAGAAGAGGGCCCTTACTAGATGGTTCACCAATGATAGGTGCCTTCACTTTCAATGCTTTTTATCTTAAGACTTTGCCTAATGTAATTCCTCCTCTTCTACCTCTTGTGTTAGTTTTCCTTCCATTAAATTTTGTGCCTCTTTGAGTGATTTTGTGGGTATATTTTGTGGTCTATCCCATTTTAGCTTCCTTTAATAGCACCTTTTTACTCTACTAGTTTGTGTAACTATCGCTTGTTGGGGAAGAGAAGGGGAAATGATGTTGGGTGTTGGGGATATTGAAGATGACGTTTCCTCTTAATAAAAGGAGTCCAAGAAAATTATCCTTAATTTTTCCCTTTATACATTACATATTCCTTGATTTAGCTCCTTTGTTAGCTCTTAACCTTTCTCAGTTCAACAATTAAGGTTTGAATAGGAAGAATTTATTCCTCTTCTATTTGTTTTGAGACATGAACTTCTTCTTTTTGTTCATATTACCCTATAATAATTAGTGCCTCACCTTCTAACTAATCTTGGTACTATGGTTTGTATTGAGCTATGAATGGACCTTAGGGATCTTGTACCTCTTTTTTTAGTTGATAAGATGGCTTGTCACTCCAAAAGTCAAAATATCTCCATCCTCTAGGAGGTGGGATCCAAAACTTCTCCTCACCTAGTGTTTGAGAGGGTTCATCCTATATCACCCTCAATAGGTCATCACTCAAGCCTATAGTTATTACCCTTTATTTCACCTCTTCATCATCCTTGGAATTGAAGAAAATAAAATCATGATCTATTGGCTTGTGTTTATAAGTGAGGCCAAGGGTGTGAATATTCTTCTAGATCATCCCATGAGGATCCCAATATCTAGGGGGAAGAGTGGGCAATGTATATACTTTCCTAGCATTTATCACTTCACTAAAATACATCCATATAGTGTATTTCATTCTCCCAATAGTGATGTCAGATCCATGGAATGTATCCTTCTTGTTCTTTGTCAATTCATCATCAATACAGGAAGTAGATGTTTTCATGGACAAAAAGTTGATATAATAGTGTCATTCCCACATAGATCTCCATTCTAAATTAGGTGATGGGAATAGGATTCTTGAAATATTATTTTAGATTAAATGTTTCTCTAAGGAGAATCCACCTTGCTAATGCTCACTTTGAATTATTGGCCTTATTATAAGTTTTGGTAGTATTCAAATCAAACTTGACATCTAGGATAGGTAGACTTAAATACCTATTGAATTTGTCCCCTAAGATGAATGTAACAAATATGTTGTTATTAACATAATGAAGATAACTACCATCTATTATTCTTCACTCAAAGAAGAGGCCTTATAGTAAGTCTATACATGGCATAACTTCTAGCTTTATAATTGCATAATATAGGGATTGCCATTTACATGAAAGGAGTTCCTTCACTAGCTACTTATCCTCAACTAAAATGTCTTATTCTAGTGAAAATGAGTCAACATTATCCATAACTTCCCATAAGGATGAGCAATTAGGATAGAAACCATCAAATATAGTTGCATCAAACACTATGTCTAAATAGTCTATGGAATCCTTGATGGAGAACCTAGAGGGTGTCAAGGCTCCTTTGTATAACCTAGATGATGATGTTATAGTAGTTTGGTAGATGCTAGTATGATTTAAGATTTTGAAAATAACATGTACTAAATTGAATTATGTAGATTAAAAATCACTCTAGTTGTAATTAAGGATTTTGAGATTGCTAAAGGCTAAAGTTTACTTGATCTCTTGACAATTGAATGACATGAAATTAGTTGGGGGCTCAATGTTAATAGCTTTCTCAATTGATTCTAGTTTATGCACCATTCGTCACTAATGTCTATGAGGTCATCACCTTCATTCAATTCAAATTTAATGACCCTATCCTAGTGTACATGCCACATAGGGTGCCTTATCATTTATAGTCCCATGGTGTTACCTTTCATCTTTTTCCATTTGTCATTATATATCCCAGTAAAGACAAGTCAAACTTTAACTTTAGGCCAAAAGACTCTAAAATTTAGAATGTTCTTTGGAAATATTGGTTCCAAAATATTTTATCCTAATGTTTTTGAAACAAAGTTTCCAATGACTAAGTAATCTTTAGGAATATTGGTTAAAGTAAAAGTATTCACATAGAAATTTGACAAAGAGAAATATTTTAAATGAATGTTCCCAAAACAAAACTTCTGAATGATAATTTTCTAAAGTGTAACTTGTTGAATAAAATTTTTTGATATGAAAGTTCCTGAATGAAAATCTCTGAAGAAAAACTTCTGAATGAAAAGTTGTTGACCAGAATTTTTTTGAAACAAAGTTATTAAAGTAAAGATTTCAAAGACCAAAATTACCAAATTAAACCTTCTGATAGAATCCTTCTAAAGTGAAAGTTGTTGACAAGAAAGTTACTAACAATAATCTTTTTGAAGAAAAGTTTTTGTTGATGTGAAGTCTCTGAAATTAAAATCATTGAAGAAAAGTTTCTAAATGGAAAGCTTGTGAAATAAAGTCATCAAAGACTAAACTTGTCGAGGACTAAATACTCTAAAATAAATCAATGTGAATTTCTATCATGCAAATCCATTATTTCAATATTTTCACTAATAGGTTAGTTTGAGCAAATGCTTCCAGATGAAAATAAAAAATACCCCAACATGATTCAATTTTCAAAGTAAAAATTTTATGTTGATAATAAAAACCATCATAACTCTCAAGAAACACATAAATACCCAAGTAAAATATTCATATTTCCCCCATAAAAGGGGTCCCCACTTTTCAAAGAAAAATACAAGTTGATGTGTATTTAATATAATAAATGGTGACTCATAGGGGTGAATACTCTAGAGTTTTTAAGAACCTAGAACCCATGGTTTCACAATCTTAACATCAACCATAAATTCATCCAAAAATAAATGATTAAATTAGAAATGAAAAGAGTCTCTGAATAATAATATGAAACATACTAACTTTACTTACACATTGGATCTATGTGTGAAAAGTGATATTATATATCTCTTGTTTAAGGGTTTTAGGCAAAGATATGGGAGTGAACCATAGGTTTCACTTTTATTGAGTGTTAGGTGTATAGACATTGGGTAGATCAAGCATTGATATGCTACCATCAAAGCACCCATAACCTTGATAGACATACCTTTGGTCACCCATTCCTCCTTTTATTCATATTTTTCATGATGCATGATACATTGATCTTATTTCATCATGTAGGATTTACATCCATTTTTGATTTTTTTTGAACTTTTAGATAATGCCTTTTATTTTTTAAACTTTTCTTTATTTTTCTTTCTAAAAGAAGTAAGAATGTAACCACATTGAGCTTGTCTTAGTAAAGTTTTTGGTTTAATCAAAATGTCCCTACCAACTCTTACCCATGTCCATGACTATTACCTTAAAAAAGTATTAATGTTTTGTGTTCATTTGAACTAAGGGGATAAAGAGAGTTTTCTAAATTTTCACAAAACTTGTGGAAACAACTTTCACATACATGATCAAATCATTAGCTTTAGGACATATTCATGGCTAACTCTCTCATTTCTTACCAGATTAAGAATTCTAAACTAAAATATGTAATACCCATTTATTTGGGAAAGATTCAAAACACCTCAAAATATGTGTGATTATATTAGTATTGAACAGACTTAGAATACCATGAAATAAAAAATAAAACTATCCTAAGAAGTAGAAAAAATATTGAAGGCAAAAAAGGGATAATCTAGAAAACACAAACCTATATAATAAAAGCAAACAACTAAAACTAGGAAATTAATTAATAAATCAAATCTAACCTACTCCTACCTCTACCAAGACATTTTTTGTTATTTAAATACTTATCTAAATGGAGCAGCCATGAAGTAATGCTTCAAAAAAATTCAATTGACTAGATATGTAAGATCATTACCTTAAAGATCTTTGAAATAGAATGCATTATTAGTCAAGATCTCTAAAATCTAATATAGTGTTATCCAAAATGGGGTAAACTTGTCATGAATTAATTTTTTATCATTGGTTTTGTCCCATAGTATCACCAAGTCATAAATCTTGAACGCTTTGAATTCCACTCTCTTAGCAAACCATATCTTGACCACATCCTAATGTTTGTTGAATTTTTACAATGTTTTATCATTATAGTCTTCCATTTTGATGATAGATATCAATCTAGACTTTGTTTTATCATTAGGATCCATGTATTCTTTCATAAGCTAATATGTTATAAATTTTAGCATGATTAGAAACATTGACTATTTCTCATAAACTAGTAGATATGGTGAAGATTTAAGGGCCTATTTTTACCTAGTCTGGTCTACTCAGAGCATATTTCAATAAGAGGTGTCATTCCTTAGGTTTATCTACAAGTAAATTATTGATATAATCTATGAGGTTATTTTTGGTTGCCTCAAGAAATCCATTCCCTTGTGGGTAGTGATTGGAGGATGATCTAATTGTAATTTGATTAGCATAGGCCCATTCAATGAACACAATTGATTAAAATGATGGCCCATTATCAAAAACTAAGTAGATAAGGGTACCAAACCTAGTTGTGATATGTTCTTAAAGAAAACTTATCACATATTTAGATCTATGATTATTGGTGGTTTATACCTTGGTCCATCTAGTGCAATAATATATAGCAATAAGCACAAACTTGTGTCAAATTGAGTAATTTGAGTTTATAACACTGATGAAGTCTAAGCCTCATTATAAAAATGTCCTACCTTCAATAATAGGTTATAATGGAATTAGTATATGTACCTCTCTTTTTTACAAAACCTAGTATTCATGGCACATCCTCACATGGAAGTGAGTATCCTTAAAGACCATCAGCCATTAGTAACCCATTTTAAGTATTTCATGTGTTGTAGTATTGTTAGATGGATTGTCACTACCTATATTTTGATGTAGATTTTATAATATTTCCTAATATTCTCCATGTGACACACATCTTAGATAAATGCCTTTATAATTCGTTCTGTAGAGGACTTGTTTCTTAATCATATAATGATAAGCCTTGATCCTAAAAACTCTTTTCTTCTCTATTTTGAGTTCTTTGGGACATGTTATAATAAGTAAGAACTAAATAATACCTAAATAATAATCTTCTTTGGAGACCTATGTCTAGAAAACCTCTTTAACGGTGATGTATGGGTATGGTTTAGTCATAAATTGAATAATGCCATGTCCTTTGATGATCTTGGTATGTTTAATTTCAATATCAAATTCATGTAAATTTTCCATCCATTTACCCCTTTTCTCCCCCAATTCATTATATCCAAGTGTGAGCTTAACAGTATGATCTAATGCTATGTTAATGGTCTTATTCCTAATAATGTAGTGTCTATACTAAACTATAATGAGAGTGAAGATTTGATTATCAATTAGGGAAGACTTAAGCTCTACATATTTGAAATTGGTACCAATAAATACAATAGGATGTTCATTTTCTTCCCTTTTCTACATAAGTATGGAAATAATAATATGCTCTCAGGTGAATGAGTATAAGAAAAAACATTAGTAAGATCTAAGCTTACCAGCACTGGGGCTTGTATAATATCCCTATTTGCATCTTGGAAGTACTTATTAACTTCAGGTGTCTACTCCAATTTGGTGTTCTATTTGAGCATTATGTCTAGGGGTCTTATAATCTCTATAAATCTTGATATACATTTACTTATGAAATTTATCTTTCCAAAGAAAGATTTGAGTTCATTTTTATTTTTTGGAAAAATTATTTTTGAAATCCCCTAGATCTTGTCTAAGTCAATAGTGATTCCATCCTTAGTTACAATGTGTCCTAGTATCTTGCCTTAGTTAAAACTAAATATACTCTTCTTTGGGTTAAGTGATACCCTAAACTTCATACATCTTTCAAAAATATATTGAAGATGGTCAATATGATTAGCTCTATTGTTAAAGAAAATAGTGAGATCATCCATGTATATAATTATGTGCTTCCCTATCAGTCCTTAAAATTCATGATCCATTTCTCTCTAAAAATTAGCTCCATAATTGGTCATTCCAAATGGAATTCACTTATATGCATATGTTCCCAATTTTGTATTAAATGTTGTTTTCATCTTATCCTTTGATTTGACTAATACTTGATTGTAACCTAAAAATCCATCCAAGAAAGACTTTGTATTACCAATTCTAAGGAGGGCAAAGGATAATTGTCCTTATCTAAATATTTATTTAGATTCTTAAAGTTGATGCAAAGTCTGATCTCACCATTCTTTTTCCTGATCAAAACTAGATTGGCCACCCAGGTTAAATGTCTAATAAGAAAAACTATCCTAGCACTTAATAAATTTTCCTCTTCATTTTTAATTAGGGGTTACACATTAGGATTAACTATCCTTTGCCTTTGCATAAATGGTTTATGATCAGGTTTGAGTAGAATCATATGGGTAATGACCCTAGGATTTAATATGCTTAAGTCATCATAATTCCTTGTAATTACATATTTATACCTGATAATCAATTCCTTAACCTTTCTTTTGGTGTGCATATTAATCCAATATTGATGAAGTGTGCCATTTCATCACCAATGTTTTCTAAGATAAATTTAGATTTATTAACCTTGAGAAGCTTGAGGATATTTATCAAAGGTCCTTTCTAGGGTGACCATCCCCAATGGGAGATACTTCTATTTTAGCTAGATAACACTTTATCTATCCAATTATGCATGTCACACATGGTTTCATTCTTGATCATCAATTATCGGATATTTTATTTTTATTGAATTTGTAAAAAAATGAATAATTTTTTGCTCATCATCAAACACTTGAAATTTTTCAACATTATCTGGTACTGAAGGACAAGGTACCAATTTAATGGAGAACTTATGGATTTTTGACTCTTATACAGGTACAAAATTTGCTTCTAAAGTGGCCAGTGAATTACCATCTCCATTTTGTTCTCTCAAGATAGATACTATGTTTAAATCTTTAAATGATTCAATTAGATCCCAAGCTATGTGCTTATATTTCTTCAAATATTATAATTTGTATTGATATTTATTTCTATCTTAGTTAATAATGATTTTAGAATTTTTGTATACCATCGATTCTTTGACATTATTCTTGAGGGAAAATTGTAATCCCAAAATTAGGACTTCATATTATAATCTATTATTAATGCATGGGAATTGAAGCCTATATGCTACCAATAGTTTCTCTCCTTATGAATTGATCATCTTGATACTGACACTTGATCCTTGCTTAGATCTTTTCTATCAAGATGGAGGGTTCATAATTGAGAAAGACCTTGAGTTTTTTTCTACACCTCATGTTTTGTGGTAAATGTATAAATTCTAAGCTTATGTGATTTATAACTTATCTCTTCATTAGAGGTATGTACTATGTAATAGGATGATTCATCCTGGGCTCTTGATCTAGTTTTCTATACCTCTCTAAGGTATCTAGATATGTGAAAAGTCCATAGAAAGATATCCATTTAAAACTTTTGACCAATCTCTACTCAACAAACATGAATAACCTTAACAAAAATGCACTACCAATATGTTGATAGTCATCTATACTCTAGATTATGAGGCAACCTGAATTCTCACATCATTAAGTTCTCCCAATATATGAACTACTATTCTATCTAGCTATGACATAATCCTCTTTTATGGATTTGGTATTAAACCAAGCTTATGACAAATAGAATTTGGAATTATTATTGTTGAAGCTCCATAATATAGCAAGAAATTATGTATATTCTTTCCAAATATTCAAATGGTTAGTAAGAAATGGGAAAATTTAGGCTTGCTTTTGTATATAACATTCATGTTGACCATCTTGGACTTTTTTACAACATACTTACATATGATAGACTTACATAAGAGTTATTTATAATATATGATTTGTGTTAGTTCATGAAGAGTGATGTTGGCCTTAAATTTCTTCATATCTTCAACATTATTGTATCCTAATTTATTCTATTCCTATTTATGATGTGGCTAATCATTCTTTTTAGGGAGAAAATGATTATTGTCAGCTTTGGGATTTGGAGGGATAATTGTATTATTAGGAGTAGAAGTAGTAAATAGTTGCATGTTCCTTAAATTATAATTGATCATATTGAAATGATTGCACTCCATCAAAATCATCCTCTATGATATTGTCATATTAATTAGGGAAGGAGGACTCAAAGGTCTCAAATACCATAGTTGAACTAGAAAGGCCATATTCATGAGGGAGATATATAAGATTCATCATTTCATCTTGTCTAATCATCTCTCTCTAAAACCTTTAAAAAGTTGTGTAGAAATCTATATAGTTCAATTCTCCATGTTATGATGTGTTATAGACCCTGCACTAATTGGGTAAAGTTATTTCCATGATATTGATTTCTAGCAGCTTATTGGACTATTATTGTTTTGTATTATTAGTGGGCGTATTGAAAGGCATGTTATATCTTCGAAAGGAAAAATTATGATTATAATTTTGATTATTGATATTATCCATCCTCTTCTACATATTTTATAAATCATTACTCAGCTTCTAAACCATTATTTGTATAGAATCCAATTTAGATTTATTGGAGTCATAATCTTGAGTGACTACTATGTCGGTGTGAGCCTTATGTTGATTATGTTGTTGGTTATTCCTTTATGTTTGATTACTCAAGAAATCACAATTCTTATTCATTGTCTGTTATATCATGGGAGACATAGTTTACAACTAATTCTAATTGAATACATGGGCATTCTAATTTGTACATGGAATTGTATTCAAGGATGGAAATCCATAATTGAATGATTCACTTCCAAGATTATGAGGGATAAACTATGTATTGAGCTACTTGTTGATGTTAATAGCTTCCTAGAATGCCAAATCTAGAGTATTAGTAGTGGTAAATCTTCATAAGAATAGTACAATAATGGTATCTAGGGTGTTCTTGTATATCTCAAGCATTATATTCTTGTCTATCTTATACATAGTGTCTAATCGAGTGTGCATCTTATGTCTTGTATTAAAGGCTCATATTGACTCATTAGGTTCCCTTTTCATGATGTTAAAGAGATGATATACCAGTCTTGGATTAGTTACTTGTTCAAATTGTGCAAGGAACATATTTTAACACTCATTTCATTAGGTGATGGAGTTTTCCTATAAAAAAAATACCAATCATAAGAATAATCTTGTAGATTAAATAGAAAAATCCTACATGCAAAATCTTCATGGATAACATTCATTAATCTCAAAGTAGCCTTATAAGATTTGATATGTTCTTATTAGGTTCTCCCATTTGAAAGGGAGAAGGTAGGAAAATAATTTTCTATATTATTGTGAAGATCATGTTGGTTGCCATAGATGATAATGGTGGATCTGATTAACTAGGGTTGAGCCATAGGAAGATTGATATGAGAGGTTTCTTATAGGGGAAGGTGTTTGGGCGTAATGTATCTCAAAGATGATAGGTATGGTTCTAGGTTTCCTATAATTTTATAATGGTGAAACCAAAAGGCTAGCTTAGGCCCTAGACCTTGTTAATCTCTTGGGTGCCTCCATAATGATTAGCACCTATTTATTGGGAAAATAGATAAGTGTTCCCTCATCTTAGTGATAACTTTTTTTATTTTCTATTGATGTGGGTTTTATACACACCTCAGAGAGTTTTAAATGAGATTACGTCTAACATTTTGGGATCTCTACGGAAAAGGTTTACACTAAGGGGTACAATGTTGAGGTATGTGGTTAAAACAAATAGGGTGGTGGAATGGAGAACCAATTTTATGGGTAGATGCATGGATTTTAATAAAAAAAGGTAAATCACTAGGTGAGTTAGATGGATGGATAACTATTATATGGTTTTTATATCTTGAAGAAATGCAAAAGGAGGGGTAAGGTAAAAAAGAAGGTTATATGTCTTTGAAAAGGAATTTTTAAGGTTTTTTCTTTGGTGGACAAGTATCTCAAGAGCCATTGTTTATTGTTTGAAACTTTTGTACACTCATGAATAAACATGGTTAGAAGTTTTGGATGATAGATATAGGATACTTAATGGTCTCAATTTATGGTTTCCCTTCTTCAATATGTTTCACACCTTTGTATAATAAAATATAGTGTAGAGAAAAAATTTATCTAGGGTAGTTGTGGCTCACACCTAGAAGACTATATCAAAGGAGATACCTCTACACACATTGGATTATTGATTAAACTCATACTAACTATATAAATCAATGAAATATATCTATCTTTAATAGTTATTACTCATCTAAGACTGATAATCATTAATAAAACAATCATATTCATTTGTAGCATTGGCACACATCAAAATTATTGAATTAATGTAGCCAAAGAAATTTTTTAATTTATTAACATAGAGAGGGAAGAAGAAATAACACACATAGTTGCATAAAAATCAATTTCTTGATTTCTTATTGTATATTCATCTAAAACTTTAACCCTTTAAAAAAAGGGTTCTACATGTATACAAAGAACTTGGGGAAGGGGTTACCTCATCCTCCATGTTTAGAACACTTTGATTAACTCTTAATAGACTATATAATACATCTCAATTATAGGTTAATAACTTATAGAAACTTTAGTCATACAACATGTGCATGCTAATAAAATGATCCAATTAATTACAATATAGTTGTAACTAGGATTTAAGTATTCACTTATAATTTCTACATGTAAAATTATATGAAAATAGCCTTCAAGATAAATTGGTTTTTGCTTAATGTTTCTCAAAATTCTTGTTAGAACTATAGTTGTGCTTATTCTCGACAATGAGATAACTAGAGTTATAGTAGGTGATGCACTCGTTGATTGAGATGGAGTTAATATCAGAGCTAAAGTGTGAGGTGGTATTGATGTAGATATTGTTTATGGAACTATAGGTGGATTCTATGGATTAGAAATAGTAGGTGGAATTTGTACTACTTTATTATTGGCATCTACCTCCTGGTAATGCTTATATGTCTTAGCATGTTATGTGAAAATTAGGTTCATGTCTAGAAGATATAGCCTAGTCACCCTGCTTGTCTATTCCATTAGTTTAGTGTGTTCTATCCTGGTGGATCTAAAGACAACAAAGAATGCTTCTACCTCTATTGCCTTTTTCCTAGTTATTCTCAAATTAGATTCAATGTCCTCTAAGCTTAGACCTTGTAGACTCTATTTGAAGTCATCAGAGGCTTCATGAATCATCTGATAAAATGTAGCTTGAGTCACTAGCTTCCTTTTGTTGTCCTAAATTATTATCAATTCAAGCTCAGTCAAAATTTTCTTATCATACTTTTTTTGTTTGACCAATTTATTTACTAGAGTTTTAGAGGATGTACCCAATCCTAGGCCTCCTATGTTCTTATTAAAGCTAAATTCAAATAATTTGATGACTCTGAAGGGGTCATTCGGTCCAAGTGGCTAAATTATTTATTGGGGTGTATAATACCAATAAATTTAGCTTATTCTCATCTTCTCTAAAAAGTTTGAATAATTTAGTTATAGAATTGACATGGGGAGCCAAAATAAATATCAAAGAATGAATGGAATCTAGAATTTCATAAAGCTTGAGTTATACATTATGTACATCCTACTCAATACCTTTTGGAACTTGAATTACTTGTTATTTCTCTCTAAGAGTTTATATCTCCTCTTTAAGGTCTTGTATAGCCATTTTTGTTCCCTCATGTATGGCTAAGATTGCCTTAGTATGGGTCTTTATGTAGGACTTGAGGTCCTCAATATATGAGGACTGACCCTTCTACCTATTTTATCTCTTCTAATGGGAATAAACCTCTCCCCTTTCCTCCATGATCAAAATTGTACCACATATATCCTCTATATTCCTCTTCCTAACCCATTGTACCAATGTTATAGCCTTATCAAATAATGATCTCGTCATTAGAAGTTTAGTGATATTCAAATTAGGCCTCTTAGAGGTTAAAGTTCCTAAATCCTTGGTCCAATATAGAAGAGTGATCTTTGAATCATATAATGGATTAGCTTTCACTTGTGTATGCTCTTTAGGCTTAGGCTCAATTTTAGAGGAAGGATTGGGGCATTGATGGAAAAATTATTTAGACTAGCCTATGTTTCCAAATTGTGACATTAGATGCACAACAAATATTGGTTTCTTCCTTGGAACCATTTTATTGGTCATTAATATGGTTGTGGAGGTTGATGTTAAAGAAGAAAAAGGTGAATCCAATTGGGTATAAGAAGCAAAAAATGGAGTGATGGATAAAATGGATAAAATTATGGTTAATGGGGTAGATACTGAAGGAATAGAAAATATAGTAGTAGAGGGTGGAGTAGGTTAAGTGGAACTAGGTAGATTATAATATGGGTGCATAAAAAGTAGACCCACAAAAAGTGCTCAAATAAGATGATTCTAAAAAAATGGTGCAGGGATGGTTTAAATTATGGGTAGTGACATCAAAGTAAAAAGGCCTAATGGGGATAAAATTAGAGAACCCTTATTAGATGGTGCCCTAGTGAGAGGTGCCTTGTATTTTAGTGCTTACAGGATTAAGACATTGGCCTATTATAATTCTTCCTCATCCACCTCTTGTGTTGGATCACCTTCCAGTGAATTTTTTGCCCCCTTAAGTTCTTATGTGGGTGGGGCTTGTGGTCTATCCCCCTTTGGCTTCTTTTGATATCACCTTATTTCTCTTTTAGCTTATGGAACTTTCACCTATTGGGGAATATAAGGTGAAATTATGCTAGGTGTTGGGGTTATTAAATGTAAAGTTTCCTTTACATCAGAGGAGTCCAAAAAAAGGATATTGACTTATTCTATTTGTGCACTATCTCTTCATTGAGTTAGGTCCTCTACTAGCTCTTGCTTAACCTTTCTCATTCAACACTTGATGTTTAAATTAGAAGAATTTGTTCCTCTTATTTTTTTAGAGATAGTCACTTCTTCTTATTATTCTTTCTCTTCCTTCCCTCTAGTAAGTCGTGCCTCACCCACAAATTGATCTTGGTCTTGTGTTAGGTCTTGAGCTATGAACAAACCCTAGGGATCTTGTCCCTCTCCTTCTAGTTGCTGAGATATAATCTTTTGATTTTATCTATTATTTTTCTCTATTTATTTTAATTATTTGTATCCAAAATATATTTAAAAAAATTATATATCTCTGAAAATAAAAAATACAAAGTATATTATACAAATAGGTTGTACAGTTTCTACATGAGGGTTTTACAAGAAATTTTAGAGTTGTAGAAGGAAAATAAATTTTGTTTCATTGAAGATATGACTCCTTTATTCAACATTTATTTTAGTATATTATATTATACCAACATCAAAACCCTACATTGGTAATTCACCAACATTACATTTGGAAGACTTGCTTTGGATCAACATTGACAAGGAGAAGTTATAAACCCTTTCCTCTCCAAATCAAGTGAGATTTATTTTGAATTTATTTTAGTGATATATCATTAATTAAATGGAATTTAAAATATTCTCT